>CM043111.1:33886875-34486875 GCA_023701765.1 Hylyphantes graminicola | reverse complement strand
TTGTCTTAATCTATAATAATAAAAGAAAGAGTCTGTCTGTGTGTATGTATGTCTGTGGATCGCAAAACACCTACTTAGAATGCTCTAAAAAATTCGAAATTTTTAATATAGATTCCTTTTAATACCTACGTGTGCACCTGAGGCTTAGTTTTTTCATATTTGTTCTATTTTTAGAGAAAATTCGAAATAACTGGAAAAAAATACACCACTTTCGCTCAAATCCGATAGCTTTTTTTCTTTCGCGTTGTCATTGGCTTAAGAAATTAAATTAAGCTCAAAATAATTCAAATTTGAAATGTTTATTATATTCTTTTGCCATTATATTTAGAAACTACATTATTTATTTAAAAAATAATTTATTCAAGGATATCGCGGTAGGTCTGTTTATGATTATTTAATGTCTTCATTTTTTCGCCAAATGCATTGCCAAACTTGCTAAAATGTTACCTAAAAAAGCGCCAGATGGGTAAAGTTTATTTTGTTTAAATAATTAATCTGGTTGGTTTCTCCAAGATCATCGTGATTGACCTGAAAATGTCAGGGTTTGTAGCTATATCTATATTTTCTCGCCAAATTATTACCAAAAATGTGCCACTGACCTAAGAGTTTTTTTTGGGTTTTTTTTTCTGGCTGTTACCAAGTCATCGTGTTCTAGAGCTGTACCAAACTATCAAAGACTGTTGAATCTTCATTTTTGCGCCAAATATGTTATCAGAATGACGGAAGGAGTGCAAACATTTTGTATCCTCAAGTTCTTCTACATTAATGTTCGAATCTGACAAACCACTGGTTTTGCTAAATTTCAGGTAGTCAATCTTATTGAAGCAGAGAACGACTTTTCAATATTCTTTACGACACCCATTTTCCATTAAGTTAACGGGTTCCCAGCAAGGCGGGACCATACTGCTAGTCTATAATAATAAAAGAAAGAGTCTGTGTGTATGTCTGTGGATCGCAAAAGACCTACTTAGACTGCTTTAAAAAAATCGAAATTTTTAATATAGATTCCTTTTAATACCTACGTGTGCACCTGAGGCTTAGTTTTTTCATATTCGATTGTGATTTTTGATTAATATAATTAGTTTTAAAAAAAACTTCATCCACGTGGGACCATAACAGGGCTTGAAAATACATGGACCGGGCCGAAACGGGTGCTTGACGCCATCCTCTATGAGTTTGGTTGAGATATGCGCTCGCTCTAAGGCTGCTTCTTCCTCTATTAGTGTTTGCTTTTTTAAGTGCGCATGAGCAAACATGAATTTGATTTTGAGTGCATTTTCACAAGTAAGCATGCCTCTAAAAGGAAGCAATGCGAAGTTAACGGGTTCCCAGTAAGGCGGGACCATACTGCTAGTCAAATATAAAATAATAATTTTTTTGGTTTAAACACTTTAATTTGTGTTTGATAACTTATTCTCCCTATGTAGCTTGCCATTTTTATAAAGTTATTTGCATAATTTAATCAGGGTTCCCACAGGTCTTTGAAAGTCCTTAAGAAGTCCTTGATTTTTATTTTCAAGGACCCTTTTATACTCCTTGATTTTTACCAAAAATTGTTAAAAAGTCCTTGATTTTTATTTTCGATTTCAACTACTCCTTAATTTTGACAAACAATCGTTGAAATATCCTTGATTTTCTTTCCTGACATTCAAATTGCAAGAAGTCATTTCTTAAAATAGTGCCAAATCAGCACTAAAATAACCAAATTTGGTATATTTAATTTTGTAAGAAAAAATCTTAAAATCGGTCGATTTTTATTTGGTTAAATAATCATTGCATTATGATTAAGGTTCCTTAAAAAAAATCAAGTCCTTAAAAACTCCTTGATTTTTATTTTGAAACAAGAGTGGGAACCTTGTTAATAAGCCTTAATTTAATTACCCAGCTGATTTTTAATAGTTTTCCAGCTTAGCATCTATCGTTCTGGAGTGGAAAGAAGTAAGTTGTGTTCAATGATATTGTCTTTATGATTTCAACACGAGCTTGGCTTCCTCTACCCCACTTGTGGTTTTCAGGAAACAATGTAAGCATCGCTTTTAAACCTTTCTTATTTAAGACTTTACTGTGCGGTTAATAGCAAATAAGCCAATGCAATTTTGTTGAGAACAATGTTTGTGAAACTGATGATTTTTTTTATTTAGACACTTCATTTTCAACTTGTATCATACTTTCAATTGCTTTTCATGTTTTGAAGGTTTAGCTTAATTAAAAGGAAACCTAGTTGTATTCATAAGTAATATATTATTGGTCTTTACTTATTTATCATACTGTAGTATCAATTTTTTAAGCATGTCCGATTATTAAATTTGTTCCACTCTTTTCTACGCCTTGATTACCATAGAAAAAAATGCTTTCAATGGGAGTTTTTTTGCTCATCGGACATTCACCTCTGTGTGAATCTGTTGTGTAATGTTATGAAATTTATCTTTAACTACATGGTAACCATTCCAGTTTTATAGTTATCATTCCTTTTTATAAAATTTCTTATCAATATTCTTTACTCATGGCAACTCATAAAAATAACTATGGTAGTTTCTTACTAATGCTTGAAATATATCTTTCTCAAATTGCACCCTTTCTCCTACAATTTTAACTGGATTTAATGCTATTTATGGTTCAAAGGCTTATTTCATGATTGTTTCTTGCACATTTGGCTTCATAAGTTAGTAATCATCGTATGTTAATGTATTTTCATTTGGTAGATTCTGATTGTGAAAGTTTCTTTTAAATTTGCATTATTCTTTGTCAAGTAGTTAGCTATACTTAAAATTTTTTGTTCAATTATTCAAATTTCCTAGATGTCATTGCATCTGTGTATTGTACTCAATTTTTCAATTTTCATCTTGGAATTATTTAAATACCTTCTTGCAATTTTTTTTCGTAGGTTTTTTTTTTTGTTGTTGTTAAATCTTTTGTATGTAAATAGTTTAAATAAATTTTGGGTATATTCTTATCAGCAAAAGTTCTTTTCCCCTGATCTATATACATAAAAGGCGACTTCTGTTTGTTTGTATAGGACGGGAAATCTTAAGAACCACGCAACAGATCGTCACGAAATTTGGCACAAAAATTCATCTCATCAGACCATTCCTTCTATCGTTTTCTAATGTTTTAAGGGAAAAAATACACCACTTTCGCTTAAATCCGATCATTTTTTCCCTTTCGTGATGCGGCCATTCAGCAGAAAAAATTAAATAAAACATTTAACGAAAATAATTGAAATTGAAAATGTTTATGAATTTAGCAACAGAACAAAGTAGTTTCAAAAATGATTGATACGTTTAAAGTGGCGTAACCCAACCAGTCTCCTTCTGGGATTTATTGTGTTTATTTAAATTGAATTATGAACTTCCCTGATATTTTTTACAATGATAATCAAAGTATCTGTAGCATTCCACTGTTTGAAATTCTGGGTATGATTTTGCTATCGACATGACCTGGTGCTCTATCATATGGTCACTTGTACCCTATCAAAATTAAATAAGCCTAGCACTATTGGATACATTCAACTTTACTATAATTATTCAACTAACTTAACTATCCACTCTACCACGGTAAATCCATTTCCAATCTACTGTTAAAATACTGTATATACTTTTGTGTTTGCTCTCATTTCTTGTCAAAATATTCAATACATTTGGCAAATTATGTATATTTAACGCATTTTGCTACAATTTTGAAAATATGTACGACACAATTTTATTTTAATGTTAAGTAACCGTTATATATTACACTAGTATAAATATGCTAGTTGAATATTTTTTTTTATCAATCGTCTATCCAAGATTAAAATAACATGACCCCTTGCCGCCCCAAACACTACCTTGCTTAAAGACTCTTTATATTGTATTTTTTATTTGGTTATTTTCTCTGGAGATGACAAAAGGTTATTTTTCTAAAATTTTTTCACAACTCACTCTTTGTTAATCATTTAAAGTCAAGGAATCAATCATAATGGACGTTTTAAACTTTCAAATTATATTAAATTTGAAAGACTACTTTATTTATTTCGAAACAAAATTAAGTGTATACAACACTACATTATTTGAAATATAGTTAGTTAACATTTTACAATTTCAAAATATTTTGAAACATGATTAGTTTACATTTAACAATATTAGTTTATGTTGAAGCATAAATAAAAGTCAGTACAATTTTTAAACAATGATAAAATATGAACATGAATATAATATTTTTCCTCCTCGATTACTTTCTACAAGTTTTCCAAATAAATTTTGAAAACTAGTTTTGATGATCGCAACTAACCATAGTTTCTCTACAATTTATATAGTTTCTGACATTTTGAAAACCACATCCACAAAAAAAAAAAAAATTCGTGGTATTGATCTCAGTCAGTAAACTCTAACTTCACACAGTATGGCAGAGTATAACCTATTCCATCGGGGCACACCATAAGCTTTAACATAAACATATCTTCCAATCAAATGATCTGGACATTCAAAGTGTAACATTTTTCTAAACAAAGCATTGTTCATTCTAGATATGGATGCGCATTTAGAACCACTTGTACTAGTTTCCAGCCGTGGCTTATCTTCGACAAAAACTGACAGTTTTTCTAAGTTGTAAATGTATTCTCTGTATACATTGGTGCGATCTGTAAAAGATAATGGAACACTTTGTTAATTTTAAGTTTGAGGTGAAAGTAAGACAAAAGAAAGGTAAGTTAAATTGATGGTAATAGATTAAGATCGTTAAACATGTATTCCCTAGAAAATAGGAGAACAAGGGGTGATTTAATTCAGTTGTTCAAGTTCATTATACAGGGAGACATGGAGGGCTTAGGTTTTACCTTAAATAGCCGGACCAGAGGGCATGGACAGAAATTGATTAAATCATGCTTTAGAAGGGAGGTAAGAAAACATTATTTTTACAATAGAGTCGTCAATGAGTGGAATGCTTTACCAGAATATGTTGTGTATTCGAAGAGAGTCGAAGATTTTAAGAAGAATCTTGATAACTATTGGAAACTGGTAAGGAATTAGATATATTTTGGACCAACCTTAAATAATAAGAGAGACGCCTCTTATAATAGGAATAAAGAGAGACGCCTCTTTAACTCCGTTTACCTTGCCATTGTTAAGGAAAGAACCAACGCCAGCTGTCAACAATTGAGAAACACTGGCATAGACTAACCATATGTATATTTGAAGAGTACAGGAGAAAAACATCTTCATTTCTTAGGAATGTGTCTACAGCAGGCCTCTTTGGCGACGATAGCGAGTCATAGCCTAAAGTCAAGGCTTAAGGAAACCGGTATCTCACTTGGTTCTTTTCTCGCAGCAACCCTGTTTCACGCGGACCACGAGTCCCACGTTTGTTACCGCGAGAGAAAAACCAAGTTCCAAGAAACCTATTTCCTGTCTCCAATGTCCGCCAAGTAGACCAGAATACGGAAAGATTCCTAATCAGTCGGGGGGTTCTTCCCCTGGGCTCTCCATTTAATTTAGCCTTTTATGTTTAAAAAAAAAAAAGACTGAAAAGGGTTGAGAGAGAGGGGGTCAAGGTGGGCTAGTGCACAACTACCTTCACCTCTTCCCTGCCAAGTGACGACCACTACCCCCCGCACGGTCCTCCTGGCGCCCAGGTCGACCATCCAAACGGGGTAGTCTACGTAGTAGTTGTCGAGGATGGCGCAGCGACGCAGGTGCGTGTCCTCGTCACCGTCCACGGCGTAGGACGAGTGCCCGTCCTTCCAGCCCGTCCACGAGTGACGTTTGTCGTTCACCCACGTCTCGCGCTTGTACGCCAGGTTCTCAACTGCAAAAAAGCGGAAGAAATACATTATGAGGGCTGAAAAAAATATGTCCCAATGCAAGTTAGAAGTCGGTTTACTCAACTTAAAGGCCAGATAATATCTTCTTGACGTCACACTGTATAGGAACACCACCACACGATAATAATAGACTCCTTAGGAGTATATGAAGATCGAAACCTGCCTACTAGCTTTTTAGGTTCTGGACAATTTTGTTCTTAGGAAAAACCAATGCTCCAAACAAGATGGAAAGTATGTAGTCACGGAGAGCTTCTATGGCTTTAAAGTCGAAACTGTAGTTCCGCCTCTTTAATTTCTTTATTGGAACGCCTTATTAAATACTTTTCCGTCTAGTAAATAATCTTTTACTGGTGGAGGGTAGTTACAATACTTCCAAAGGTTTTATCTAAGGTTCTCTATCTTATTTTAGGGGTGTCTGGGCAGAACCGGCTTAATTTACTCTCATCCTCCACGCACCAAATCAAATCTTTATTTTTCATTTTTGAAGTCGAACAGCCAATCGTAGGAATTAATTAGTAATATTTTTATTGTAGCTATTAATTTGCAGCAAAAGGGTTAGACCTAAGAGATTTTGCGGAATTTTAGGTAACACTACACTACTATCAATAGTAGACAAAGTAATAGCCTAGAAATATTTCACAATGTAGCTTGAACATTTGAAGGCGATACATTAATAGCAAAGCGTTAATGCGCAAACAAAATAATTAGTTAAACGTAGAAATATTAGCGATGCGTAATTCGAAATCGTGAAACTTAAGAAAATTTTATGAATTTCAAGGGTCGGGTTTTACTTCCAATATTTGAAAATAGATGGCAGCACCACCAGTTAAGGTACTGGCAGACTTTTTGGCATTTTTGAAGTGGAAATTATCCCGCCTCCTCGTACTAAGGTGCATACATTGTGTTGCTACTTTCTGATTTTATATGGGAAAGGCTGTAGTTTCACTAATATAAATGGTCCGTGCATGTTTCCTAATGAACCAGTTCGTTTCAAAACTTCTAGCTGATGAACTGAGACATTCGGTTCAGATTTAGAGACGTTAACTTGTCAATTTGAAGCAAACAGACAAACAAATTTATCCATAAAAGAGTTAAAATGACTATATTGGCTGTTTTGTATAAAATCGAAATAGGAGTGTTACTTAATCAACAGATATCGTGTTTTTTAATTTATCTTATCAAAAATAAATACAATTCAAGCAATAAAAATGCGATATTTTTTCAATTTTTTTTTGTAATTTTCAGTGTTAATGAAAATACTATATATTCTTCGATTATTATCCTCATGATTTATGATATTCTTGATTATTTATACCTGCCTGATCCTTACTATTGCAACTTTTTTCAACTAAACCTTTTTCAGTGAAATTTTGTGACTCAAAATGTTTTTTGTCTAAACTTTTGAGACGTACTATATTATGTTGTGTATGCCTATCTTCCTTTCTTGCTAAAATCACTAAATTATCACCAATAGCGAAATACTATGTGTTTTTCTGTCTTCACAATTGAGATTTCGATTTGGCTGACCCTTTTTGGCGATCTCCATTGTTTCATCACTTCATCTGCTATGTCGCCAAGTTCACCTAAGTAACCAAATAATAAATTTGTTGTTTTTATGCTTCTTTAATGGTTGGATAATAGGAATTTAGGCAATCTCAATTTTGCCGTTGAAAAATGTTACCAAGCTCACAAAATTATCAAATACGTTCCAAACGATGGAATTGTGTTTATTTTCTATTTCATATTCCAGATTTAAACTTTTAATGAATGGACAAAATGTGTGATGTAAGCCTGATACTTTATACCCTGTAGCAGATTAAATGACTTGAATCGATTTGTAATTGTTCAGTCTGTTTAAAGAATTAGTGCCTTTTTTAATAGTATGATAATAAATTAATGTGTTCGTTTAATTGTTCCAACACAACATTTAATGCTTACAATGATAATGCAGAAAACTTACCACATTCTGAATCAGTGTGTACTCTGAAAAATCCTTGACCACATTCTCCTAAAAAGGAAAAAAAAGAGAGACAAAATAAAATAATTTTAACTTAGCAAAAGGGAAAAACATTTTCCAATTATCAAAGCATTATTTCAAAAAGAAAAGTATTTGATACAATGAATTTGCAATTAATATTACAGGAGTCTGACCCTTTAGCTGACATCCTATGAGACCCAGTCTCATGCTGACTCTTCCCCTCCATGTCATGGGATGCACTCGCACGTATCTGGTGGTGAAGGGCTGGTCGAAGTAGTGGCGTCGCTCCACGTTTACATTATTTTTTATAGTGGTAAAATGGCAACAAAAATACTGTTAAATTTTCGACGCATAAAAAAAACTAAATATTCTTTAAAATAAAAGCAAAAAGTGTTGGCAATCGTTTTCACAACATAATTCGTTGTAAATTGATAGTTTTTTTTTACTGTGTGCATGCTATAATCGCCAGACAAATCGTGTTAAAGTGACCTTATATATTATATTTTTTTCCCAAAATACTTATATTAACTAACGCCTATAAAAATGCACTACAGTCTCTAACGTCCCTTGGATTCCCTTCATCACATAGGAGTTTTTATTTATATTTTCAATGGTTGAATTTAGTAGATTGTTTTGGATCCCGAAACGTAGGGCCCTTAAGTACTACTTTGTGAATTGAAACTCAGTATGTTACTAAATAACAAAATGCATAAACTAACATCCGATGAAGATATAAACGGATAACGGAAAATTGGTTTCGCCCACGTTATACTTTCAATTGATGTGTGATGCAAAGATTTTGCATTTAATAGTACAGAAGTCTGACCTTTCAGCTGACATCCTATGAGACCTAGTCTCATGCTGACTCTTCCCCTCCATGTCATGGGGTGCACTCGCACGTATCTGGCGGTGAAGGGCTGGTTGAAGTAGTGGCGTCGCTCCGTGTTCTTATCCATGTTGCCCCCAAACTCCTGCAAAATAGATAATAGCACTCGTGTAGCTGTAGTTCGAAGTTAGGAGAAACTACGGCTTAAACCAGACCGTTCAAATTGGAACTAGGGGGAATGCTTAAATAATACCGATTTTTCTAATGAGTTTCTTTATTGTTTTGTTCTCACAAATACTACTTACAGATCATAATATTGCACCCGAGTGAAAAAAAAAAAAGGAAAGAAATAGACAAAACTACACTCGCCTCTCTCGCAATTATTTTTCCAGCCAGTGGTAGTTTTGCGCGGGAACAAGATTTTGGATATAATTTTTATCTACAAATATTATTTATTTTGATTTTTTTCATAGAAATAAAGGGTGGAGCTTTTATGTAGGTACACTCTCAAATAGGAAGTATCTAGAAACCATACATATAAAACATATTTATTGGAAATCGTTTTTAAGCGCGATTTATCTTCATAATTCATTGAAATTCCGCATACACGTGCTGTCTAGGGCTGAATACAATTGCCTTAAGGGTGTGTGAAAAAAAATTTAAGGCTTTTTAACTCACAATAAGGGAACATTTTAAAGACTTGTATCTTGTGAAAATCAATTTACGGCCCTGGCGCGGAGCAAATAAGGAGGGCGGCTTTTTGGATGATGAGATAAAATGTTAATGATAAGCCTGAAGCTAACGAAATTATACTTATCTCCCCAATTGCGGCATTTCGGTTGAAGAAATCAAATTGAATTTGATGTATTAAATGGGGAATTAAGACCGGTATATTTAGTAATAACAATACTTTTCTATAGAAACCTTTAATTCATATTGATTAAGAATATGTTACAGTAATAGTTTCAGTTTGAAAATATACTTAAGATGTTTACATGCTAAAGTGTTTTTGTCAAATGCATTTTTAATATCTCTGTTTTTCGTTCTTAAAACACAAAAAGTATATATGAAAGTATGAGTATATATGTTTGAATAAAATTTGTTTTTTTTCTTTTCTCTTTTTAAAGTTGTTGTCTTGATGCCTAATATAAATCTACGAATGGCTTTACTTTCTCTGTTTTTATTTTAAAATAATTTAATCTTTTTTAGTGTTTTACAAAAATTGGTTACTTTAAAAAAAACGACATAAATGCAAACATTCTTTAAAATTAAATTCACATCGGCGATTCGCATGTTAGACATGGTAAATTTTATCCAATTTATGAATTATCTTGGGTTAAGCTTAAAACACATAATAATTTAAATAAATTATTTTTATAGCAACATAATCCAGCATGGACCGACGCAAGAAGTTTTATAGAATACAGTTTCATTTTAATGTGTAGTAATTTTAATTTAGTTAACTCTTGCTTACACTCTTAAAACAAACAAGTGAAATCCACTCCAGTAGGAGAAGTGCATTTTCGACACTGGAAAGGAGTGAATATTAAATCAGACTGAGTTCAAATCACTCGTTTGGAGTCATCCTGTCGCAGGTTTAACACGCAAAGGATCCACTCCAAGAGGAGAAGTGCATTTTCCAGACTGGAGAAGTGAAAATTACTCAGACTGAGTTAAAATCGCTCGTCCGTTTTAAGAGTGTAAGAAAGTATATAACTAACATTTTTCTGTTATGGCAAAAATACTTGTATTTTATTAATAGTTTGTTTTTGGAGTTAGGGGGTAAAGAAGAGAAGAGAAGGTTCCACTTTAGGAAGGGGTAGTCACCGGTTGGTCGAATTAACCTTGCAGTAGAGGATTATTAGCGACGGATCTCATAATTGGAAACCGCAATCAAGTGATGCTGGATTATGTTACGACAAATATTTTAAAAAAAATATTTTAAGCCAACCCCTTAAAAATAACACATGATAATAATAGTATTTTTAAAGACATTTCGTTTATTGCGTTAGGGATAATATTCCTGTTCATAGAAGTAATATAATTATCCTGTTTTGTATATAAAATACAAGTACCGTTTCATAATTTTGATAATTAAAAGTTCATAACTTAAAAATATACGTAACGCTTTGTACATATGGTGAAACTGACAATTTACAAAAAATATATAGCACAATTCTAATGTGTTTTTTTTATTTGGTTGCATTGTTAAAAACTGAAGATAATTCACATACAAAAATGATAACTCATTTGTTTCTCTGCAACTTTCCCCAATACAATAAGAAAATGATTACCTTTGGACTGACCAGGTTGTCATCTTTATAATATTGCCAGTGGTTGGTGCTGTTAGAATATGACAAGGCGAAAGAAGTCACCCACTGTTTTTTCCGACTGTCGCCCCTTCCTTTCGTCACTACTCCTGTTACTCTTGTTGGAGGACCTAGGTCGATTTGGAGCCACTGCCGCACTGAGACATAGAAAAAAGTATTTTGGATTAAAACAGTAAATGATGTTAATTTAAGACTATATAGAATTATAACTTTATTAGGAATTGATTTCAATTAATTTAGAAATCCTCGTAGACATAATGACGTATGTAATGAATTTTTAGACTAAACTAACGGGAAAGTCTAAAAAACGCAGTGAATAATTAACGGCACCTACCCTAAGCGGCTTTTATTAAAAAAAAAGATGTAAAATATCAAGAACGATGACTTCTAGACAATCAAGTATTGGCATAGATTCTATTTATATCCTCAAAAAATAAAAAAATAAATACTTAAAATGTTTAATTTTGTTAGATTCTTTTGCATCCCAAACTTCAAATAATAACTACTTAAATTGAAACCCAATAAGTTAAGAATCACAGTGCATAAACTAACATTCGACGAAGATGTAAAGGAAACAGAAAATTGAAAGGATGCGCCATACTCCTTTTGGAAATATTGAACTTATTATTAATAGTTGTTGAACTTATTATTAATAGTTGTTATTAATTGTTAGCAAAGTGAAATATGATATCTACTGTCACTGGTCTTTGCGCACCAGCCACCGTAACTGTAAATGTGAGCATCTTCTGGTGTGCAAGTCCCTTGCTTGCTCCATGGTCTCGAAGATGAAGCCGTGAGCTGAGCTTGCGGCGGAACACTGATGACCGAATTGCACTCTAAAAATGAGAACAAGTATTGTCACATAAGTAATGTTACAGATTATTGAACCTTAAGGATTTTTTTTTTCAATTGAACTAGTTTTGAATTGGACCAGTAAAGTATTGGTTATAACGGATAAGGACACTCTGCAAAGAAAACAAGCTGTAGATTTCTTTAAGTTTTCATTAAGCTTTTTTTGGAATTTTTATATTTGTGAGAATATATTTTCACACATTTTGCCTTGCAGTTTATATCACTCTTGTGTTTACAAAGCAAATAATAATATAAAAAAGGGGAAAAACGCATTTAGTACCCCCATATTCAGAAAATGTTTCAAACGTTAAAATATATTTCAAAGGAATTCGGGAATTTGATTGAAAAAAAAATTTTAAACTTTTGCTGCTCATATATGTCCAGAGAGAAATATCTAAAAATTTCTCTCTTTTTTTTTAATTTTTATCCCGAGTGTGAAATAAAATCTGCCCTCATTAAATGAATATTTTTCGTTTGTAAAACGCTAAACGTTTAAATGCATTAATTTCAAATTAAACAGTAAAAATAGTTAGAATAACAGTTAAACTAGTTATTAATAAACAAGCCTTATTGAGCCTATTGATTTATGAATTAATTATATCAGGTGGCAATATTCTAAGAAACTTCGATCTGAATAAAAATGAAAATGTACGTGTTAAGTTTAATTCAAAATTAGTAATTGATTTTTTTTATTTTTTTTTTTAAATTTAGGCCTTGTTTCATTTTCCATAAATACGATGTTTACCTTGGCACCCAAGCACCTCTATCCGCATACTCGGGTGCTGGTGCCACTGCAGCACATGAAGGCGGAGAAAGCGCGCGGTCACATTTTGGTCGAGGTAGCTCGTCTGAGTAGAGTGGGAATCCGTGTTGGCTTTGAAGGTCTGAAGAGGAAACGAACATTATTTAATTTTTTTTTAATCTCAGTGAATGAATTCATATTTTACCACTTCTTAAAATATTCAATTAAAAATGTAGTAAACTTTTGAATATTCTTATGTACGCTAGCTTAATAAACCTGGTTTTTCATGGGTGTACTCTTAATAGCAGTGACCTGCATTACGTAAAGTTTTACTTGATGCCTTGATACCCTTTTGACTGGTCAGCACCCCTTCAGAATACTATCTTCCATGTTGATATAATTTTGTTTAATATTTTATTTGAATGTCGGAGTGAATCTTGACTTTTCTTTTTAATGAAGTACAAATTTTATATTTGTACACAAAAGGCCTCAATACTTCCATTTCTTTCCATTTTTAAACAGCAAAGTTAAACAATGATAACAAAATTAATTAGCTCTTAAAATGTGGAATCTGTGCCTCCAATAGTTTTGAAAGGGAGTGGATACATGAGTCAGTCAGGACTTATTAATTAATATAGATAATTATAAATAAGATGTCGATATGGAAAAACTATAACTTATCATCAATTTTTTTGGGGAAATTCTGCTGTAAATGTTTTTTTATATTTGGTTCTGATGCCTTCTTTCCGCAGAACTTATGTATGAGAGTACATAGACACAGACTTTCACTGAGAATAGACCACTGACCTTCCTATTGCTGTAGACGTCTGAGCAGTACTTCCAGTGATAGGCATCCAGGCTGTACGAGAGAAGATAGGAAGTAACCCATTGATGCCCATCTCCACGTCCTTGAGTCATCATCCCAGTAATCTACAATTCAAAACTTTAGTACAACTGATTCAGACAAATTTTGAATTTTGATGAAGCTTTTTGGCCCAAAAATAAAATCGTACTGCTTACTAGCAATGCTTGCCATTGATAATAATAAAGACAAATGATTAAATAAGATTACGCAATTGCCACACAGACATACAATTTGGACAGTTCAAGAACAATTAACCTGGATTATTGGTTTTTAAAGAACAAAACTTGGACCAAAGTGACCTCGTATTTGATTATGCATTTCCTTGTAAGTCATTAATATGTTTTGAGGGAGTTATATTTTTTTAATCAGTAAAAAGCTACTATAAACAATAAATTAATTAAATAAAATTATTCCCTGCATCTAAGGCTTTCTCATATTCTTATTTCAATCGTCGTATACTAGTGTTTGTCATACAGGCATTTACTTTTAAGTACTTTATATTTTATAATACTTTATTTACTATCTTCGGGTTTTAATATTTTTATAATATCAAATTAAGGTTATTCGCGGAGGGGGGGGGGGGGTCTTGACTATCAAGAAGGTTAAAATACCTTCTAAGCCTTTTTTTATAAGACCTTCTTCCTTAAATCTATCAAGGATATAAGTCAAGACTGCTTCATTTATTTTTTAAAGAACACAGGAGATGTTTTCTTGAAAATCAACCCCTCTGAGGGATAAGCAAATTGGCTGAAGTATACTATTCACTGCATGCGATTTAAATTAAAATTTTAACTGAAAATTTAATTTATTAAAAAAAAATATATGTTTGTGTAGTAGATTGTTATAAATGGCTCCTCCAGGCTTTAAATTTTAAAACTTAGTTAAGTTATTAAAATTATAATTTTTTTGAAAAATATGTGTGTTGCTGGAAAACCTGACAGCCAGGTTTATATGTCTGTATATTTCAGGGGGTTAATAAAGATTCTAAATTGCAATCCAATGTAAAACAGAAACATCTTCGGTCCCACTTACAATGGCGGACACCCCTAGATCCACCTGTATCCACTCCATGGCTGCTTTCCTGCCAGCGCACCACGCTCGCCCATTCGGCTGGTAGATGCGTGCGTAGCGCATGTGGCAGCCGGGCTCCTTCCTGTGGTCGGCCATCGAGCTCACGCTGATCTGCCAGTCCTGAACGTCGCCCGTCATCAAGCCGAGAGGGGTGCTGCAGCCTGTAAGGGATAATGGACAACTGGAACTGCAACGCCTACAATGACGTCGTAGGTACGTCACACTTTGGCTGAGGGCCTGCTCTAGGAAATCTCAGACTATAGGCACAATCTATTTTGAGGGCCCCTTTACGAAAAATTTTGAGTACGATTTCCATTAATGATGATGCCATAGACCAATGTGTAAAATTTTTATTACAATTTTATACAGGTTTAATTATAAACATCGATCAAAACAATCGCGTTAGGACAATTTCTTAGCCAAAATTGAGCGAAAAACAAAGTAGAGTATCAGAATTTTTTTAGTTTACTGATATTTTGGGGGTTTACAGCATATAGCATAATGGAACCTGAAATTTAGGGGCCCCTAAATTTTGGGGCCCTAGGCCCGAGCCTTATGAAGGAGCAGCCAAAGAAGGCTTATGGAGGAAGGAGGAGCAGCCAAAGTTTGGCTTAAAATCCACAAACAAACTACCAGACAGCTAATTAGTCCAATGGAGGCCAAGCCTGTGATGATGTGACAGCAACGTCAAACATTGCCTTCTACTAGACGAACAAATCATCTTCTACCGAACAAACAAATCATGCTTTTGACTATTTGGAAATTTAAATAATCAAATGACTCTTATTAATGAATTGAGTAAATTTCTTATATGAAATTGGAGCCGATCTGATTTCATATAATAAATTTACTCAGTTCAATAATAAAACTCATTTTATTATTTAAAAATTTCCATCAGGTAGTCAAAATGACTGCCTTAGGCAATACAGGAATAATACATACGTGTACCGGAAATGAAAAATTAGGGGAGGCAACTACAATGATTAATTAACGCATTTATATGTTGTACAGAAAGTCAAAACATGTTAAGAAGCTGTGTCATCATCCACACAATTGTTTTCTACTGAAATTGAAAAGCAGTCACAATGACTACCTTAGGATATATAGTGATAAAATGTACAAATAAAAAATAAATTATTTTTTGTTCCAAATGAAGTAATTTTGTATTGTTAATACTTATTAATAACTTGCTATATGACTGTAAATAGAATAAGATATATAAAAAATTAAGTTTAAACCTATTTTTCTTTACACACATTAGTTATTCTTTCACAATGCAGTCATTTTGACTGCTTTGGGACAATATAGGCATGCATCAAGTCTCCGTCTTGCTGGTGTTAAATTACCGGGGTTTGTATTGCTCAGTTCGCCCTTTGATATCTCCATGGATATTATTAATGAAAGTGATATTACCAATTATTAGTAATTCTTCAGTATTGTCTTAAGATACAGCTGCAGTGCCAAGTTTTTCGACTGAAACAAATTAATTTTATTTTCAAGTGGTAATTCCAACCCTAGAATTTATTTCTTCTTTAGACAAAAGAAATTGCAAGTCTTTTTTTTTATCGCAGTTCCAAGCTAAAAGCGTTAACTGTTGGGCACTCTGAACCGATTAACATAAAAAGCCCAGAGCCATGGTAGCTCAGTCCTGTGAAGCGTCGTGATCGCATCGAAAGGGTTGTAGGTTCTGAATATGGTTGTGGGCTCTGTCCTCGGCAGTGCTCGCAATCAGGATCAAAATTCCGATATGTGAGTGAGACTGGAGGTGTGAAAGGGACCTTTCTGTAAAACGGATGTGTCATGCTGACGAGCAAAAGTCGGACTTCCTCCCTCGTGGCGCTCAATAAAGACGGAAGCTGCCTCACTTTGCCTTAATAGCGGGTAGTTCCCTACTCCGGGCTTGGTTACAGAGTGGCATTAGAAACAACAACATAAGAAGCCCAATTTCTTATTAATTAACACTTTTGTAAAGTAAAATTTTTATGCATGGCTTTTCGCTTTGACCTTTTGTTTTCAATTTTATCCTACACCCAGTGTAATCCAATACATTCAATTCTGGTAAAGTATTAATACCGCTGGAATGGGGGTCTGAAGACCTGTTTCAATACTATCAGCATTAAATTACTGTAATAATGAAAACAGACTGTCAAATGTGAACATTTAGACTTATTAAAGAAATTTTTTAACCAAATGTTTTCTTACTGACCAAATTTAAAAAACATACTAATATGTCTCAACATTGCAAATCTAGATAATGCTCCATATTGTATGAAATAGTAATGTCCCAATAAATATACATAAAATGTATAGGTTTTTTTTAGTTTTTTTTTAAATAAATGAAAAACATTATGATTGAAGTGCAGTATACATATTTAATATCTAAAATAGTTATTCTAAACTACATTTTTCGAAAACAAGTTTATCATTCATTGGCCTAAATAAATTTGGGAACAAATATTTAGTTCAATATGACGCAGGAGGCGACAGTTGCTATGTTACCAGTTCGTGACTTGACACTGTAAGTTAGTATTCAGCAAGTCCCTTACCTTTCTTGTATCAAATGACAAACAGTTTCCGTACTGCATAAAATATCCTATTACGAGTTGTTTTAGATGCTTGATACGTTTAACAAAAGTGGTATTTATCCAATGGATTATGAATAACTAAGCTTAACAACCGTGCAAAATCTGGAGAATTTCAAGACATGCTTTCATTTAATGAGGTAGTTTCATTACATTCTAAATGAAAGTTACCGAATCAAAAACGTTAAGTTTCTTTCTTTTTAGGATTTTTTGAAACAGTAATTATTTTATCTGCAATTAAATAAAAATATTTGTCAACGCTTCTGGTTACATATGGTCTTCTGGATGTTAAACCTGAACCCGCACCCAAGAAAATGTCAGTACTTTGACGTCAAGCTGGCATACAAAGATTTAAACGAAAATGTACATCTGAAATTATATCTTTGTGTGTGTGTGAGAGAGAGTAAATTTAATAAATGTTATCCTAGATAATCATTTACATATGAGTAAAACATAATTCAAAGTGATCAAAGTTATTTTTTAAATGAAGTTTTGAATCAGTTAAACAAATATTGGTATAATTTTCTTAAATTAATAATGGCTTGCATATCTAAAATATGACACTATGATGTTGTTTAAAGGCCCTCGCCAGATAAGACGGTGAAAAATGCCCCCATTCCAATCGGGCTAATTTTTTTTCTGAAAATACCTCATAGTATGGACAACTTCTCAACCAAGTTTCAGCTAAAAAATATGACGCATTTTTGAGTAAAAAATTAAAGTTTTTTTTCTTTTTAAATTGATTATTCCCTGAATATATTTGATAAATCCAAAAAACTACTCATGAGTTTTTAGATATCATTGAGTAGTATTCTCAGAAAAATCCGCTCATAAATCTGATCGAGCGATCATTCTTAAAAATGCATTTTTATTTTTCAAAAAAAAATTTCATGCCAAAATCGTTTGGTCACAACTTAGGATTTTGTCTCTACATATTCCTCTATTATCAATCTATAATATATATTTTTTTCAGATTTTTAAAATTATTGGACGATAGTTTAAAAAAAATAAAATATTCTTATAACCTGACTTTTCGCACTACTTACTCGGCAGATGGCACTCCTAACAAAGGCGGGGAAATTCAATCTGGGAGAATTTCTTTCGGACTAAAGAATTTAGCATAGATTTAGAAAGTAGCAGATCTGCCTCTAGGGGGGAAAGGTGAAGCCATTTGTTAATCATTATCCCATAAGGCAGTTCGCAAGCTCTTGCACATGGCATGCCATACGCCACCAGATGGCACCATGAGATAATTCGACTAATAAAAGATATATATTCAATATTAACTAATTAAAACTTTTTACAAGTTTCGCTAGCATAATTTTAAAGCTGCATGCGTATTGATAATTTCTGTAAGGCATGAGGTATATATTCACAAAAGAAGCAAGTTAAAAATGCAGTTTTTATTGTATGTAACTCTTCATAAAAACAATTTTTGTGAATCAGTATCCCGTGATGCATTGCGAAAACGACGAAATGTGGATTCATCACGCATCATTGCGTTGTACGGGATTGCGCAATCGGTGGGCATGCTAATTCTAAATCTATGGATTTTAGAGCAAAAAAATCAGGCTTTAAGAATTATTTTTTTATACTATCGTCCAATAATTTTAAAAATCTGAAAAAAATATATATTATAGATTGATTATTGAGGAATATGTAGAGACAAAATCCTAAGTTGTGACCAAACGATTTTGGCATGAAATTTTTTTTTGAAAAATAAAAATGCATTTTTAAGAATGATCGCTCGGTCAGATTTATGAGCGGATTTTTCTGAGAATGCTACTCAATGATATCTAAAAACTCATGAGTAGTTTTTTGGATTTATCAAATATATTCAGGGAATAATCAATTTAAAAAGAAAAAAAACTTTAATTTTTTACTCAAAAATGCGTCATATTTTTTAGCTGAAACTTGGCTGAGAAGTTGTCCATACTATGAGGTATTTTCAGAAAAAAAATTAGCCCGATTGGAATGGGGGCATTTTTCACCGTCTTATCTGGCGAGGGCCTTTGAATGGAAATAGTGATTTAATGACTGCAACAGGGCTAAACTGATTTAATGACGGCTATGGATAAAACGAATTGTTATGCAATCGTGTATTTTTATTGAAGCAACTTCTTTAAAACTACAAATATTTAACAAAAAAATTAACGTAATTTTAACTTGATCTGTATAGCAACAGCATTAAAAAGACCTTGATATTCATATTTTTTTCCATACCAAATTTACCTCTACGAAAAAAACCCCATCGGTTATATCAATCAACAACAGTCTTTTCATTTCTCCAGGGAAATCTGTCAACTTTTAATCCAAAAGATGGAACGTCTGATGATAGAAAAAAAAATGAGCCGAAATCTACAAACTGATTTAACCATCCGCCTCGACAAAAATTTTATTTCCAAGTGGTCAGCCAAAAACTCTCCAACTCGTTTAATTATTCCACCGAGTATCACTGGCTGAACAAGAAAAGTCCATTCGGGGCTCTTGTCCAATTTAGATTACCGCCTTGTAACGTCGTCGCGGGTAAAAATGCCCGTCCGCACCGCTGCCCAGGTACAAAATCTTTGGCGAACCGCACGGAACTGGTACAGTACAGATGTAAAATAATTAACTGACGATTGTTTTACCCGAGTTTTTCAAGAAATGCGACCTTTTGCCACTTAAAAAGTATCCGGATGATTTTTTTTCTGTAAATGGGGCTGCTTTTTTAGCCGATCAAGCATGTTGCAATATTGGCAATTTTTTCTCCGACTGACAGCTATTTTTTTTGTGCAACCTTCCAGGTGGCTATCGGTACCAATTTTGATCATTTGATTAAAGTGAATCTGATCACTCTGTGGGTGTTAAAGTATGCCGTGATTTGATATTGCCAAGAGAACCATGCCTGCCCATCAAGCAATCTTTTACATGTCATACAATTATATGACCATCTTGTAATATGATCCATCTTGATCCATATGTAATCTTCCTACTCAGCCAGGGCTCATACTCGTGATATTGGACTTATAAAGTGAGCACTTAAAACGTACCTCAGCCACTTAGTCCATCAAATCAAAAGAATCAACTGACCAGTGCCAAAACCTCAAAAGTGGTAAAAGGCAGTACTTCATATTTGATAGGCTACAGTAGATTTTGAAGGCTTTGTTTGAAGGTATTAAAAATGTGGTTTTTATCAGAAGATATAGCCATTTTCAGAACAGTAATGAGTACAGGTATACATTTAGAATGCGATTTTAGTTTTAATTAAATAATTAATTACATACATTAATTATATACATATACTGTATGCTTTGAGTAAAAAGTTTAATTATTGCGATTTAAAGACTTCAATATATGTTTTTTCACCTGTAAATTTTGCTGAATTAATAAAATATCAAATAAATGTCGCACCAGCTTTCCACAAAGAACATAAATATGGCGCCCCAAGCCAGGGCGTGACCACGTTCTCGAGAGAGACCTGGACCAGTGATGTATTGGACGAGCATGTCAAAAAGACTTCACGGTCGGTGGGCCAAGATCTCATGCTGGTCCGATAAGATAAGGACTTTTATAATTTACGTAAGTCCACGAGATAGATATACTCTTATTTTACTAAGTCAGCGAATTGTTTCTAGATTTTTGTGTAAAATCCTTCTTGGGGAAATTTTAAGTTCTGAATTTTTTCTTGGAGACAAACATGATGTCTTTTAGGATTCTCCCCTCTGAAAATTACAGCTTAGTGATTTAATCAAAGATAAATCGAAGTGATTCACAACTTTATTATGGTTTTACAATACACTAGAGACCTAACTATTTGAGTTTTGTGGTTTTGTTTAGCGTCAATTTAAATTGAACCAAGACCAAGTTAAAGTTTGAAAATTTAAAAAGCATACAAATAAAAAGGCATTTTTAGGTGTTTGCAATAAGTTGAGGCGAACGAATGAATTTTGAAGAAAGAAAAATTGAATCGTAGGAATTGTTAGGAAATAACACACAAACATTTGTGCCATTGTTAAAACCAAACAAATAAAATTGAAACAAACACCCAGAACATTTGGATGGCGACTGGTTTGAAGGACAAAACTATTCAATTTGCATTGAACAAACATGGCTTAATCTATTATTTGCAAAAAGTTTGAGCATCATGCACAACTATTAAGTTATTAACTTATTAACTGAATATCTTTAAATATTGGTACTGCAATGTGTGTATAGTAATTATTTGATAAACAACACTGGTCTTTACAGCAAATCAGTTGTATCATACAAAAAAAAGGGGCGATAGTCGGTTACTTTTTTGAGAAGTCTTGACAGATTGGACAGAACATTATTGCCAAGAAAGATTAATTTCTCGATCCTTCTGGTCTGCCAGATGTTGATAGTGAGTGTTGAGATAGCAATCAAGAAAAATGATTGCCAAGACTACTAAGAAAGA
Organism: Hylyphantes graminicola; assembly: GCA_023701765.1. Taxonomy (NCBI): domain Eukaryota; kingdom Metazoa; phylum Arthropoda; class Arachnida; order Araneae; family Linyphiidae; genus Hylyphantes; species Hylyphantes graminicola. The sequence continues at coordinate 34,465,418 of CM043111.1, read as the reverse complement.
GTAATATAGGATGGAAGACTAAATGCCTTTGTGGAAGGTAAATGGGCTCAATAATGGCACATGAATTGACCACCTACTGAGCTACACGATTGCTCCCTTTTCTATGTTTAATTTCTCACGGGTGGTGTTGGGTTGCCGTGTATGTCCGGGGAAGACAGGAGGGGTGGGTGCAGTAGTTTCCGTTGCATAAGGCTTAGGGTACCCGTGAGGGTGAAAGTCTGAATTCTTCTTAAGAAGGCGCCACTTTCAGAAATTAGGCACGTCGCTGTTGTAGAGGAGCTCGAGGTTGGTGCTGGAGCGGTGATGCATTGATACATAACGAAATTACTTAGGCAATATCGGTTGAAATATTTTCAATTTTATTCATAAAAAGCAATGCTGGCCCTTTAGCTAATAATGTTGTGATGCTGTTACTTTTAACAAAGAAAACAAGTTTTATTCTAATTAAAAATGCTTTCAGTTAACGCAAAACTTATAGATGAAAAAACGTGTTATAAATTATTGCATGATTTCAATGTTTGCAGATTCTGAAGTAGCACAAGTAAATTGTTGAATATTTTCGTTTACATTGTTTAGATTATTTATAAATACTATAAATCCATGTACTGTAAATGTATATGAGTAGCCTATAAACTTTGAAATCATTTTAATGCTACATGATTGTTCGTTTTGAAGAAAAGTAAACAAGTCAATGTTGTTGTAAACACTCCAACCATTTCTTTATGCACTAAACTAAAAATTATTCTGCCTTAGTCTCTTAATCTTTAGTACATTTAATCTACTAAATTTGGGGCTGCTTTATTTTGCCAAGTAAAATTTATTTTTAAAGAGTTACAATCAATAAACTAAAAATTAAATTAGGTGTGAAAATCAATTTGTAACAGGCTACCTTCTGCTGAAGTCATGCATAAAACGCTCAAAGAACATTGAAGTATTATCCACAGCATTTCCTTCAACATGTTTTATCCTGAAATAAATAAACAGAAAATCTTGTGAAATCAGAACAATAAAATTTTACCATACTCCTTCAAATTTAGAATTTTTAAGCAGTAATTTTGACTAAAATTTTAACATCTTTAGTTTTTAATATTTGTGCAAAATATTGTTTATTAAATGCTACACATTAAGAGCTCATTATTTAAGTTATTAACACTTTTAAAAAATATTGATATACATATTAGCATAATTTACACTTTTTTCATGTTCTAGAAATAAAATGATTTTTTTAATTGTATTTGAAACTCGACATACACAATTTTTTGTGTGTCAGCTCCCATTTTCTTAAAATCCTTTTTATGACTCCTCGCAATTAGTTAGTACTTGAGGAGCAAATTTGAAGTATGTTGCAAATCGGATCTGAGTGTAAAGCGGTTTCAGACAGACGGAAAAATGTTAAAAACTACTTTTTCAGAATCAGCACCTTCCAAAACGTGTAGTTCCGATTTTCGAACCCATGCAATACTTTCATTGCCTTAGATTTCATTTTAGATCATTGAAATTAAAAAAAGATAATTTAAGCAGTCAATGTTTGCTACTTCAGCATTTGTAAATAACATTAATTTTTTTTTGAATTTCCCCGTTTTTTATACACAACAAATAGCATAGGTGACTATTTCTCAGAACGAAGGCAGATAGGCTTTTATGAGTTTCATGGAATTACGTAAGATCAAGTTTTACTGTGTATACACACTTTTAAAACAAAAGAGTGAAATCCACTCCAGTAGGAGAAGTGCATTTTCGACACTGGAAAGGAGTGGATATTAACTCAGACTGAGTTAAAATCACTCGTTTGGAGTGATCCTGTCGAAGGTTTGACACACAAAGGATCCACTCCTTTCGGGGAAGTGCATTTTTAAGACTGAAGGAGTGAAAATTAACTCAGACTGAGTTAAAATCACTCGTTTGTTTTAAGAGTGTAGTAATCTAAAATCGAAGACTAATACAATTACCAAATAATTTTGACCTACATTTCAGAACTTCAATGACATTCACCACGGCGGTAAATCATCTTTAACCTTTCCCTAAAGGGACCAGTCCCCTTGTGGGCCCTATCAGTGGGCGCTTTTAAAAGGGCGTTTCCCAGCCACCAAGAAGCACTTCATTACTGCCCAACAGCGCGTCAAAATTGGGCAACAGTTATCATATTAGATGCTTGCCTCGTCATAAACTAATGACGAGGGGGGACCAGTTTGGAATTCCGCGTCTTTCGAAATCGGTGCCGCCGTTGACAGCTATAATAAACTGACTGACAAACCGCAGGTACATGGCGCGATATGAAGATAGGAACGACAGCAAATTACTCTTAATACCTGGCCGGTTTCAATGCGTTGGTCTGATGGTAAATGTAGACCGCCACAAACGTTTTTGACAAAATTGGATAAAAAAGTGGTTTAAAATATTTATAGTGAAGAATTTTGTACTAATTTGTTTCGTAATTTTCTTATTAGTATTGGCTTTAATAATACAAGGTGGTTATAAAATATCGCTCGCTATTCGGAGTGGTCTGTAGCTTTAATGAATAATCCAAATGCAAAAAACTTTGAGACACTTACTAATCAAGAAGGGGGGGGGGGGGGAGAATGGTATCATAAAAAACAAACTCGTCACTTGACCAGGGTTCTAAATTACGAGGAGTAATTGGATATGCTGACCGTAATTAGCCATAATTGGCTATGCCTCGTAATTTAGAACTTTGGTCAAGAGACGAGTTTCTTTTTTATGATTCCATTCTTTTTGAAAAAAAGAAACTCGTCTCTTGACCAGGGTTCTAAATTACGAGACGTAATTAGCTGTGTTGGCCGTAATTGGCCATAATTGACGACGCCTTGTAATTTAGAACCCCGATCAAGAGACGAGTTGTTTTTTATGATTATTCTTTTTTATGATTAATTTTTAGGATACTATCTTTTTAATGATTCCCCCCCCTTCTTTATTAGTAAGTGTTTCAATTTTCAAAGCTTTTGGATTATTCATTCAAGCTACAGACCACTCCGAATAGCGAGCGTTATTTTATAACCACCCTGTATTTTCTGATTATTTAAAAAAAAAAAACCCGGTGAAGTAAAGAAAGGTGAACCAACAGTTGTTTTTAAGATCTCAGTACTTTTTCCACCTTTAAGGTGAGTTGTTTTCATCTGCATTGAGTTAAAATTCCAAAGTTTATTGCAACCACTTCATATCATATCTGAGTTAATTAAATCGTTAGAATTGGGGATTATTTCGGCAAATTTGTCAACTTCCTTCTCCTTAGTATTATCAGTGAGAAGGGAGGAGACGTTCAAGATTTCTCGAGAAAATATGATGGATGATTTTTGACAGCTAATTGCATAATTCATGCTTCTAATCGTATAAAATTCCATCTAAAATATTTCACACACACCAAAGTATATTCTATGGAAAAAAAAACATTGCTTTAAAAAAAAACTTAGTAGAAAATAGCATAGTTTAAAAAGATAGAACTATATTTACTCCGAAACAATTTCCATCAGAAGCTTGTTTATTTATAATTTTACTATAACTATAATAGTATCATTAAAATTTGCAAAATCCCCTGTTTTTTTCTTCTGCTGTTTAAATTTACATATATATTCTGCCTGGACTACTATTGGCAAGTTTTCTATATTTATATGAGTTTTGTAAGTGGTTATTGTATTTAAAGTTAATAAGATCTATGCCACAGCAGGGGTACTTTTTCAGTCCTCTGGAATACTTTGTTTAAAAAAAATACATATTCCAGATTTTTTTTCAAGATTAAGTTACGATTATGTTTAAGGACTAGTCTTAAACTCTCGAACGGCCAGGGAATAGGAAAATATGTATGGTCGTTTTCTCAACGCATATATTTAAATTTAAATTTATTTCAAATAAAATATTTTTTTAAAAAAATAACAATCTGGTTTATTTTGAAAAGATTGTTCTTAAAAACATTTCCACGTGAAAAAGTACATTATGAATGAAAATTTGTAAATTATAAAGTTTTAAAATTTAAGGATTATTGTAAGAAAAACTGAGCCACAAAATACGAAAAACGCCGGGTTTAACGATTGGAGCATAAAAATGTAATTACGAATTTCAACTATATTTGGTAATTTTCTTATGTTGATAAGAATTAACAATATATTTTTTTTTAAATTATCCTACATTTTGCAATGTACTTCTACAAAGTATCCTACATTTTTAAAACTGCTTAATACTTTTCCGTATTATCCTACAAGTATATATATATTTCTAAAGTTGTAAGGTTTTCAAAAATAAAGAGTAAAAAAAATATTCTTAAATTTTGAATTTATTATCGATTTCTTTTTTTTAAAGGTTAAATTTGTCACTTATGTACTTTTTCGAGTTTAATACGTTATTTATAAGTATTTTTGTTTTGCTCATAATGCTATATTGGATTGGCATTTTAGTAAAATTGAAAAATAGCTACCTTCGGCAAAAGTTTTTTGCTGGAAAAAAAAGTAGTTTTCCTTTTCCCCCTATTCAATAGATTTGCAATTTTTTTTATTTCATATTGAAAGTAGTCATAGCCCCTTAAATGAAGTTTTTACTGAGAAATTGGACACTATGAGCACAACATTATTCTTGAATTGCTCTAAATTTATCTCAATGTTTAGTCTTAATTATATGTATAAAATACCTGACTTATGCATTTGGTTTTGGGAAATCATCTTTAAAATAGATCAAAGGCACAGAGAACTACATATTTTTCTGTTCATGTTAAAAAGAGACGCATAAAGAGTGGAATCGGTTTTCTTTGTGGTCAATTTTATTTGCCTTTCACCTTATTTATGTCCCAAATGGATGTCTATAACGAGAGGAGGATCCGAATTTATTGCCTTTTATTGCAGTGATGTGTCCAATTTGGTGGAGACAAATGTGATGTGAATACGGTTTTGAGCCCGATCGATCCGGACTTTACACCTTAATGTATACGGTTTTCGACAGATAACACATGGAAATTTAAGTCATTTCCTGAACATTTTATTTATAGATAAAAAGCAAGAATAGCTAGACATTTTTTCTAGATGGTCGCTGGAAGTTTTGGATTTTTAAATTTGCAAATAATACTAATAATATACTTAACGATGCTTTTTAAATTTAATGTATACATTATTTTAATTATAAACACAAAAATTGGAGAGAATTACATAAGCACACTACAAAAACCCCATACTAATGAAACAACTTTTAAACTATTTCAGCGGTTTTTAAAGTTTTCGAAAAGTAGTCTTCTTCTATTATTTAAAATTTAGAGTTTCAAATTGTCTAGATAACAAATGTTTGATTTCTTTATGTTAAGGGATTTGTTAAAAATTTAATTGGATCATTTGTGTGACACATGAAATTACATTGCCGCTTGGTTCGATTAGATGCTTATTTTAAAGCTAGGTATACACTGAGAGACATGGTCCGTGGTTTACCTTTTTTCTTTTCTTTTTTTTATTGATGTGCTGTGCACACATGACATAATTTTTTCTAGTTATATTCCTTCAAAGCTCATTTTAAAAAGTATCGGTAAAACTGAAAAGAAGCGTATAATAATAAGACTGTGACTTCAAATTACGTTGGATGGATAGTTGGAAATAATATTATTTGTATGTTAATTTTTTCTTAATTATTTCTCTTTTTTCCCTGATTCTATTAATTGTTAATAATTTTTTTTATTAAAATATTTGTTTTTATTAGTAACTAAGTTAGTTCTGTAGAAAGAATCTTACTTTTAAAAAATGGTAAATTCAATTGCAATGTGAGTTGTGCAACTAACACTTTAAAATATTGTAATTAAATTTAAATTATAAGCTATTTCTTACTTTTACAAGAAGATATCTAATTCATAACAAAAGAATTCTTCTCAAACTATCGTTAAGTGTGTTTAAATGTGATTTAAAATTGCTTGAATTCTACAATTATGCAATAAATAGTTTTATATGGTTATTCCCCAATTAGTTAAGAAAACTATTTACCTAATTTGCTTCGATTAATTTCAATTGACATTACTTTAAGTTTTTTATTATAATTGCTTAAAATTGGGCAAAATTAATCGAACGCGGTTACATAATTGGCAATTTTAAATTTTTATTTACCATTTTTTGAAAAGAAAAAAAAAACAACTTTCAGATTACTAATTGTGCTTAATCTTTTCTGTCTTTAAATATAAAATTTTCCTTACTGTTTTTTTATTTGGGCTTTTTTTTTTTTTAAATATTTTTGTATTCAAATAAATCTATTATTTCAGAAAATGAAAGGTTTGAGTTTTAGAAATATTTCTTAAGTCGATTAGCAAAGGTTTTTTTTTATTATTTATTAATATTTGGTAATTAAATATCAATGATTTAAAATGCATTTAATGATTTATCTCATGTTTATAACTAGTTATCAAATAATATATAAATGATTTTAATTCAAGAAAATTATACCACAAAAGTATCTCTCTAAAACGACCTAAACTCTGTTACAACTAACAACTGTATGTTACATCTGCTTACAACTATTAAAGAAAGCATTGTTATAAAAAAAAATATAGTTAATGAAAATTATTGTAATGCATGTCTGGAGCTATAAGATTGTAAAAAAAAATTACATAAGAACATATTTTTATTTATGTTAAGTACACCAACTAAATTTTTAATCTTATATTTGCTTTTTTAGAATTTACTAGAATAGAGTAAAAATGATATTAAAAGGATGATTAGATTGAAATAAATACAATTCCCAGTACACACTATACAATATGATATTGTGTACTACTTATAATGTTTTGTTTTTATTTATTATGATGATTAGTTACTTTTGAGATTAAGATTCGTATTCTTTATTGCGCTAAACCATCAAGTAATAAAAACTGCTAATGCTTCAAATACTTTTTGATTTTTATTCTTGAAGGAAATATTTACTTAGTTGGAAATATTTACTAAAATATGAATGCATGTGTAAAATTTTATTAAAAAAATATTGTGGCCATAATATTTATAGCAAAAAATATTTGGATTAAAAAAAGTTAATAATTTATTGATTTTATTGACTTATTTTAAACTCATATATTTAAAGTATTATTAATTTTTTTTTGAATAGTATACATACAAAATAAATCCTTTATAAATTAATCTCTATACCTTTACAATACATATCTAAGTTTAAGAAACCTTTGGATTAAATGTTCAAACTTGAATTTACATTTAAATAAAAAATATAATACAAATTTCAAATATTAATTTTAAAACTTGTTCCGTGAAAAATTGTATGTTCTGCAATAAAAAGGAAATTAAACCTAATGCTATTTTATCTCAAGTCTCTGGACTTAATCATTCCCATAAGGTGTTGCTACTAATAGTTAGTATAGATGCAATTATCCAGATATTATTACCCAGATATAAATGCAATTACAATGGAAGACGTGGAGTGGTCCCCATAAAAAAAACTAATGTATGGACAGAAGTCCTCTGAGATATTTCAGAATAATAATAGTATTGCCCATTAATCATACATTAATATTTTTAATTTTTTTAATTTGTGTTAAGATCATGCTTTTAATAATTTATTTATCAATAAAAGCACAAAGTATAATACAGATAAAATGCTTAATTGTTCCATCATTATTTGAAGTATTAAAAAATATTTTCAATAAAGATTAACTTTTCCAAAGCAAGAAATAACAAAAATTATTACATGCGTTGCGAATATTTGGTTTCTTTCATATTTTAAAATTAAGATATTTAAAAAAAATTCTAAAATTTGAAATGTTGTACCAAAACTTTTTAATCGTTCCAAAAATTTAGTTAAAATTCATTCACCTTTTTAAATGTTTCTTTCAAGCACATTTAATTAATGCTAGTTTCAAGAACCAAATTTATCAATTGAGAAAACAACATTAGTAGAAATATTTTGAGAACTTTTTTTAGGACTTTAAGTTGTTTATTAAAAATCAAATACTTTTAAACTGTTTTTAATATCACAGTTTTTCTTTTCCAATATTATTACATTATAAAACAATTTAATAGAGTAATTTCTAATTTTATCCCATAAAATATATATTTTAAACTTAAATTTTTTTTCTATAGTAAAGCAATTAGTTATTAACTTTTTAAAAAATGTAAAAACGTTTACCTTTTTTTATAATTAATTCCCAAACATCATCCTAATTTTAGATGGAAAATTGTTCGCTTGCTCATGACGAAATACCGTCGTAGTTAGCTCAAGAATGTCAAGTTAGCAGCTCCATTTCTTATGGTACGATCTTGTTGAGAGCCTCAGTTGGTCGTTTTATTCTTAGCTAGTGTTCAAGAGAAAGAGAAATTTCGCGCCGGACAAAAAGTCGCCAAATGTTTAGCTCGCCAAAAAAGTTATGGTGTAAAAGTTTTGTACTTTTGGAAAAAGTACAGTACTTTAATATATCTATAGTTGGAAATAAATACATTAAAATGCATATTTCGTTCGATGTATTCATGAATATTTGTATTATTTTTGGTTTAAAATGCTTCATGCGAACGATTTACGAGATTTACAAAAATTTAAGTATTCAGTTAATTTTTAATATTCATAAAAAAAAAAACCAATGGTATTACGAAGGATTCTAGGAACCATTTATTTTACGACCTAAGTCGGTTTTGAATAACGTCTTTATAGTATAGATATCAAATAAAAAATTCTTTTATAACTTGCATAATTTTATTTTACCTTTTGATGAGGTCCTTTTTAAAAACTAATTTTGTTTTTAAATGGTATTTAAAAATCTTTCGGTGTTGTTAGGTTTTGAGGGTGATAAATTATTTTTATGTTGTTGTAATTTTTTTGTTATAAAATACTTGGTCACCATTTAAGAACGAGAAAACTATTTAATATTCGAGATAGAATTAAATTTACCAGGTAGGAATAATTAATGATTTTTTTTAAAAAGATAAATAAAATAAACTAGCCAAATTTAACGTGCAAATTGGAAGTGGTCTAGGAGACAGATTCTGTTATAAACTTATTTTTTATATTTGGATTAGTATTTAGTTAGTAAGTAAAAGCTTATATTATCGGATGAATTCAGATCTCTAGAAAAAGAAATACATCTCTAGAAATTTCATAAAATATTTAAATTTCAAAATACAATATTCAAAAACAAGTAAGCGCACGATACATGAGAAGATTCTTGACGAAACAACGTAAATTATCTACACAAATATACAAATTAAACTATTTGCGACAATAATCTATTTCGTGAATATTTTTATTAAAAAAAACCTACATCCTACATTTACTCCATGCAGTTTATAGACTTTTCCCTAGACGAAGATGCGGCGACATACCTTTCGCCGCCACCTTCCCAGATTTATAACTCGGGTTTTATGTTAGTTTCATCTTTTCAATGAGAGGACCCTCTTGGGGCCCTTCTCGAAAGAAGGGCCCTTTCTTTATGCATCTTTCACGGCCCCGATAATGCACAAACACGGCGAGTGGGAGGAAAAGCGAAGATGCGTTTCTCTCTCGCGACATCGGAGATGTCAGGTAAATCTTCATTTTGTAGCTGACAGTCATGGTAAAAGTGTGAAAAAGTAGAATTTTATGATGGCGTGCTAGATTTGAGAGCTGCGAAAAATATGTGGCCGGGGTTTTTTTTGCAATTTTTTTTTCTCCTTTTTCACGTTGCATTAAGGTTTGTTTGGAAATGCTGAGCCAAACAAAATCGAGTTGATTTTAAATAATGGTTGGTCAGAGAATAGATATAAAGTATCTATTCAGATACCGAAGATATTTATAGGAATATTTTTTATTGAATTTCAGGCGAATAACTTTATGTTTCAGTATATTTTTAAACCTAGTTACGTATTTTTAAAAAAAAATTTCAAACGATTTTTCTGAGAAAATTTGGAGTTGTTGATAAAAAGCAATCATATTAATTTAAAAATGACGGATGCAAACAGATAAATATGCATCTAAGAAAATTATAGTTAAAAAAAATTTAAAAGAAATTAGTATAGAACGTTTCAGTACATCATTTATTTCAACAAATTAGTTTACTTTTATGCAAACCAATGAAACGTGATATCTTTATTTTTATAATCTAAGATGTTGACAAACATATTTAATTTTCTAGTTATTATTCCGCAAGGAATGTGCTACCGAAAAATCGTAGACGAAGTTTCAATAGGACGCTAATAAGCATCGAGAAATGCACAGGACATTTGGAATGCTAAAGTTATTGAATTCAAATTCCAAATGTATCCGTGGACGAGTTTTGAATGAATTATGAGTTTTCGCATAGTGCGAAATAACATTCACTTTGCTTCGGTTTAGAAGTGTAGAAAAGTAAACAAATATCTGATATATTCATTCGATATTTTCTTCGTGACACGAAAGCTTCAAAATTCATATTTAATCCGAATTACAACTGGCCAAATTCTGTGTATAGATGTTTTAAAGTTTAAAAAGAAAAGTGATAAATATTGAAATGTTTGAATAAAGCAAAATATAAAAAGACATAATAAATTAAAAATGTACTTTTGTCGATGTATCATGTCGACATATTTACGCTATCTTTAAACAAATAAAAAAAAGTTATGCAGTACAAAAAAGAATCTTTAAGAACTTTTATTGTTAATTTTTTCAGGAATTTCTCAGTTTAAGTTTAGCGAATATTTTCACTGCCTTTTTAATAATTTCCTGACTTTCTCAGAGTGGAAATTTTTACTTGAATTTGCATTTTGAGAAAGCTACGAAAAAATTACAGTTTGAACTGAAACAAGAAAGTTTCTACCATTTATATCTGCCTACAAGTAAAATTGTAAAGTTAAAGGATAGCATCGAATTAAATTTGAATAGGCATTTTTTGCTTGACATATAAAATATATGCCATTTGGGCCAATGAATAGCAAAATAATTTTCAATTTTTGGCTGCAAGCAAGCCTTCAGATTTTTTTTTTTTGGAAGATTGACAAATGAAAATTGGAGACCAAATAAAGTTAATGAGCACCATAAAATCATATAATATACATATTAAAATTAATTTAATATATAATTTAATTAGGAATTATAATATTAGTAATTATAATTTACCGTCGAAGCGGAAACTTTGGCCTAGCGTAGGAAAAAGATATATTTCCTTGATTTTTTTCATAAATGAACCTATTTTAACTTGCATTTTTGGAAAAATGGAAACATCGGCTTTCATTTCATGCAAAAAAGTTTATCATTCTAATTGTGGTAACAATGTTTGTATACATTCGAACCAGTATTTAATGGAACAACCAGCATTTAATAACACAATTTTTTTTAAATTATAAAATTCAATAAAAAATTACTAATTATTCCTAAATTTAATATTTATCTATGCAAGGGGATTACAAAGTGTTTAAGATTAATTTTTCTCGTAAAAAAAAACAACTTAAGATTTTGGGCCAAAGCTACCCTCACTGCCAACAATTTTTTTAAAGGTTCTTTTTTACTTAAATTAAATTTGTTACGGAATAGAAATAATGGATTCAGAAGGAAAATTAGAAGATATAAAAATGATTTCTTTTAGAAAAATATTGAACTATCAAATTGGCTTGATTTCCAATATGGAATGTTGTTTTCAATAAGAATATTTTAAAATGCTTTATTGAAAAATGGGAAAAAAAAACCCATCATTAAATTTTTTATACATAAGTCGAAACACAATGCTTAATTAGAGTCTTAGCTTTAATTGCAACACATTTGTTCTTCAGAATCATCATTTTACTACATGCTCATTATTCAATAAAACATTGCTGTTTATAAGATGAATGGAAAAATTATTTAATAAATAGAAATAAAACTTTATTATATTTTCACATACACTCTATAATAGAAAAATACATTCGTTTTCTCATATATCTTATTTTTGGCATTTAACAAGTAATTTTTCAAAATATATATTTATTATACAAAAATAATTTCATTAACAGAAAAATACATTCATTGATAAACAAATTATTTTTATTAAAATGTAGTCCTTTTGATAATAAAAAGGTTTTTAAAATATTGCACATTAATTAAAACTGTAGATTTTTGGCATATTGACACACAGCTTCACAATATTTCACATATAAAATGATAAAATTACGTAAATAATAAGTTAATGAAGTTAGTAGGTGACAGTTAAAGAAAAATTATTAGAAAAGATATAAACATAAGATAGAGTAAAGATGATTTAATATTCAAGTATATAACAGCACTACAGTGTGGCTTAAGATGATGCATATTTTTTCGGAATGATTAAGCAAAACATACTATAAACTACAAAACAAAAACCACTAATTTAACTTTTTTTTTGCCTTCACATTTTTCAAAATTAGGAAAACTTCACTTATTAACTTTATTTTAAGCACTTTAATTTCTTACACATTTCTACCAACAATGATACAATTTTCAGAGAAACAAGAAACAGATAGAACATATTTGTTATCTAAGCTATATGGCGGTTTACAATTCAAATTTTCTGCTTTGTTTATAAAATAGTTTGGACATTTTCCCCAACAGTGAAACAAATTATCTAAAAGAGATACATTTCAAATTAATTATTAAAATTAAATTATGTGTGATAATCAATAAAATTAATCAGTCAATTCATTTCAATATAAGTTTGTTATTTAAATTTCTTCAATAAATTGAACTATTAAGAATTTCATGTTAAGATATAAATTATATTCACTAAATATATTGGCTGTTGATACATATCAGTATAAAGTTTTTAAATTAAATATGCTGTGCAAAGCTTCATAAAGAGTAAATAATGTAGCAGTTGTAGGGTGTACTTGGACCGGACACTATATTAACCGGACAATATCCATGGTTCATACACTTGTCAGGGAAAAAAATTCAAGCACTTTTCAAGGACTTTTCCAGAAAAATTCAAGGACTAGATTTTTGGTTGAAGATTTTAACAATAATTTTTATATGGTTAAAAATTTTGAAAACCAATTATGGTTTCAGGTAATCAATATTACCATCTAAACAACTCCACTGCTTTTGGTAAGTAAAATTTGCAACCAGTCATGATAATCAGGATTTTTCAAGCAAAGATAATTGAAAATACATTTTCCACTCATTTTGTGAAGTATTCAGTCAAGACAATCACCATAATATTTGAAAAGTTTCAAAACGAAATTTATAAAATGCTGCTTTGCTAGGCACGCACTATGAAGAAAATGCTTTTTTCACATATCAATCTCTACTACGGATACTTTAAAAGCAAAATATTTTATTCACATTCCAGAAATTATGCTAATTTTTGGTAAAAAGAACAATAAAAATGCTCAAACACAATAAAAAACTTATGGACTAGAAATATGGTTACAGTTATCGAAAGATACCGGTTGCTTGCTAACTGGAAAAAGATTTTAGTGACATAGCAGCAACGTAATCGGGTGAGAGGTCAAGTGTTTAAGCCATCAAGTATATCCGGTTTTGCATTAAATAGTACGGATTTTTTTCAAGCACTAGATTCATTTTTAAGCACTTTTAAGGACTTGGAAATGAACTTTTTTATTCAAGCACTTTAGATTCATTTTCAAGCACTTTTAAGGACTTGAAGATGAACTTTTTTTTAATTCAAGCACTTTTCAAGGAGTGTACGAACCATGATATAACTTTGGAAAATATGGGTTTTGTAACTACACCCTGCTGTTGTTTGAAAAAATTTTATGCTTCATATATACAATTTCTTGCATTTTGTAAAGAGACTTACAGTTCATTTTGATGTTATGTTTTAATAATTAGGATATTTGATAAATGATTATTGTCAGTGCCGAAAAAGTAGCTCGTTAAGAAATACAATAATCTTAGTGAATAAGAAATTGAAAATTAATTTAACTGATAGAATATGCTAAACATTGCTGAAAAATATCGCTGCAATACTTAAATTTTGTATTTGTTTTATCATTATGAATTAACTGCTAAAAATAATTAATAAAACTCACCATCAGAGATAACCCCAGTAAAGTTATGTCCACAAACTATTTTAGAAACTTTGATGTTTTTTGTGTTATCAACTTCATGTGGCATGCTGTAGTCTAAGCCCTCTTCGCCCCACCCAAGCTGCCCAAAGCGGTTTGAACCAACTGAATACAAATCGCCATGATCTACAATGGAAATAGAGCATTTGGACAACATCTACATAAACTAATAGATTTTCATTTAAAGCGTAGAGGTATAATAGAAACTGAAATCTAGAAAAGAATTTGAATAAGACTAAAAACTAGGAAAACTTTTCAGTGATACATTAACAGAAGTTCACATGAATTTGTTTACTTTCATAACCACAAAACAGTGCGTAAATTATAATTTAAAAAAATGACTAAAATGGTTATTTTAAATGAAAAAATAAAAACTCCTATTTTAACTAACTGAACCAACTAAATAAAAATCTCCATCGCCTACAATAAAAATAATACATGTGGTACTAAAACAGACCCTAATAAACATTTATTTAAAGCATATAGATCTATAACTAGAAAAACTTTTGAGTGTAACCTAGTTAATACTTTAAGTGTGCACATTAAAATAAGTTAACAAAATGTGATAGCTTCATTACCACGAAAACAGGCAGTAAATTATAATAAAAAAAACCTTAAATAGGATATTAAAAGAAAAACGAATAAAAAAAAAGCCTGAAGCCCTTATTGTTGATCCAAAAGAAAAGAAATACAACTAAAAAACAATATTAATTATTGAAGAGACAAACAAATCCCTATAAAATTTATCATAACATGTTTAGTTATAAAGTAAAAATCATTTTAAATTAAGATATTTAATGGGCACCTAAACCTTAAACTAAAAAACAACAACAATTACTAAACTCTTAAAAAATTAACACAAAAATATATTTACCAGTCAAAACCACTGAATGAGATTGTCCAGCAGATACAGCTACTACTTTGGCAGATCGAAGAGGCTCAGATTTTACAAGTGTGAAATACCTAATCTCCTCAATTTGAAAGTGCTCGTGATGTTCTTTCGAAAGTGAACCTTCAACAGTTTTATTTTCATCATTTTTATTTGATTTTTCCAAAACATGACGACCTTCAGATGCATCCATAGCTAATTTATTATGCCTAGAAATCAAAAATAAACCAATCTATGAAAAAGGATAAGACATTGCTCCTGTATGTAGACTCTTCATTTTAATGTTTAGCAGTAGGGGTGCACCAAATAATTGGCTACTATTCGGTATTAAGCCTATTCGGCACATTAAGCCGAATATTCTGTTTGGGCAAATAGCTCTACTAATCCGACAAATAGTGAAAATTCAGTTTTTTGGGCATTTATGAAGCACATAACCAATACCTATTACAATAAGGTAATTTTTTACCTAAAAAATAAAAAAATATTTGAAGCACAAAAAATCTGCAAATTGTATAATATTTTTTTGAATTCATAGTTTAATTATTTTTTTTTCCCAGTAATTTTCATTCAACATAGGATGCACCTACTTCTACTTTCTACTTTTAAAATGGAATGTGCTTGCTTTTTACCATCATTCAAACACAATATTTATAATTTCTGAATATAAATTTTTTTATTTTTGTAATGTTGTAATTTTACAAAGTTATTTATACTTTGTAAAATGCTTTTCTGAATAATGAATCAGTACCATTCTTACTTTAATAGAAGTTGCTTTAATTGAAAATGCTTTTGTGGTATTGCATTAAAATATTTGTGTGATTGTGCACCTATAAGTTTGTGTCGAATTAAATTCTTGAATACAACTTAGATCTGGGACAAGAAAAGTATTGGTTTGGGTAGGTCGAATATTCAGTATTCGGCTAAATTTGGTACTTGGTGAATCCATATATAGCAAGTTAGTAAATAACACTATTGAACAAAATCTGCTTCATGAGCAATAAAATTCAGCACGAAAAGTAATAATAAGTACAACTTTCATAAAATATTAGGGGTATACCTATGAAATGACCTTTTTTTAAAGAAAACTTACCGGTGAATTTTGCATCACTGGACGAGAGGAATAAATCGAAGTATGTACCATTAAAATCAGTAACTTTAGCTTATCTTTTTGGTAAATTATGGATTTCTTCGTGATAGAACTTTGCGTCCTGGGAGGTAAAAAACGAATATGCTTATTTTTCAACTTCATCAAAAGTAGCGAAATGATGCTCAGCCAGACCATGTTCCATGGAGCTGAACAAGTGATAGTCTGAAAGAATAATATCTGGAGAGTATAGCGGGGGCAATAAAACATCCCATGTCAGGTTTTTTAAGGTTATTTGTGATGTGAGGCCGCGCATTGCAATGGAGCAAAATAACTGTTCTGTGTCTGCGAGCCCATTCTGGCCGTTTTTTGATAAATTCCTGGTTTACATCGGTTAATTGTTGTTGATATTGATCAGAAGTAACTATTTCACCAGGTTTAAGAAGCTCATACTTAAGAAGGCCTTTTTGATCCTACCAAACACGAAGAATTGTCTCTTTCAAAAAGATTTTCTCTTTAGAGTCAATGTTGAGGGTTGGCCTGGAATCAACCAAAATTTTTTTTCAATCAGGATTGTCAAAATATATCCATTTTTCATCACTTGTGGCAATTCGATGCAGTAAACACTTTCTTTGATGTCGATTCAAAAGTTGTTCACAAGTAACTTTTATGTTCTCCATCTGTAACTCTGTTAAAGCATGTGGTACCCATTTTCCTTCCTTGCAAATTATTTCCAATGCATGAAAACGCTCACTAGTACATTTCTGAGTTACATTTAACATTTCTGAAATATGTGCTCGTGTCATTTTTGGATTTTTATCCAAAATTGTTTGCAATTCTTCATCTTCAAATTTTTTTGGTAGTTTTCAATTATCTTTGTCTATCACATCAAAAGCAGTTTTTTTAAATCAAATAAACCATCATTTTCAAAATGATTCAGATGGATAATTGTTTCCATAAGCTTTTTGAAGCATTTGAAAAGCTTTAGCAGCAGTTTTTTTCAAAATAAAGTAATGGATTAAAATTTCCCGCAAATGACCCTTTGTTGGCACGAAACATGACATCTTTAAAGCCTAGAATGACTATGAAAAAAACACAGCAGTAACTAATGCCGCTGGCAGGTAAAAGGTTAAAAGTAGTCTGACAAAATGCTAGTAGGACGATTCCACACTTTTATTAACCCGGGTGCAGTGCCATCTGTTCATAAAAGGTCATTTCATAGGTATACCCCTAATAGTAAAATTAAGCACAGAAGTAAACAACTTAAATAATAAAATAAAGACTTAGTTAATTAGCTGTATTTAGCAATAACTTATTTTTAAATAACAAGCCAATCTTATGGTAAATGTTTTGCAGCAAAAATATTTTTTTGTAACAGACAGCAAAAAATGAGACATGCATAATTGAAAATAAATCGCTATGGAACAGGGTTCTAAATAAAATGTTGAATATGAAATAAACCAACATCTTAGTGAAAATAGGACAAACCATTTCAAAAGAGTTGATTTAAGAAGATATTTATTTAAAAGTAAGATATCCCATTCTATTTAAAATTTAACTTTTGTGTTTCATGTTTAAAATATTTAATTACAAAGCAGCTAAAATATCATGCTGCAGGAAAAGGACAAATGATAAACAATGCACAAACACAAATATGGCTCACCTATTACTGCCACAAGCCAATAATTGAAGATCTTCAGTAATAATGAAAGAGCTATCTACTCCACAAGATATTTTGTGGGGCTTTTTTTCATGGCGGATGTGTATTAAATGAGGTAAATCTTGAAATTGAGTTGCCCCTAACCCAAGACAGCCTGAACAACAAATATAAATATAAATAAATTTATAAGTTTCTACAATTTTAAAAAAATATTTTATTAACTTATAATTAATTGAGTTTTTAAAAACAATTAATGTTATAATACTATTAAAGTTTTATGTTTAAGGATTTTTCTTGTGGAAAGTCAGTATGATAAATAACTTAAAAGTTACCACTGTTTCCATATCCCCATGCAAAAGCTTCATTTTCATCAGACAGAGCTAAAGCATGTCTTGGACCACATGCTATCGATTTAATGTTGTAGCCAAACAATGCTTCAACAATTCTTGGCTAAAAAAATTAATAGAAAGTATGAACTTGAATATTTAAAAGAGCCTCGTTATAAAGCCCCCATTTTCCGAAGTTAGATTAGGTTAGGTTTGAATTATCGTCGCATTTGAGCTACATGAGGGCTATTGGCGACAGGTGTTGTATTTTAGAACCACCCATTTTCCAAAGTGCAACTTCGATATAGGATCTGGTAATTTCTTTGGTGACTTTTGATAATATTAAGTTCAATTGAACAGAATTACCAATGAAGGGGCTGGACCCTTATCTAAGTTAAGATTTGGAGAAGGAGAGTTTTTGCAAGTAGGCCCTTCATTAATTTGATGGACACTAAATACAAACTACAAAACCAATTTAATACATAATTTGAGTCATTGCAATATTTCTCTCATAAAACAGAAATACTATAAATTTTAAAAAAATATATACCTGCTGAATATCTACTTCAGTCAAAAATCCCAAACAACCAGAAGAAGCTTTTCCAAAGGTGAACACAACACCATTGTCTGCAAAATTACAAACCATTGCTTTATTTTAAAACCCTTTGAAGGATGCAAAATGACTAAGTTATTAGTTCATAAAAGTATTGAAATTTCAGGTTGATATATTGATTTAACTCTGTTGATTAAAATGTTATCAAACAATTAATCATGCAAGTTATTTAATTTCAAGTAAAAACATATCAATATTTTCAATTATAATTGATTATGTAGTGATTTCACACAAGTTTTTTTTTTAAATATTTATAAGCTATTACATTTAGATATTTTATGTTTCCCCAAGAATTGAAAAAAAAAAAAAAAAAAACAATTTGGGCATCAAAGATAAATTTAATTTTTTCCCTATACCCTCAATTATATTAATTTTAAATTAAACTTATATATGTTAATGTGTATAACAATTGGAACATGTGCAGTACACTTAGAATTAATACAACAGTCAGTATCTCAACGCAAAGTACATCAGAAGGTACCTTTCAGTAATAAGTTTCAAGTTACATAATATTTCTAGAATATAAAAATAGAACTTGAATAAATTACTAAATTGAATTTTCATTAAAAAAAGTAACTCAGTAAACCATTGTTAAAAAGGACAATGATGAAAATTGCCAACAATGATTTTTCTTTTTAACAATGTATAAAGATTTTATTTTGTAAAACTGCAACAATATATTATATAATAAATCTATAACAATCAAACTTAGAACAGTGTCAGTGTTAACTTTTTTAGTTATACTTTAAATGTTTTCTAGATGAACTTGGTTTATATTTAAATTATCAACATGAATTTTCGTAATTACTTTTGAAACTTAACTGTATTATGGTTGAAATGTCTAATTTTGTTGAAAAACAGTCTGTTAGGTCCGATATGTATTATTATAATCCAAAAACTAGACACAGGAGTGAAATAATGCATTTATTATGCCTACAGATACTGAAGAGAGTAAGGTTTTAGTTGAAAAGGTGTCATCTGGCATGGGTAAGTATTTCTTAAGCTACATTGTATTATACTACTTCATACAACAGTCATTTTAGAATGTTTTAGACCTAGTTTATTTTGTACGATTCAACAAATTGCTTATTAGTTATTATTGCAAAGTTATTATTAGCATTCTAAACTTGATTGGCAAAAAATGCCGAACAACTATGAATATATTCCAAATAAACGTAGCAGATATCAGTGTATTAATGTACAAAGTATGGACTTTGGTCAGAAGTTCATTATATTTGAGGCTCTTCCAAAGTTAGTGATAAACTGACATTTATGTTAATTTGATTTCAGCAGATTAAGTCTTATGTTAAACTTCTGTAATAATAAAAATATATTTCAATGAAGTATACTCAAGCTCAAAAAATTACCAATTTATTACATTAATTTTATTAAAAAAGAATTTGTTGTATGCATTTATTAACATAAAATCTTTCACTTCAATACTTAACAGCATAAAATCCAAAGTCAAAATAAATAGAAGGGAAATAGAATGTGAAAATACATACAATAAGACCTGTTTCATATGCAATAATTTTGTAATATTTTACAGAGAAAAACTTATTAAAAAGGATGAAACTGTAAATACGATTTTCATTTTAACATAACAAGAAGCAGATACAAGAGCAAAGAAGCAACAGCAACAGGAGATGAAGTGAAATGTCTTAATGGAAAAGGACACATATTAAGACCTTTCATTTCATCAGCATACAAGGAAGCAGATACAAGAGCAAAGAATAAACAGTAACAGGTGATTAAGTGAAATGGCTTAATGAAAAAGGGCACATATTAAGACCTTTCACTTCAACATACCAAATGGGCAGATACAAGAACAAAGAAGAAACAGCAACAGGAGATGAAGTAAAAAGTCTTAATGGAAAAGGAGACATATTAAGACCATTCAATTCATCATACCAAGAAGCAGATACAACAGCAAAGGATACACATTAATAGGAGATGAAGTGAAATGTCTTAATGAAAATGGCACACAATTAAGACCTTTCATTTCATCATACCAAGAAGAAGATATGAGCAACGAAGCCACAGCAACAGGAGATCTAGTGAAATGTCTTTATGAAAAAGGGCACACGTTAAGACTCCTAATTTTAACAGACCAAGATGTAGACACAAGAGCAAAGAAGATAAAGTGACAGGAGATGAAGTAAAAAGTCTTAATGAAAAGGGCACAGATTAAGATCTTTCACTTCAACATACCAAGATGTAGATACAAGAGCAAAGAAGATACAGTGACATGAGATGAAGTAAGAAATGGAAAAGGACACATATTAAGACCTTTCATTTCAACAGCATACAAGGGAGCAGATACAAGAGCAAAGGATACAGTAACAGGAGATGAAGTGAAACGGCTTAATGAAAAAGGGCACACATTAAGTCCTTTCATTTCATCATACCAAGAAGCCACAGCAACAGGAGATCTAATGAAATGTCTTAATGAAAAAGAGCACACATTAAGACCTTTCACTTCAACCTACCAAGATGTAGACACAAGAGCAAAGAAGATACAGTAAAAGGAGATAAAGTGAAATGTCTTAATGAGAAAGGGCACACATTAAGACTTTTCATTTCATCCTACCAAGAAGCAGATATGAGCAAAGAAGCCACAGCAACAGGAGATCTAGTGAAATGTCTTAATGAAAAAAGGGCACACATTAAAACCTTTCACTTCAACATACCAAGATGTAGATACAAGAGCAAAGAATATAAAGTGACAGGAGATGAAGTGAAATGTCTTAATGAAAAAGGGCACACATTAAGACCTTTCATTTCATCATACCAAGAAGAAGATATGAGCAAAGAAGCCACAACAACATGAGACCTAGTGAAATGTCTTAATGAAAAAGGGCACACATTAAGACCTTTCACTTCAACATACCAAGATGCAGATACAAGAGCAAAGAATATACAGTGACAGGAGATGAAGTGAAATGTCTTAATGGAAAAGGGCAGACATTAAGACCTTTCACTTTAACATACCAAATGGGCAGATACAAGAACAAAGAAGAAACAGTGACAAGATATGAAGTGAAATGTCTAATGAAAAAAGAGAATACATTAAGACCTTTTACTTCAACATACCAAAAAGGCAGATACAAGAGCAAAGAAGCTACAGCAAGAGACAATGAAGTAAAAAGTCTGAATGGAAAAAGACACATATTAAGACCTTTCACTTCAACATACCAAGATGTAGATACAAGAGCAAAGAAGATACAGTGACAAGATATGAAGTGAAATGTCTAATGAAAAAAGAGAATACATTAAGACCTTTTACTTCAACATACCAAAAAGGCAGATACAAGAGCAAAGAAGCTACAGCAAGAGACAATGAAGTAAAAAGTCTTAATGGAAAAGGACACATATTAAGACCTTTCACTTCAGCAACATACAAGGAAGCAGATACAAGAGCAAATAAGACACAAAGAACGAAGATGAAGTGAAATGTCTTAATGAAAAAGGGCACACATTAAGAACTTTCACTTCAACATACCAAGATGTAGATACAAGAGCAAAGAAGCTACAGCAAGAGGAGATGAAGAGATAAGGCTTAATAAAAAAGGCTTCACATTAAGACCTTTCACTTCAACATACCAAGATGTAGATACAAGAGCAAAGAAGATAGAGTGACAGGAGATGAAGTGAAATGTCTCAATGGAAAAGGGCAGACATTAAGACCTTTCACTTCAACATACCAAATAGGCAGATACAAGAACAAAGAAGATACAGCAACAGGAGATTAAGTAAAAAGTCTGAATGGAAAAGGACACATATTACGACCATTCATTTCAGCAACATACAAGGAAGCAGATACAAGAGCAGATAAGACACAGTGAACGAAGATGAAGTGAAATGTCTTAATGAAAAAGGGCACACATTAAGACCTTTCACTTCAACATACCAAGATGTAGATACAAGAGCAAAGAAGATACAGTGACAGGATATGAAGTGAAATGTTTTAATGAGAAAGGGCACACATTAAGACCTTTCATTTCATCATACCAAGAAGAAGATATGAGCAAAGAAGTCACAGCAACAGGAGATCTAGTGAAATGTCTTAATTGAAAAGGGCAGACATTAAGACCTTTCACTTTAACATACCAAATGGGCAGATACAAGAACAAAGAAGAAACAGCAACAGGAGATTAAGTAAAAAGTCTGAATGGAAAAGGACACATATTAAGACCTTTCACTTCAACATACCAAGATGTAGATACAAGAGCAAAGAAGATACAGTGACAAGATATGAAGTGAAATGTCTAATGAAAAAAGAGAATACATTAAGACCTTTTACTTCAACATACCAAAAAGGCAGATACAAGAGCAAAGAAGCTACAGCAAGAGACAATGAAGTAAAGAGTCTTAATGGAAAAGGACACATATTAAGACCTTTCACTTCAGCAACATACAAGGAAGCAGATACAAGAGCAAATAAGACACAAAGAACGAAGATGAAGTGAAATGTCTTAATGAAAAAGGGCACACATTAAGAACTTTCACTTCAACATACCAAGATGTAGATACAAGAGCAAAGAAGCTACAGCAAGAGGAGATGAAGAGATAAGGCTTAATAAAAAAGGCTTCACATTAAGACCTTTCACTTCAACATACCAAGATGTAGATACAAGAGCAAAGAAGATACAGTGACAGGAGATGAAGTGAAATGTCTCAATGGAAAAGGGCAGACATTAAGACCTTTCACTTCAACATACCAAATAGGCAGATACAAGAACAAAGAAGATACAGCAACAGGAGATTAGGTAAAAAGTCTGAATGGAAAAGGACACATATTACGACCATTCATTTCAGCAACATACAAGGAAGCAGATACAAGAGCAGATAAGACACAGTGAACGAAGATGAAGTGAAATGTCTTAATGAAAAAGGGCAGACATTAAGACCTTTCACTTCAACATACCAAATAGGCAGATACAAGAACAAAGAAGATACAGCAACAGGAGATTAAGTAAAAAGTCTGAATGGAAAAGGACACATATTACGACCATTCATTTCAGCAACATACAAGGAAGCAGATACAAGAGCAAAGAAGATACAGTGACAGGAGATGAAGTGAAATGTCTCAATGGAAAAGGGCAGACATTAAGACCTTTCACTTCAACATACCAAATAGGCAGATACAAGAACAAAGAAGATACAGCAACAGGAGATTAAGTAAAAAGTCTGAATGGAAAAGGACACATATTACGACCATTCATTTCAGCAACATACAAGGAAGCAGATACAAGAGCAGATAAGACACAGTGAACGAAGATGAAGTGAAATGTCTTAATGAAAAAGGGCACACATTAAGACCTTTCACTTCAACATACCAAGATGTAGATACAAGAGCAAAGAAGATACAGTGACAGGATATGAAGTGAAATGTTTTAATGAGAAAGGGCACACATTAAGACCTTTCATTTCATCATACCAAGAAGAAGATATGAGCAAAGAAGTCACAGCAACAGGAGATCTAGTGAAATGTCTTAATTGAAAAGGGCAGACATTAAGACCTTTCACTTCAACATACCAAAGGGGCAGATACAAGAGCAAAGAAGCGACAGCAACAGGAGATGAAGTAAAAAATCTTTATGGAAAAGGACACATATTAAGACCTTTCATTTCATCAGCATACAAGGAAGCAGATACAAGAGCAAAGGATAAACAGTAACAGGTGATTAAGTGAAATGGCTTAATGAAAAAGGGCACATATTAAGACCTTTCACTTCAACATACCAAATGGGCAGATACAAGAACAAAGAAGAAACAGCAACAGGAGATGAAGTAAAAAGTCTTAATGGAAAAGGACACATATTAAGACCATTCATTTCAGCAACACACAAGGAAGCAGATACAAGAGCAAATAAGACACAGTGAACGAAGATGAAGTGAAATGTCTTAATAAAAAAGGACACAAATTAAGAACTATCACTTCAAGGTACCGAGAGGCAGATACAAGATCAAAGAAGCCACAGCAAAAGGATATGAAGTGAAATGTCTTAATGAAAAAAGGCACACATTAAGACCTTTTACTTCAACACACCAGAAAGGCAGATACAAGAGCAAAGAAGATACAGCAATAGGAGATTAACAGATAATTCTTAATAAAAAAGGCCGCACATTAAGACCTTTTATTTTAACATACCAAGAAGCAGATATAAGAACAAAGAAGACTCAGTGACAGAAGATTAAGTGAAATGTTTTAATGAAAATGGCACACATTAAGATCTTTTATAATTCAACATACAAGGAAGCAGATACAAGAGTAAAGATGACACAGCAACAGGAGATGAAGTGAAAAGTCTTATTTGAAGTTTCTGTTCTAGATGCTGAAAAAATCCTCAAAACTGAATATCGTAATTTGTGGAAGAAACCATAATATATGAGGGGGAAAAATTTACCTGACAGACAGACTGTAAAACCTTCTCCACAAACAACAGAACTAATATGGATAGCAATTCGTTCATCAATCAAAGTAGCAATGTATGAAGCCTCAGGGGGTTTGTCTGACTCTTCTGTTTCTGAATTGGTCTAAAGTAAAAGAACAGATACACATAAATAATTATCTCTTTAAGTTTGATATAAATTACTGACATAGATTTGTTAATTAAAATACCCATTTTCTTTTTTGTATAAAAATATTAAAAAAATCAAAATATCTTGCTCTAGGGTTTAATTTAATTAATACAGTTTTCTGCATTAATTATAATCTAAATTACTCAAATATAAATATATAAAAGAATTTCTTGAGACTGTGCATGTTGCTTTATTAGCTCATGTTTTAACTGAATCAGTTATATCAGTAATTAACAGAAACTACCCTTCTAGTGCAAACTAAGAGGCCAACCAACCATAAAAATTGCAGACCATAAGTAAAGTCATAAAGATAATTGACATGTTACTGATTTCTGAATTGACTTCACCATTGCATTTGCACCCATAAGTAGAAGACCAACCAGCTATCACTCGGCATAAAACAAACCTTTAACACATAGTTTGAATTAAAAGCATTCAGTATTACATTTAATAAAATACACCACAATTTTAAAAGTTCCACAATAAAGCAATTGCATTAAAAACAGTTTTTTTAAGCTCTAAAATAACTTGAAAACAAAGCATTTTCTTACTGTGATTGTAGGAGGGATTATCCATTTGACAAGTACTCCATTTAATGTAATACCAACTTTGTGATTCATACCTAAAGCAGCACTTTTGATTTTATGTTCAGAAGGAATTGGTAAAGCTATTGGGTCTGTTGATTCGCTTTCAAATAGCCAAACAAGTGTTTCATTGCTTTCCTTAAGCAATGGTATTTTGCAAGCTGAAACAAATGTTAAGAATTGATAAGTAACTCAGCAAACAAATAATCATGGAAAAAATTTGTTACAAACATGATAAAATATTTATCTGATCGTTTTTCTCACCGTAGAGTTATAGTTTTATAACACTAAAAAAAAGCACAAAATGAAAAAGGTGCATATTTTGCATACTTATACTTCATAAAGGGAAATTTTTTATACCCTAATATTTTAAAAATAAACTAACAACATTTATAACAGTTATTCATATAGTATCAGTAAGGATATTGCTAACCTGCCATAACCAGAGAAGACAACCAGATATACAATAAAAATACTCAAAATGAATATGCAATCACAAATACAATATTAACAAACAAAAGTAGCTTTGAAAAATCAATTAGTTCAAATTAACATCTAATGTTTGCAAATGATTATACATTTATTGTAGCTAAAATATAAAAATAATTTATATTGCAGATTTTGAAAAGTACTTAGTAATTTTCACTTAAAAATTGTGAAGGTATTACAATATAAAAAAAAAACTTAAATAACATTTAAAACAAGATAATCTGTTTCAGAAAACCAACTAAGTTTGTAGTGATTTCTAAATAACTACCTAAAGATTTCTATATTGCATTAAAAAAATTTTAATAAAAAACTTGAATTAACATTTAAAAACAAGCATTTAAATAAATACCAGCAACTGCATTCAAATTTGAATCAGACCGTTTTGAGGATGATAATTTCTTTTGTGATCTAAAATAAAAGTTTGTCTTGTAAATAAGAAACAAGGACATTTCCCCGTAAAATTAGTCACTTTATATAGTTGGGTATTTAGAAAGGATGTGGTTAGATAAAATTTGTAAAGACAGTAACAAAGATGTGAAAATATATATGATAACCAAACAATATTGCACATTTTTATAATAGAGAATGAAATGACACACATTATTAAATTTTAAATTTAATTTATATGCTCAGGTAAATAAAACATTTTAAATAGTAATTATGAAAAGCCAAATAAAATAAATAAAAAACCACACTATAATATTTATGTAAAGGGATTAATTTCTATACATTTAGGTAGTACAATGAATTACAATTATTTAAGCTTTTAATTCAAATATCATTTTAATATTAATTTTCTTAATATGTTGAAAATGAATGAATATTCTGAAATGTATAACAGTTTTTATACATAAAACTGGAATTGTTTATATAGAGCATATTTAAAAAACACAGCACAGGAAATAAGAATTTAATGACAAATTAAACTGTTTCAAAAAATAACAAATAAGTCATAATTAATGATTTCATTTAAAACAAACTTACTTATTGGCACATGGTATGGAACCAACTTCAACATAAAGCTGAAAAATAACTTTGATCATTACAGGGTGGCACATAATTTGAGCTGCAGTGGGTCGCTGGTTTGAGTCGAGATGAAGCATACTCAATAACAGTTTCTTGAGACTTTGACTGTATATGGAGGGCACAGGGTCAAAATTACCTTTCATGATTTTCATAATTAACGCAGGAAGTGTCTAAAAGTTAATAGAATAAGAGGAAAAATACGAATGTAATATTTGGTGAATCTAAGTATATTTTACTTGAGTTACAATTCAAACACTTTCCAAAGATTAACAAATATAGAAGTTTACTTCTAAATGCTGATAAAATTAATTTTTTGTAAAAAATACATAAATTTATTTTTATTTGCTGAATCCTTAAAGGAAATTAGGAGATCATCATGCTATTTGATAGCAGCACAAACTTTTGGCCATGAGCCATTTAAGAAATTGAATATTGCTATTATTTAGAAGACAGTTAAAAAAATTTCTACAAAATTCGATGCAAAATTAAGTTTTTAGATTAGAATACAAGTTGTTTATCGCATTACGATTTGTTAACAGTAAGAAAAGGAGTACCATGTAAGTATATCAAAAATTAGTTTCTTGAGAAAAAAGTTATTTCATGATTTAGTAAGTAAGCCCAATTAATATCTTAATATTTGTTTAGTGTAGAACTATCAAAACAAAATGGTAACCAAGGTTATTTCTTTAAGTAGAGATCAAACCTTTGAATATTTCAATCTTGTGCGAATCCCTACTGGCATTGATGATTAATTACACCTCCTAGTTTTAACCAAATGGATTTTGAAATTTAACTACTACAGTAGAGTCCCACTTGAAAAATAAATCAAACTTTGTAAGTATGTATTTATTTTTTGTGTATTTATTTATGCGTATACATTTCTTATTTTAATCGAAAGGCTAGGGTTCTTTTTTTTTTGATAAACCAAGGATTGATAACCGGGATTTTGAAAAACAGGACTCTACTGTACTTAGATTGAAACATTTATGCAGATGAATAATTTTTTATATGAAGGAAAATTAAAAATAAAATAATTATATTTCTAAATTCATATCAATATTTAACTAAATATTTAAGCTTGAACAATTTGTAACTAATTTGTTACTAGTGTAACATAAAGTAAATAAAATGAAAATAACTACTTACAGTTGCATCAAATGGTCTTTTGAGTGTCATTAGTTCATATAAAATACATCCAAGAGCCCATATGTCACTTTTCTGGTTGTATCTTTCTTGAGTTAACAATTTTTGTTTAACTTCTTTTTGTTGTTGTTATTGGAAAAGCATAGCGAGAAAAATGTGAGTAGCAAGAGGATAAAAACTTCTAAAGATACAAAAAGAGTAAAATTAAGAAACATTTTAAGAACATAATTAAAGTTATTTTTAGTACAGAAGGTTTGTAATGTAGATGGAAAAACAATACTTTAGGCATGGGGAGATAGTTTAAATAAGTTATTAGACAATTTAGTTTAACAGATATGCAAAAATGTTCATGCAAAAGTTTTGAAGTTTAGTAAAGCAAGTCAGACAATTCCCAGATCAGTATTTTTTAGTATTTAGTGGGAAAAGAGAAACAGCTTAACAATAGAGACTAAAAAAAAGTTTGCAGAATACCATTAAAATAAATGAAGCTAAAAGAAATTTTAAAAGTATATATTTTAGTTTTACTAGAGAGAATATACATTGTAGTATAAACATATCAACAAGAATCAATACAATTCCGATAATTTTTTAGAATGTTTATGAAAGCATTGAATTTATCATTAATATTTTAGCAATGAATAAATAATTACTTTTTTATTCAAGGTATCAAAAAATTGTACAACAATCAAAAAATTTTGACATTGCATACTTCCCTATCAATAGAAAACTTTACAGTGAAAAAAAAAGAAATTAACACATTTTAAGGAAATAGGATAAACAAGGCCATAACAATATTAATGGGTTAAAATATCTAACAGTTACAAATTTTAACTACATGTTTTCATCATTAGTTAAATTCATCCTATCATTTTACCAGATATCATAAAAAAAATTGTGTTTTTTAATGACTTAATTCACATAAATTCTGTTGAAAAACAAAAATAAAGAAAGTGATTCTGAAGTGCTTTCAACAAAACCTTAAAAGTTTGAAAATTTCCTTAACAGCAATAAGGGAAAAGAAAAGAATTTTATTTTAAAACCCATCGGACACAAATGTGTTTCCCAAAAAATAATAGTGAATTCTATGAGAGGATACGGTTTTCCTTCACAGAGTTCAGGAGATATATAGCAAGGAGTACCAACCACCTGAAGACCAAAATAAAGAAAAGGCAAGGTTATATTGAAAAGACAAAGGAAGTTAATTTCATATTTAGTTGAATTTTTTAGTTATTTAAAAGATCCCAAAATAACTGAATATTTTTTTTACAGAATAAAAAAATAGAAGTGTATAACATGAACAATGTTTAAAGAGAAAGCTTTTCTTCAGAATAAAACAAAAAGTGATTTACTTATAAATTTAATTTTATACCATTAAAAGATCTTTATAAAACAGTTATATTCCTAAATACTATTGAGATGGGGAGTCAGTTTTCAAATCTTGATTTTAAGTAAACTAATGCCCCAAATAAACAACTAATCTGAAATTTTAAACAACTGTTTTACAAAATACATTAACTGCAATATTTTCATATTCTATAAAGGTTACATTTATAACAAAATACATCTTATTATTCTATAAAAGCTTATTTTAACTTGACCATCATACTTGCATACATACAAGGATATAACTACTTGTGCATTTAACATATAAAAAGATCTCATGCATATATTGCACTTATTAAAAGGAATAACAAAAAAATGTATAAAATTTACTGTATATGCTTTGCTCTTGCTGCTCAAAACTTTTGATATACCAAAATCTCCGATTTTCACAATGTTTTTCTTTTCATTTAGCAGAACATTTTGGGATTTCAAGTCTCGATGTAGAATTAACTTTGCATGAACATGTTGTAAAGTGTAGACCATTTGACCAAAATAATGTAGCACTTCCTACCAAAAGCAAAATAATGTTTGCAGCAAACATGACAAGTACTCTATTTAAAAAATGAACAGAATTGGAATAAGGTAACATGTAAACTGAATGTGGTTTATAGTATTTAACATAAAGACAAATTACATATTAAATATATTCTATTCATAAATATTCCTCAAACAGAACAATAATCCCATAAAGACAGCCTTGTGTAACAAAAATGGAATAAGCATGGAAGACAATATTTATGGGATAAATTTAGATCATTTTCCAAGACTGAAGTTGTAAATTACTGAAATTGTAAATTAAAAATAACCAAAAGAAAGAGAAAGCTCTTATAGATGGTTGAAACAATATTAAACTTGACAAAAAAAACATCTTTTCTTGGCCTTCAGAGGTCAACATAAATATATTTTCCTAATTATAAAACAATTATTTTGAAGACAATATATTAAAATGACAATTATTAAAAGAAACAAAAGATCTCGCCATGTGGTTCATTATGAAGTAAATATTCTCACACTATTGAATATTTTGTGATAAGATAAATTTTTGGAATATGCTGTGAGTGAAAAAGAGTTCATGCAAAGAGAAGATACACCCAAAGAAAGTTTTGCATTTCCTTTGCCTTGCATTATGAAAAGTGACAAAGCTGAGATTGTAGATTAACTGACAATTGTTGTATTTACAGACATAATGAATCACAAGAATTTGAATATCTTGGTAACTTGAAACAAAACAAGTAATATGCATGTAGGGTGGCTTAATCAGGACTTAATTTGGAGGACGTAATTTGTCAAATGGGTTAATATAATGAAATAAACATATGTGTTTATTTTTTATTTAATTTAGAAATACATCATGTTTGATGAAATATTTTTAAAAACTTAAACAAGAAAATTCCCTACTTTTCAAAACATAAGTTTTCAGGGGGATCTTTCTAACCCCTCATTCAATATGATGCCAATGTAACACCATGAATAATCACACTTTTCAAATTATAGTGTGATACAAATTCAGATTAAGACATACGAAGGTAGACATACTATATGCAAAATTCAAGTATGACTAAGATATAGAGAGTAGTTCCTTTACTGGAGACTTTTGAAAATGGTAAATTCCATTGGATGAAATTGCCAATGAGGGGGCCAACCCAACATCTTAATAACTTGAAGAATGCAAGCTTTGCAATTAGACCCTTCACATAAACAATTAAGCTTAATGTAGAACCAACCACCATATGTTACATTTTTTAAAACTTTAATTGAGAAAATACTTTTTTCAAGAGCAAAGTGTACCTGTTCAGTCATAAGCTGACCCGCTCTTTGGCATAGGAAGTCAAATAAAGTTCCACCTATAAAATAATTTAAAAAAATAATAAAAATAAATATAAAAAAAACCTTTAAAACTTTCCACAGACATGCATAGAAATTACACTAATTTTGATTGAAAAAAATTAAACCTAAGAGATAACCTTAAACTGAACAATATTTTAGGAATTTATTCTTCATCAATAAAAAGTTGAAAATGTTTTAAAAAGGCATTTGGCCTGCATACCTTATGAAACAATTTTGAGGATTTTCTGAACACAGGAACTTCCCTAGTAGCATTGCTTCTCGAAATTTGCTCGATCGGTCATCGATCGATCATCGGTTTAGCGAGAACTCACCGGTGATTGCACCCGTTATCCAAAAGTGCTCGAGACGAGATCGGCAATCGGTGATCGAAATCCCATCGAATAAAGTCATCGATACGATATCGGTCAAAGGGGAAAATTCAATCAACGTACGTTTCATCGGAAAATTATTTCCAATCGATATCGCAACGATAAGAATCCGAAAAATTAGACTGTTTTTATTATTTTAGTACATACAAATCGCGTTATTATTTCGAAAACTTCACATCCGAAAAATATCATGTTCCAACTGGTAATAGTTATTTTTCATTCACTTACACACACCATTTTTAATTACGTGCAAATCGATAAATATTTTTACTGTGAACTTATTTCTTTTATTTACTTCGAAATTAATTTTTAACATTTTTTTGCCATGATTAATTTTCGATACATTTAACATAAAGTAAATTAGATTTTTGAATAAATATTATGATCAAAAAACTTAAATACGTAAGTTACCAAGAGTTATTTTTAAATGTAACATATTTCTATTAGTGTTGTTGACTTAAATAAAGTAATATTTAAATAGAATTTGCAACTTGCAAAAGAAAAATCAAAATTACTTAATCAATAACATACAACTTCATTAACAAACATCCTTTTCACCTCTTTATTAACACGTGATTCCACTGCAAGCTTCAATGGCCGAGTGGGTTAGAGCACGGTTCCCCGATGCCAGATCAACGCGGGGCTTCAGATCGGTGGTTCGATCCACCTGATATCCGATATTCCAAATAATAATACCAACAAAAAAAATAGTGTCGCCCTCTACTTTAAGAATTTTGTACTAACATGTCGTAAACTGATCGGAATTTTATCGGAAAGTGTTCGAAATTCCATCGGACGATGAGATTTCGATTGCTGCTCATCGGATTCTTATCGATTTCTTATTGACATTTGATCGGAATGTCATCGAAAAAAAATCATCGATGGATCCTCTATCGAGCGGACATAACCGAGCAGTTATCGAGGAAACGGGCAATTTTCGATGGAAATCCGATGTTCGAATTCTCATCGGCTCACCGGCGAACGATGAGTATTCGATTATCGGTCGATGAAAAATTGCTACTAGGGTTACCTTTTTCTATGTAACTAACTTTTAGTGCCATAAAGTCTTTCCAGTAGTATTTATTGTTTTAAAATTACTGAAATCTACTTTCATGTCTTAAATTCTGTTATAAAAACGTGTACTATCTGAAATCAGCTTTTAAATATTAAACTTCAAGATACAGAAGAGTTTAAAAGTTTTCTAAGAATAGTTCAAATTGTATGTTAGACTGTATTATCATGTATCTGTTCCTATAGTTAAGGAAAGTTCTACAACCTTGTACATATTCCATCACAATAATCATTGTTTTTTCTTCCAAAAAGCTGTCGTAATATGCAATGACATTTGGGTGATCTATCATTGCAAGGACTTTGGCTTCATTCATGGATACTTGTCTTTCATCAACGGTCATTTGATCGACAGGAATTTCTTTGGTGATGACAAGTTTGTTGTCACTTGCTTGTTTGCAAAGAAAGACAGTGCTGTGAAAAAGAAAATAAAATTTATGGTTTGCATAATGAATTATACTTTAATCATTTTTTGTTAAGGCTTCTTACAATCAAGCTTTTCTTAGAATGCAAATAGTTTAAAATAATTTATTTTTAAAATAATTGTTTCCACATTCATTACCCGATTGAGGATCAAGGAAGATTTTACTTTCATTCTTGTAGTCTCTCAATACCTTAAAAATGCCCAGAAACAGTTATGATATAATACCCGGTCTCAATTTGGAGATTGGCGTCACGTTTCCATGCGAAAATGCCAAAATGTGATAAACACTATACTTTATATTTCATTCAACTCGATAGGTAGAGCAATCCCACGTTAAATTTGAAGCTCCCTAATAAACAGACCGTCCATTATACCCCAACTGTACCATTACATAGCATCTGTAAAGGAAATTAAATGAGAAATGTATAACTTTATACCCATATGCACCTCTTCCTACCAAACGAATCTTCTTATAATTATC
The DNA here is from genome assembly GCA_023701765.1 of Hylyphantes graminicola. Taxonomy (NCBI): domain Eukaryota; kingdom Metazoa; phylum Arthropoda; class Arachnida; order Araneae; family Linyphiidae; genus Hylyphantes; species Hylyphantes graminicola. Next base: position 34,431,492 of record CM043111.1, on the reverse strand, counting down.
CATTTTTAAGAAAAATAAAACAGGTATTTAAATGTTACATCCTCAGATAAATTTACAGTAAAAATTATTTTCTTTCAACTAGTTTGTATCTTCAGAATCTTATATTTAATTGGGTACTTTATATTTTATATGAAAATTTTGAAAATAAAAAATCCGAGTCGAATTACGAATATTTGTTTTTACTTAGAACTGTATTATCTGCTAACTTTTAAATTTGGAGATATGCTTTAACACAGTTAATTAGTTTCGTAGACTAAACCATTGCATTTAGAACAGAAGCTCAAAAGTGCTAACTCTTAATCAATTAATGGGTGTCTTAATTCGAATGCAAATAAATAAAATAAATATAATGAATATTAGTGTGTTATTTTATATGTTAATTTTTTAAATTGTATAAAGTTTTTATTAAAAAGGTTAAATAACTGCAACTTTTAAAATTTGTTGTTGTTGTTTTGAGACTGAGTAGTCTGCTATAGTTTCAAGGGTGAAGGTGATCTTACTTTTTTCAATATTTTATTCTTTTTATATTATATTTTACTCTCTTGTGTCTTAATTTAATATAATTTATTGAAATATTTTTTTTTCCATATTAGCCATGCCTTTTACTGAAGATTTCAACCTCCCAAGTAAAGAAGATCTAACAGTTCAAGAAATAGACATATCAGCCCATTATTTGAAAGCAGGAGCCGTTCACTTTGGAAAATATTGTGATGAACCATGTAAAGTAAGTTAATTTGTGATTAAACATTTAAAAGCTTGTTAATGTGAGAAAAGCATGGTGTTGAGATGACAACAAACAAGTTTCCCAGTGAACATTTTTTTAAAAATAAAAAGTTAGTTTATTTCTTATTTTTTGTCCAATAACCAAGTTTATGAGGCGTTTTCATAATAGCTAAATACATTTCAAGGTATGATATAATGGTTGGTGTGTTCATTGGCAACTTTTGGCGCGCTTGAAATTTAATGTAAGGTTGTTATAATCGATCCAGCTAAATGAAGTGGAATTCATGGTTTGATGTTTGGAAACAAACCTGCCCGTTTATGATTGGCCCGAAAATTCGCGGTCCCAGTCACTTCCGGTTTCATACTTCCGTTTCTGCTGTAGCGAATGCACGAGAGGAGTTTGTTTATTTACATACTTTTCTTTCGGTCTTTTTTAGTTTTTGTATTCATTTTTCGAAAATGTCTAGCGATTATTTTAAAAAGTTGGACTTTTTGACATCGATAAGGTATACCGAAAAGCTAAAAATCGGATCCATTGATCTACCTGATCCTTTAGAAATTGGTGTGAGGGACAGTGTTTTTTCGGATGATACGAGAGGCCCGATTTAACTTTTGGAGACATATATTTGTACCTTGTAGAAACCACTTGCCACTCCTTTTTTTTTATTAAACAAGTGACAAGTAATGTTCAATCTATTAACCTTTTTATTCCCAATGATTTCATTTGGAATCACCAGTGAAAAAGGTATAGGTAATAATAAAAATATCAATTTCAGATAAACAGTACGATCTTAACATATTACAAAACTAGCTTTGATTTAATACCATTTATGACAAAGCATTGCTCACTTTTAAAAGCTTATAGTGGTTGCAAACTTTGTTGTCGACTACAAGAAATACACAAAATCTTTTCGAAGGTGACAGACGGTCCATGAAAAAACCACAATCCAACCCCTGAGACCCTATTTGTGTTTCAAAGTCATGTTTTATAAGCTGTACACCACCACCTAGACAAGAGCTAACTTTTATTACAAGATGTGGCACATGTACATGCCTATTTTAAAACCCAAGCCTGTTTCCCTGCAAAAAGCTGATCCTTTGACGAGGCCGGATCAAATGACACATTCTGGGGACAGGTGGCGCTAAAACTTTGGATGTTTTCTATTTCTAGAGCCTGAAACCTTTCTTTTGATACCAAACACAATCAATTTGAGTTAGTATTTAAGCATCCAGCTGAAATTTTGGTTTTTATTCATGGCCTGTGTTAAATCTCACAAGGGTACCCAAACCTCACTGGGGACATATTTTGCCCAAACTGTTGTGGTATTAATGTTCTCTAGGCACAGACGAATCTTTTGATGTGTCACACTGTCAACTTCTGTGAGTATTTAGGCACACAGATCAAAATGTGGCTTTCGGTGCTCGACAAGGCCTCGTTCCATGTAAAAACCACACTCCAACCCCTGAGACCCTATTTGTTGTTTCAAAGTCTTGTTTTTTAAGCTGTACACCACCACCCAGACAAGAGCTAACTTTTAATACAAGATTTGGCAGATGTACATGCCTATTTTAAAACCCAAGCCAGTTTCCATGCGAAAAAACCGGTCCTTCGACGAGGCCATGTAAAATGACACATTTGCTCCCAAAACATTCTGGGGACATGTGGCGCCAAACCTTTTGACGTTTTCTATTTCTAGACATTAAAACCTTTCTTTTGATACTAAACACAATCAATTTGAGTTAGTATTTAAGCTTCCAGCTGAAATTTTGGTTTTTCTTCAAGGCCTGTGTTAAATCTCCCAAGGGTACCCAAACCTCACTGGGGACATATTTTGCCCAAACTGTTGTGGTATTAATGTTCTCTAGGCACAGACGAATCTTTTGATGTGTCACACTGTCAACTTCTGTGAGTATTTAGGCACACAGATCAAAATGTGGCTTTCGGTGCTCGACAAGGCCTCGTTCCATGAAAAAACCTTACTCCATCCCCTGAGACCCTATTTGTTGTTTCAAAGTCATGTTTTTTGAGCTGTACACCACCACCTAGACAAGAGCTAACTTTTAATACAAGATTTGGCACCTGTACATGCCTATTTTAAAACCCAAGCCTGTTTCCCTGCGAAAAGCCCCGTCCCTTGACGAGGCCGGGTCAAGTGACACATTTGTTCCCAAAACATTCTGGGGACATGTGGCGCCAAAACTTTGGATGTTTTCTATTTCTAGAGCCTGAAACTTTTCTTTTGATACCAAACACAATCAATTTGAGTTAGTATTTAAGCATCCAGCTGAAATTTTGGTTTTTATTCATGGCCTGTGTTAAATCTCACAAGGGTACCCAAACCTCACTGGGGACATATTTTGCCCAAACTGTTGTGGTATTAATGCTCTCTAGGCACAGACGAATCTTTTGATGTGTCACACTGTCAACTTCTGTGAGTATTTAGGCACACAGATCAAAATGTGGCTTCCTTGTTTTACAGTCAAAAATTAGTTTTAAATAATGATTCACTAGGAAATCGAAAATGGATTATTTATTTTTTTACAATATTGTATAAATAAAATATATTTAACTTCAATGAAGTGTTTGGAACAAATCACATTACTTAAAGTTGGTAACGGCGAATCGTTTGAATATCCACGTCGCTCTAAAGCTTTGGGGAATTTATACACTTTAATTAATAAAAGGATATTGGTTCCTACTCTCATTGAGCATTGAGGAACAGAGCAACAAGTGCCTGTTCTACTTTTATTCTTAACTATGTTCATTATGTGTTTTAAAGAAAATGAAATCACACATGGGCGCTAGAAATGTAAACAAATATAGCAGACCGGAAGTAGAGTGGACTGCTTCCGGTAAAACGCAAACCGTAGCGCCCTCTCACCAACAACTCTCAGTGCAAACCATGAATAGTTACCACATTTGGACATTTCGATTCCTTGGCAACAAATACAAATCAAGATGGCCATTATATTAAAGTAGTTCCCATTTGAACTTAGGAATAGGAAAACTCGCTTAACTTGAAATTAAGATTTTCTGTTGGTGTAATTGTTAGTACCCATTCATTATTGCTATGAACTAATGCCTGAAAATGAGCTTAGCATGTAATTATTAAACATACATGGAATCCTGCATAATATTAACTGTCTGTACTGTAGTACAATCCCCCCCCCCCCCCAAAAAAAATCTGTTAATTTATTGCAATACTTTAATTCACATCCTATTTACTAACATAATTTCATAATGTTCTTCATAAAATATTTAATTGTTCTTCTTTTTTTAGGCACAATACTCTGCACACACATATTGCTATAAATTTAAAAAAGCTAATTGTCAACTATGTGTTTCTATTCAGGGTTAATTCAAGTTTTTTTTTTTTTTTGGGGGGGGGGGGCATAATTTGGGTGATTTTTCATAAAAGATACAAGATTTCAAATAACTTGATAAAGAAAGTTAACTTAAAGGATTTTCAAGGATCATCAATGGACTTTGTCAACAACTTAAGCTATTATAATGTAAAACACATTGTTTATTTAAACCAGATTGTCTTGGCCTTAGTTGTCAACCTTAACCTTCTTAAAATGTTAAGTAGGTTAAGGTTGACAAATGCTTAAATTTTACACACAATGTTAGCATAATGTTGTGGCAGTTACCACACACGCAACCTCAATATTCCATCAATAACTAGGTGGCCCTGATTTAACGCCCATGTTCCTACTACTATTCCAGATTATAACGTTAATGGTAGTATATAAGCCGAGATAACTCAGCTCTGCCTTGAGGATCCTTTTGGCAGACAATGAGTTATCGAAGCCACTACAGTGGTGACCCGAGGTTGGATCGTCACCCACTCCAACGACGCTCCTGCTACAATGTGCTCAACCACGGTGGCTCACTCGCTGCTAATGCACTCAACTCAACAACAGCACACAACTCTCTCTATCTCTCTCAACTCAACGCAGCACAACGCACAGCAAAGCAACCTGCACACGGTTCCTTACCATGTTGTTTCTAGGAGGGGAGTGGTGTGGCGGTTACCACACACGCAACCTCAATATTAAATCAACAACTAGGTGGCGCTGACTTAACGCCCATGTTCCTACCACTATTCCAGATTATAAGGTTAATGGTAGTATATAAGCCGAGATAACTCATCTCTGCCTTGAGGATCCTTTTGGCAGACAATGAGTTATCGAAGCCGCTACAGTGGTGACCCGAGGACGTGATCGTCACCTATTTCAACGACGCTCCTGCTACAATGCTTTCAACCACTTTTGCTCACTCGGTGCTAATGCACTCAACTCAACAATGGCACGCAACTCTCTCTCTATCTCTCTCAACTCAACGCAGCACAACGCACAGCAAAGCAACCTGCACACGGTTCCTTACCATGTTGTTTCTAGGAGGGGAGTGGTGTGGCGGTTACCACACACGCAACCTCAATATTAAATCAACAACTACTTGGCGCTGATTTAACGCCCATGTTCCTACCACTATTCCAGATTATAAGGTTAATGGTAGTATATATTTTTAAAAAAATGTGGTTTAGTTCAATCAAAAGCTCTGCCTTGGTTGTTGTAGAAAAATATTTTTTTTAAATGATTGTATACAGCAATCTTGTATGTTGACTGTGAACACTTAACTCGGTACCTCAATCATGCCCTGTACAATTGGGGTGCCTTGTTCTCTAGGTGCTCTTAAAATGATTTGGTATTGCCTTTTGAGCTGTTAATTGGTAAATTAAAAATCCTTAACAAGTTAATGTTAAGTTTCAGAACCTAATCAAGCCTGAGAAAGATACTGTTGCTGGTATATAAAATCACTGTTTGGAGGTAGTTATTTTAAGTGCAAAAGAATAAAGAAATTAAATATAGTTCTCTTTGAACAATGCAGTGACAGTCATTTCACTATTGTGATCAAAATATAAGTCAAAAATTTTCATTAAATTTCATGTGGTTTTAAACAACATGCAAGCTCAGGGCCGGATTTCTAAATAGGCTAAGTAGGCTGTAGCCTAGAGCTGCAAATTTTACGGCCAATTAAACCGGCATTCAGCATAAAAAAATTATGATAACGATACTAATATTTTTTTTAGAAAGAAAACAAATAATTAACATTAATGCATAAATCGTAAACATATATATTGTATTAATATTTAGTAGTAAATATGGTAGTTGCGAGGGTAATTGCCATCTCCCTCTGATCTGTAAGCCTGAAGAAATATAGTAGAACAGTTAAAAAAAATTCCCTTTTGATTTAGAGTGTAAATGTACTTAGATAATTCTAATATGTAGAAAGATAAAAATTAGTCAAGAAATTATATCGGGTGGTATGTTGGGCGGCAAATCGATTGTAGCCTAAAGGCATCAAAACTTTAAATCCGGCCCTGTGCAAGCTTGTGAATGAAACACATCTTTCTAAGTGCCATAAGTAGTAAGAAGTTATTTGAAACCTGGAAAATATTAGTTTTAACTTCACACTAGCTTATATTATGGAGTCATAACTGAGATTTTTCTTACACCTAGTTTGTCACTGTTTTTGAAACTAAAGTTTTTAAACACAATACATTATTTTTAGGAATTTATGCTGTGCCGCCGAGAATTAAATGATCCCAGGAAATGCATAAAAGAAGGAAAAGAAGTCACCGCCTGTGGATTAGATTTTTTCCAAAAAGTGAAGAAGAGTTGCCGAAGTGAGTTTGAGCAGTATGCTGATTGTTTAGAATGGAACAGTTCTGAAATGAAAGTAGAATAGTAAGTATTGAACTAGTCAAGTGATTATTATTTTACAACAATATTAATTGATTATGTATTTTGATATAATTGTAAGTTAATTGTGGAGTATAAACATTATCATTGTGGGGCCCTATCTCAATTTTAAAAGTTGGTTGCATGATTCTTTTTTTGAATATTTTTTAACAATAGTGGGACTTTACTTAAATAACTTTGAATGGAACATAACTTTTTATATTTTTTTTTTTGCATTGCATAATTAAATAGAAAGTTAAGAAAATAATGTGTTAAAATTGAAATTCAAACTAGATAGAAAGTAAAAAAAAATAACTTGTACAAATTTCTAAAATTAATTTTAGATAAGGCTGTAATGATAATATTCCATGCACATGGTACAACTATAACAAATGGGTATATCTAGCTAACAGTTATATTTTCTAATAATGCCTGGATTGCAAAAATACTTACTTGAAGTTCCTAATAGTTGCAACAATCTTTGAGATAAAAGATTATTTAAAAACATATTAAATTATGGGGTATTGTGACAAGTTTGATATTATGATCTGCCATCAACAAGTAAATTATCGTCTTTCAAGAGTAATCCAATCTCCTTTTTTACCCAATTTTTATTAAAACATGTTTCATGCACTTTTTGGTTGCTAAGCAGACCTAATCAAAATCTATGTGTGTGTTTAATATTATGCTATAATCTTATATAAAAATGCAGCTTGGTTTACCGGACCACCAAAGAGCTGTTTTGACCCAAGTTTATGATTAGTGGTTTTCCATATCATATACAGTTGCTAAAACGTTTGGTCCAGCTAAAAACAATTTAGAGTGTATGTTGGAAAGGTCCAGGGTGGTTGCTAATATATTTGTCTAGCATTATGTAAATCAATGCAAGCTTTAATGAAAATCAGATGTCCACTTATTTAAGAAGTTATTACTCTCTTGAATCAACATTTGACCATTTAGTTTACTTCCAAGTATGGTTACGACTGAGATGTGAAAAGTAAAATAATATTATAGTAGGTCTATTTAGAATGTAAGCTTGGAAAGCATTTCTTCCCTCATCCACGAGTGCGGTTTTATTGGGAACAGGATGATTTATAGCTGTTTCGTTTTTTCCCCCACCCTACATGGGGAAACTAACTGTTTTGATTGTAAACCTCAAGCGCGCTAGGATTAGATAAGCGATGTCCCCCCCCCCTTGTAGAAAACCCAGTGAAGGGATGGGGGAAGAGAGTCTTTTTGAAGCTTGCATTCTGGCTAGAAATGGCATAAAGTTAGAACAAATGAAAGCAGCTGGCACTTTTTAGCTGGATTTCTTTTTGAATAGACTTGCTTTTAAGGAAACCAGAGTCATCTTGTATTACCAATTTCAAACGACACAAAGTTTTTTATTCTTTATCTAATATATAAGCTTTGAATATATTGCATTTTTTAGACTTTAATAGTTTAAAATAGTAATGATAAATATTGTGTAATATTGAATACAGTATAAGTAGCCTGCAATTCAGAAACCGTGGTTAAAATTTGAACAATATTAAAGAGCAAAAACAGAAAATTTGGTCATTATCCCTGGTTCCCCCAATGTCTGATCTAAGTATAATAGATCGGAACGGTGCTAAAGCAAAAGGACCCATTTATAATTTAAGGTTCAATTTCAATATAGTGTGAAATACATTTCTCCCTTATAAGCTCTCTGTCACATTTAAAAAAAAAATCTAATTGATATACCTACATCTTAAAAGTTTAAGGTTTAGCTGGTGCATTAGGCTTTGCTCTGATGCACTCGGGATAATTAGCTCCTATGACGCTTGTCACATGGACTTCTTTGGAATGTTTACGAGTGTATAAGGGCTTCGTTAATCTAATTTTCTTGTGTCAACGTCCTACTTTGTCGTTGAGACTACGGTGCGTTGATGATGGCACTTGTGGTCTATAACTTGTCTCTAATGCAGTAAATTGGTTGGAGGAAACACAAAGAAAAATTAAACATATTTTTCCATATCTTGCACACACATTTACATTCTTCCTGTAGGTCTTAAGGATTCGCCGTAGGTTCTCCTCGCTCAGATTTCCAGGCGTAATTTACACTGATAAGCAAACACACATATTTTCCGCCAGCACAAATCCTTTCATAGGATAACTGGCAAATAGCGGTATTCAAACTTGCGTCCTCTAACTACATTATTTGCTTATCCCTAACTACATTATTTGCTTATCCCTCACGCATCAGAGAAAGAAACAGAAGCTAGCTCAAAACTAAACCAAACAAAGTCTGCTACTCTTTAGATATTAGATTGTAGTGCGGCTTAATTTTTGAAAACCAATAACCTTTTCGAAATAACACAAAGTTCTTACCAAGGTACATTAAAGCAGATTTTATAGTTAACCTACTTTTGGGCCACACTGTATGCTGCCCATTTTGATCAATGTTTAAATTTTTAAGTATCAGCTTTGTTCAAACCGAATGCTAGGTAATTTTTGTTAAGTTCAACTTTAAGAACAGATGTTAACTGATTTTGATGACTTGTTGTTCAAAAGTATTGATAGGGTCACATGTTCTCTAAAGTCATTTATAGAGGTCTCTTGTGTGGTGTTTTAGCCAGGTTCCATTGAATGGCAGTGCAGTAATTGTGAAGATTTAAAAAATGTATATATTAGGCTAATAGTTAAGGCTAAAGTAGATTAGGCTAAAGTAGGCTTAGCTAATCCTAAACTTTAAAGCTTCCTGTCACAAAAGACACAAATCTTGAATGAAAAAAAATAGCTATACAACATTAATAAAACAACTTAATTTTCCTGTTCATATAATTACCTCAACTGACCATTAAGTTATCTTTAGCCCTTGGTTTTAATACTTAGCTGGACAAGTATTAAAAAAACTTTTTTCATTCTGGGTTCATGGCTGGGTAGCCCAGTCTGTTACGGTGTTGGTCTTGCATGCAGCTCACAGGTTGGGACATCGTCAAAATAACTTACGACCTCTAAATGGCCCATGTATCTCAAAAACATTGTCTGACCATAATACTCTGTGTAGAAGAAGTACACGTTAAATATGCTTCAAAGTTCCAATCCTGCATACAATGTCGCCCTTAAAGGTTCACTACGCAGGTGTTGGCTTGCTACTTGATTGTGGTTTTAAATTAAGATGCCCATCGTCAAAAGCTCTGGTGTAGCTCTAGTGCGATAATATTTTAATTAGCCTAACCTATGCTGGATTTATAAATACCTAGTAAATAAATAAATTTATTAATTTAGTTATCTTTTGCTCTTGGTTTTTATATTTACTTTTATTGCAGTTGCAGGAAAACACAAGCTGCTTTGGATGATTGCATGCTGGAGAAGCTCAAAATCGAAAGACCGTACTTGGGGTATTTCACTGAAATACGAGTGCACAACACTGATCGCCCCAAACCAGAGTCTGTCTTGCCTCGGAAGAAATATGTTGATGATAGGCCATCTCTTCCTGATGATTATCCTAGGGATCCAGCCAAGTTTGGATCTGCATTTTTTGTTTACACATAAAGAAGTGTTTAAGTTAAAACTTTCAAAAACTTAATGTATCTCTATAGTAAGGTAAATGATTGATCATATAGTTGAGATGTAAAATCATAGCTTTGTTTATGAATAAATGTATTTAAACATTTAAAATCCTGTTTTTTCTCTATGTTTTACCTGATTTAATTACTTTTTGAATTCTTACTTGTATAGTTTATTTTAGAAGAAATTTTCAATTGAATATTTTATGTATAAATTCTGTTATTATTGCTACACAAAAAGTTTTCATTTAATTTAAGTTTGTTAGAGTTTTTTAAAATAAATTTTTTATAAGTACGAAATATATATTTCAAACAAATGAAATATTTTAAGAGGTTTCCTTTTATGATATCTAAAGTATATATTTAAGTATTTTAACTTCAGCAGAGAGTTTTCGAATCTGGAATCAGGGGGACTGCAGTGTTTCGTATATTTTTTATTTTTCAGCTATAATTAGATATTTTTAAACTAACAATTCCGTTTACAAACTTAAATGCAAGTAAAAAACTTAAAGAAAACTAATTTTTAGATGAGTAACAAATATTTTTTAGCATTTTTTATCGACAAATATTTAACATTTAAACTTCGTTTAACCTATTGACTTTTGAAATTGTATTATCTAGTTTTTGCCTGAATTTATGAGTACTTTTTTGAATTCGAAAGAATAAAAAAAAAAACTGAAAAGTAGGTACATGTACTAGTATATGCTGACGGACTCTGTACGTTCATTTCGTCCCATTTTCAGCCTACCTTTCTTTTTTTAATGCGAAAGAATTTTTAAAAAAATGAAAACGTAGGTATTGACATACGGTCGATGTCCGTCTCTCCGTCCGTCTGTCCGTACCCACCTTCTAAAATCGATTCTAACAATCCGATCCTAAAAATTCTTTTTTTTATAAGGAAGATATGACCTCAGAGACCCAACTTCCATACTTTTTGTCCGTCTGTCTGTACGATAGGACGGACATAAAACTACTATTTGTCGACGAATTTCCCATCGGATTAGCATTGAAATTCAATCTTGGGTCATTTAAATCGTTGTTGCCAAATCAACATTGGTGTGAGAAACTTTATTTATTTAAAAATATTTGAAGCAAAAATTTAATTTTTTCAAATATGCTTGGAATGACGTCTCTTGAAATGTATCACTATCTCATTCTTTTATTGTTCATGTATTGTTAAGAAAGCAGCAAGACGTTATATTTTTTGCATACAATTCTGATTAGTTTTACATTTCTTTTTTCTAGTGCAGTTGGGAGTTGTTTCGTGTTTTTTGTAACTACCGTAGAATGGGGTAACTTTGGGACTGGGTGGGTAACATTGGGACAACGGGTTAATTTTAGTTTGCAGGATTCCCTAAGGGACACACTGTTTAAGTTCAATCTGCAAACGCGTTCTTTGTTTAGTCCTGTACCGTGCCGCTACCAGGCGGCAGTTTTCAGAACCAGTTTACTACCAGGTTGTGACAGCCAAGTCTTATTTCTTGCCATTGTTTTTCACAAAATTCTTGTTTTGATGAAACTTTCTCTTCTGCCTCAAGAACTGTGAACTTCAGATCACTTTCAAGCACGTATACACTATACACAATACCAAACATCTTAAGTATCTTATAAAGAATTAAAAATGTTATTAAAGTAATTTGTATTATATTACCAATAAACTGTAAATTTTCAGCTCTTTACGGGGTAATTTTGGGACAGCCCAAAAGTTTGTATACAGGTTTTTTTTTTTTAAATAGTTTTTTTTTTCACCATTGCATTGGACAATAAAATGCCTAGAAATTATAAAAGAGCTCTTGGCACACTACTCGACAGAAATTAATCTGAAGAAAATTTACAAGAGGCTTTACTAGCAATAAAGAACAAGGCACTGTCGATCCAAAATGCAGCCTGAGCCTCCAAGTATAAAATACCAAAAAATGCACTACATCTGAAATCCCAGGAAAAACATACCAAACCCGTAGGTCGGGCTACAGTCTTCAGAGAAATCAAAGAGAGAGAGAGAAATACAGAGTCAGAGAAATTTTCAAAGTTAAAAAGCTTCAAGTGTACAGTGACTCTTGGCTTCAGCTGACAAAAACTAACTTTTATGAAGTGTGTAAATAATATTTTTGAATGTTCAGTAAAGATCCAAAGCCTAATAGTATTAAAAAGTAATTATTTGCAATCTATGTGTACATGTATCATAATTTCATTGTTTAAATATAATATTATGCGTTGCAATTGGTACACACTCATTTACCTTGTCTTTTCTTAGGTAGATGATGCACTTATACAATATTGTGGGGTAATATTGGTACAAAATCATGTTTCTTGCTATTTCTAATGAAAAAAATACACTGTCCCAATTTTACCCCAATTAGTGGGGTAAGATTGGGACAGTTTAAAATATTTTTTAATAAAATACCCTTGTTCCTAGAGTTATTGTCTTATTATATTTTGTTAGAGGAAGACTGGCTTTACATATTTATAATTTTTTCAGTAACCTAACTTAAACAATAAAAAAAGAAACAGCGTAAAACTTTGAAAAGTGTCCCAAAGTTACCCCCGTCTACGGTAATAAATATTTTATTCTTAAATAATTAAAAAATATCGGACTAAATAAAACTTCACAAGAACAGAGAGACTTTGTCACGCTATACTGGGAGGCAAGGGATATCATGGAAAATGAGAGACGACCATCTTCCGCATTCATCTTCCACCCTTATTCCTTGGGATTTGTTTGTTATTTTTTTTTTGCATTTTTGTTCTATTGTTGTCGTCCTTTGTCATTGTCTATTGTTTATATTATCTGTGATGTGATCTTGTATACTTTGAGGATTTAATTCCAATAAAATTGCTGTATGTTAAAAAAAAATAACTAAAAATAAATTAAGCAGGTGATAATTAATATTAATTTAATTTGCGAAAGAAAATTAATGAAAATAGCTGATTTTGGTTTTACATGTTTAAATCGTATCTGGATGCTGCGGTTAGGGATATTTTTTGTAATGTGTATAAATTTTGTGGAGAAAACGGTTGTAGATGACATTTACTGTTACGATCATAGTTGTTTTCCATTAAGAATTTCAGTAAGTATGTAAGTGACAGGGAAGTAAACCATTTTAGTTCTTTTAGGTCTTCTTGTTACTTTCTTTACTTTCTATACTTTCTTAAAAAAATGGAAATTTGGGTATTGACATGGTAAGATTTTGATTCGTCAGACTGTATCTTATTTACTTAATTATTGAATGAGGTCGACTGGTGCAGTGAAAATAACTAGTGACTGAAGAAAAAGTCTGGGCACAACATTTGTTTTAGTAAGGTAAGCAAATACTGTATTTTTCAAAACAAATGTAATTCCGGAAGTTCAAAAATGAAAACAATACTTTGGACTCACTGGGAACTTTGTCACTCACGACATGAAACATGCTCATAATAGCGAGACTTCTCGAAGGATGCCATAACAACTTCGAATTAAAGGAGGCTCAAAATAGACAGCCTGATAGGGCCCCTATGGCTTACTGGTTTGGATCGATGACCATTAAGGTAGCAGTCTGCGCTTTTCAAGATACAAAAGAATTAAAATAAAAAGTTGAAATATGAAACTTAAATCTCATATTGTGAAAGCCGCAAACTAACACTTCTGCCAAAATTCTTAGATTTCGTTTATAAATTGAAGAAAAAATGAATGAGAGTAAGAGTATAATATATAACTTGTATCATAAAATTTTATTCAAGGCAATTTGAAAACTGATATGTTTCCACTTTATTGATTTAATATATTATAAAAGACAGTTGCCATCATTGTTATTTGATATATTATGTATGTATAATAAGCTTGAAAGTTAAGCATTTTACAATGTGAGAAATTCATTAATCAATGACTAAGCTGCCACTGAATAGTTTAAGAGAACAATGCCTGAAAATATATCGAAATTTTAAGTCATTTATTATTCCTTGAATTGTTTCACTTTCCTTCGATTTAACAGAATGGCAGTAGATGGCAGCACGTAAAAATTATCTCATGGGATCACTGTGTATAGAAATTAGCTCTAAAAAAATGTTTTTTCACAAGAGTTTGATTTTTTTGTTTAACATGACTAAAAATTCGCTGATTATGTTTAGATTCTTATGAGACGTGGTGTATGTAAAACATGACACTGATGATTGGTTTAATACCAGATGATTTACTCTCACTCTCTGTCGGAAAAAGCTTTTGAAGTGTCTTGATATTACAATTTGAATTATTATTTTCAGCTAAATTTTTGAGGTCGGGAAATTCAAGAAAAAAGATTCTCAAAAAGATTCTTGAAAAAAGTTTCGCTTTTTTGATATGACTAAAGATTTTCTGAAAATGTTCAGTTTCGAATGGCGCGGTGCATGTGAAATTTTTTTTTTCTGTAAATTTCCTGTCGGAAAAGCCTTTTCAAGTGTCTAGATATTACATTATCTTCAATTAAATTTTTAGAGGCTATTAAAGACATTGAGATTCAAGTATAACAAAAAAAAATTTTAATTGATTAAAGTCATAAGTTAAATCCTAAAAAATTTAATTTCAGCAAAAAATACCTTGTTGTTTACAAAATCATCTGTTGTATATATAGACAAGAGAGAGAGAAAATCAATACCCGTTCTTCGCATGGACTAAAAAAATCAAATCGATCCTGCATTTAATCCGCGATCTTAGTATATGTAGCATTTAATCCGTTATTATACAATAAGCTTATGTTTAATGTTCCCACTCGAGTATAGAATCCCGTCACTTATATTACCTTAAATTTCAAAATTATAAATCTGCTAGAAAATTCACGGATAAATGCCATCGTAATTTGGCTCTAGTGCGATGACCTTTGCACAACCAACCAGTTTAGAATTTTTTTAAAAAATTTATTTTGCTCATTTGGCTCGTTTTTTGTAATAACTTGGCGAGTTTGGAAAAGTATTTGACAAAAAATGAAGACATAAAACCCTAATATGCAGCCCTAGTGCGATGACCTTGAACAACCGTCATAGTTCAGTAATAGCTTAACTATGCATTTATTGCTTAAATACTCATGTACATGCAGTTAATAGAACCATCCATGAAGAAATTATCAAATAAACAATTAATAAAACCCTAGAATGGAGACTGGGCGGAATTACGTTACTTGAAACGTGTCAAATATTTTTTAAATTGTTATTTTAGTTTCTGAAGGTAATGGCAGCATAATAAAAAAAAATCAATTTTATTTATTTTCGTTGAAGTTTATTTTAATTTTTTCAGCCTAATGGAAACAGGGAAGGGAAAAAAGTTATCATATTTGAGCGAAAGTGGTGTTCTTTTTTCAGAAAATTCAAAATTTTCTCTAAAAATAGAACAAATATGGAAAAACTAAGCCTCAGGTGCACACGTTGGTATTGAAGGGAATCTATGGTGAAAATTTTGAATTTCTGAGAGCTGAGCGTAGTGTAAGTAGGTCTTTCACGATCCACAGACACACAGGCAGACTCTTTCTTTTATTATAATAGATAGGATTACTTGGATGGCATATCGATCTACCGAGCAATAAAAGGTTTTTTTTAGTGGGTCATTATTAAAATTTTTTGAAGTATTTATTATGTTACAATGAAATTCAGATGTTATTTCAACTTAAGGTAGGCGAATACCCAAAATTCCCCAAAATTCTAAAATTTTTACTATTACTTTAATCTTTTCCAAATTTGGTATAGTGATTTCAAATATAATGAATAATACTATTTAGGCATTTTTTAAAATTTAAATATAATTTATTTATTTTAAACGGTGTTTTTCTACTAAAAAAAGAGGTTTACGCTAACAAGTCTACCACATTGAATTTTCATCCTATAAACATTAATTATGTGTTAAATTCTTCGTTTTGAACTGATGCATGCAATGACCCTCTAGAGTTACATACAAATTACAAGAAAAGAAGTTATTAAGAAAAATTTCATAAATTAACCACAAAAAAAGGATTTTTTTCGATTAACTTACACTTGGACATTTTTTTTTAAAAAAACTTATGTATTTACACCAGATGTTAGAGGTTCATGGCACAGATATATTGAAATGGCATCATTAAAAATTTTCAGGTAAATTAATGTAAAACTTTTTATACTAGAAGTGTTGGCGCAAACCCCTTTTTTTAGGTGAAAAGCACCGTTTAAAATAAATCATTTTTATTTAAATAAAAAAAAATTGCATGAAAAGCATTGTTCATTATATTTGAAATCACTATGCCAAATTTTGAAAAAATTAAAGTAATAGTAAAAATTTTAAAATTTTAGGTATTCGCCTACCTTAACAATTGGAATATGTGATGCATATGTAATATTACTTGTTGGGTTAAGTAATTGACTTTAGGTTTTAGCGTAAGTGAAAAAATATTTTGTCAGTGTTAGGAGTTTCTGAGTCGGCATCTTTTATATTTTAAGTTAACGCAAAACTAAATACTTCACAGAAGATATAATGTATATATTTAGTTGATTTTCTATTACATATTAGAGCACTTTATTCAACAGCAATTAATGTATCGAATTAAAATTTAATTTTTTTTATTAGCAATTGGAAACCTAAAATATTCAGTAACAGTTCTTGAGAATGACCCGAACACCTATTTGACCCTGTTCAGTTCAATATACAATATTATATGACTAATTACGATAGTTCCAAAAAAAACGGGGGGGGGGGGGATTTACGTTGATATGTTTTTGTTGTAACATATCAACGTAATATGTTGTTTGTGAAAAAATATTATGTGTGAGATATGTTTTTTTGCAACAGTATTCTTAAATGGTAATTTTTTTAACTACTTCAAATTAAAAACTTTACTATTTATAAAGAAATATTCTTTTCTTTACAAATTTATGTGCTAGATTATATTTTTTCTTTTCGAATTATTTACAATACCAACGAGCGTTTTCAATTAAGCTCAAACGTAAATTATCTCAAGCTAAGAACATTTTATTTATTTAATTAAAACACTCCACATTTATATAAAATAAAAAAAACGCTTTCGTTAGGAAGCAAATAACTGAAAATGCTGAACTCCTTCTTTTTGATTTCGAGAATTGTCGCTATAGAATAAAGCGCATAAATTAATTTTAGTGTTTTATTAGTTTTCATTAAATATACCTTTAAATTTTGATTCTTTTACATTTCGATTCAATGCGTGGAGGCGTTTTTATGAGATGCGATGCATTGTTTGAAATATATATATATATTTTAAAGTTCAAACACACAAATAATGCTTCTTTGCACTCTTGTAAATTTTTTCAAATAAATATTTTTTACGCATTGATTTGCATGAACATTTTCAAAAATTATCTTCGCTAAATTTATACCATTAATTTTGCCAGAAAGGAAACAAACCTTCAGAACAATATGTGTGATTGTCTAAATAATTTATTCTCATAATCGCATACTGGCAAATATAAAAGGAACAATTGAAAATAAAATAAATTTCAAATACTTCTAAGCTATAAAAAAATATATAGCACTATTTTTGAGAGTGTGTCCAATCTCAACTAGAATATATTATAAGGAATATATCCCAAATGCTATGCGGAGGAGATGCTACAATGTTCCCGAGAAAGGTTTTAATTAACTGGCTACGACCAGTTTAAATAGGGAGGGATTAGAAGCTTAGAAATTAAATTTAGTTTCCGTTGTAAGTTGCGTGTTGGTCCTTGTTAGTTACCGTATTTAAGGGAGAATGGGAGAGGTAGTTGGGTCTCCAGACTGAAATCTTCGCTCAGTGTTAATCCATGGGTGAAAATAATTTTCTTAGCCAAATCACTCCGGTTGTTTTGAATATCTTTACCGATGATTTTTTACATGATAAATGTAGCTGGCTTAAATGTCTCTATAATTACAATTTTTGCAATTGCTTTGACGATTTTATTGTAGCATTATACCTTGGAAATAAAAAAATATTCGAATTTTTTTCAAAAATCGGAATTATTAGATATTTTTTTTTCTCTAATGGGGCTGCAATATTGGTGGTCAAAACTTTGCAGACTCAGCACATTCCACAGAACTGAGAGCCATTTTTTGTGGCACCATCTAGGCGACCCTCGCTACCAATTTTGGCGCGCAGATTTCAGTGAATATGAGCTCTCTGCTCTGTGGATGTTAAAGTATAAGGATATTTTAACGCATTACAATGTTTTTATGTAAAAAACCGAAAGAATATTAAATACAGCCTGAGTAATTTAGTTTAGAAAATTATATATCCCAATAGTATCAACAAAGAGAGAAGAGTAATGTTTGGAGACCCGACATCCTCTTCTCTCCTTAAATATGTGAAGTAGAACGGCTGATTATATAATAGTAAGTAATTTATAAATAGGGGTCATTTTTATACATATTTTGTTATTTTGAATTAGGTTGAATAAATTATTTTTAAACATAAGAAGGTATTTCATTCATGTTGCACATGCACACACACTTGCACAAAATATTATCAAAATACTTGCATAAAGATTCTTTAAAATACTTCAAGGTTCGGTTTTGATTTGGCCAATTCTAAATGATAGAAGAGTTCAAAGTTAAATATTAATATTACTAAATTACTAATTTTGGTACAAGTATTTAAGATGGACGATACAATTCATCAAATTCATTTGAAATTAGCAATAAAGATAACAAACTTTTCGTTAAAATATAACAAAATTGAAACGATTTTATATGTACGTAAATTTGACAGTGAAATCGTCTGAAAAAAATTCTCCCTTACACAAATTTAATGCTATTTTTACTCAAATAAAGTCTTTTTTGCGTTTTTTAATTGAAACACGTTTGGTTTATCGATAATGTTTAGCATTTTTTTAAAACTTTTTTAACGAACTTTTTTTTAAAAAATTAAGTATCCCATTTAAATTTTGAAGCGTCATTCCAATTGGAAATCAATGACGATATTACATTTTGTTGATTTAGCGTCCCATTAGAGATACACAAGAGCTCACGGTTTATCAGCGACGAAGGTTTTGCTGGATTTTAAATGTGATTAAATATAGTTAGATTACATTCTACGAAGTATTTTTTAAAATGTAGATCGTCTAAATAAAGTTTATTACAGCGTTTTAAAGGTAAAGTAAATCTGTTAACGAATTAGTAAAGTTCACAGTTTCAGAAAATCTGGAGTTTTGATTGTGTAAGTAAAATAGGATAAGTTTAATGCATATGAGTTCTCTTACTTGAGAGCCTAAATTCACAATTTACTTTTCAGTTATTTGTAAATGTCATCAAAACGTTAGATTTAACTAAATATTTTTATTTTTTTTCTCCAATGGGGCTGCAATTTAGTCGGAATAGCTTTAGTTAAGCTTATTATTTCTTTGTTAATTTTTGCAGTTTAAAAGTGTTAAATTTATCAAAGGGCTCTTGCTCAATATCTAGTGTTTAGTAATATATTTTCATTTTTTCGCACAAAATGAATCATATTTTTTATAACATGTTATTTAAATTTTTACGCTATTGCTTGGTCCTAATTAAATATTAGTAAAAGATATTTTTTTAAAGATTTTGTTTAGATAAAAAAAGTACATATTTATAAAAAAAATAACCAAAGCAATTTAAATCCTTTCCTATATACCCTTAAAAAGCAAACACCAATAAGTCTGAACTTTAAAAATACCACCCAGAAAACACTTTCAAACAAAGATTTTTTCTCTCTCCAAACAACGCTTAAAAAATAAATCTCTGTTTATATTAGCGACAGATTTAACTTTTCTAATTTTATAAGAGGCGGCAATATATCCACGTTCTAAAACTTGATGGCAGTTTGGATGGGCATCTAATTGTTACCCAGCTGAATCTCAGGGATTGCAAAGTAAAGCTAAAAACAGACAAAACTTCCTCGAAATGAAGGCCATCCATCTTCCCATGGCTTCACAGGGTGGACGCAAAAAATTCTTTAAGTGCATTTTTTCGTTGATGGCCCCAGTCTCTACTTAAACGAGGATTTCGTGAGATGTTACAGAAGGTGTCCCGTGAAGCTGCGCTTTGTAGAGAGGCTTGTTACATTTCGTGCTATACAAATAATAGTTTTGATATAATTTTGAAATATTTAACATATTTTTTTTTGTTTCCATACAATGCTTTTTTGTTAGATGTTTTGTGTATTTTACTTAAACGAGGATTTCTTGAGATATTATAGAAGGTATAACGTGCCAACTATCTTTGCTTCCATCATGGCAAAATTTACTACATTCAATGAATGGGAATTACTTTCGTATGAGACTGAGTGTGTCTGTTATTCAGAAATGAAAGCAGTGGGTCATAATATTTGAAACAAAACGTTTAATTTCAAAATGAAAGTTTTTATTTACTTCTAAAGTATTTATTTATTCAGTTTTATAGGCACGTTACACGTAAAAATCTTATTACAATGTACATTAAACAAAACTCAAAATGAAATAAAACAAACACGAAATATCAGACAAACACATTGCACAGATAAAAGTTGGAAACATTTAACTTAAAAACCGCTAAAAGACATAGCAAAAATATTTAGGTCGTCAGAATAATTAGTGTAAATTTTATGAAACTTATACAAACAGAAATTTTGAATATAGTTGTAATGGGAAGAGCTATATTTACGAATTTGAAAGCTTCTTTTTTCTCAATGTAATTCGTAAATAAATGACATATTTTTGAGAATAGATTGTTACCTCTATCCTACATTATTCTTGTTGTTATGACAATCTTACTTTTCCACCGTAAAACAAAGATTTTGTGAGGGAGACATAATTTTCGTTGTTGTTATATTCAATTATATGCTATTCAATTATATGCTATTCAATTACATCCTATTCAATTATATGCTATTAATGCTATATACAATTTCTCAACCCAAGTGAGGATTGAGTAAGATATTACACTCTTCACTTGATGTGTAATATCTTGTATCTCATTTTGCAAAATACAATCTTCGCACTGTAGCTACATGAAGGCTATCCAAACTCTGCAGAATATCTTTTCATTTTGTAACATACAAATTAAATGTGTTTGGTAATCTTGAAACATTTTTCAAAATTTTAGACTTATTATCTCAATTTTAGGTTATTTTCGTTCTTAAAGGGGAATTTTTTGTTGTTGTAATAGTGAACATTATATTCACTTTCGCTTTTCTGATCTAGTTTATACACTGACACAGTCAATATCCAAGAGTATTGACAGGTCATGCCAAATGTGGCAAGCCAACCAACAGGATATGGCAACCTAGCAATGACAAGACTGGGTTGTTGACCAGACAGGAAGTCTGGTAATACCAAATAAGGGAGGCGTGATGCTAACCCCCTATACCCAATGAGAACACAAGAGGGGGAATAAATATTTACATAACTGACCCCTTGACCCCCAGCTAACGAATGGGAGCGATTGAGGAGGATCTAGGTTTTTCTGCATCTAAAGAGGTGATGTGGGGTCAGCAGAGAAGAGAGAGCGACTTGAGAGATTTAACTGCTTAATAGCCTTGGGAAGAATCCCACATCCATATGCCGCAGTTCATCACCTAACCTCCGCAGCCGAGTTTCCGACGATGGGATTCAACTCCCATGCACTCCCAACTCCAGAGTCCTTACCTGCCAATGCCCTATCTATGAGAACTTCCTTTGCCGAAGTTACCTCAGCGGTCCTGCCTCATTCATCAGACTTCTCCATCAACGCCCATGCCTAGCAGTGAAGACACTTTGCAAGACTGAGGTGCAAAGTTTCCCAGGTACCAATTAACTCCCGTAAACCGAATAACCGAATAGAGTTAACTGATTGGTTTCGGATCCTCTGTAGAGATGTTAATTAATACTATGTCAATTATTGTAATATCCATCATTACTTAATCATAATAAATAACCTTAATGCATTCTCACTCTGGATGTTTTATTTAAATAAAGAACCTACTAACCACGAAGATTATAGCAATGGTGCCGTGACCAGGATCCAGTGTGGGGATATTTTGGTTATTTTTTAAATTTTCTTTAAAGAATGGTTAACATTCAATTTTTTTTTCTTTCTTCTCCCGCTACAAACGCTAATTTGTTTATGCATGTCATTTAATTGGGTTTTAATGTATGAGTTTTAATATTTCAAACATTCAGTCATTTCTTTTTGCGTTCAGTGTTGCTTTGGTGTTTTATATGTTATATGGTAATAATTGATTACATTTTTTTTTAAAAGTGTAAGAATTTGGTTTTAATGTTTAATGGTTTTAGTAATTAATTATTTACTAAATGGTAAAATAATATACTTGGTCATTTATAACTTTTACCTGTGCATGAAATTTTCTGTTGATTTATTTTGTTAATTATTAGTTTTCAAAATGCCACCTAGACGTAGAATCGCTAGAGTGCTAACTAATAATAGGGGCACACGCACTCGTAGTGCACGAACAAATACTGCACCGGTTTCACAAAGTAATGTCGCGCTTACACCAATTTCAGCTCCTGCACCCATTTTAACAAATTTCCCCACTCCTAATCCCCAACAAAATCAAAACTCGGGAAAAATAAATGGAATTGCGCTACTAACATCATTTTTTGATGGAGAACCGAGCGAAAGTAAATTTTTCTTTAAACAGTTTAATGATATCGCCGAACTGTCGGGTTGGTCCAATCAGGAAAAACTAACTATTTTAAAAACAAGATTGAAGGGCAATGCCCTAACTTTTCTTTTGAACGACGCGGAATTGTCGGAATCGGACGATTATAAACTAATATGTGACAAATTGATCACGTTTTTTTCTGATGAAATTGGGTTAACGGACAATCAATCGAAATTTAGTGCTTGTCGACAAAATGAAGGCGAATCTGTAAAAAACTTCGCATACAGAGTATCAACTCTGGCAAACAATTATTTAGGAACACGATACCAAATGGAGAACAACGAAACGAAACAAATTATCGACCGACTTAAACTGTCAAAATTCCTCGATGCACTTCTACCTGAATTAAGAGTTGACGTAATAAAAACAAATCCGCAAAATTTCAATGACGCAGTTACCACTGCAATACATTCCCAAAAGGCCCACGAAACGATCCAAAAAATCGGCAATATGCAAATAAATAATATCAGATCTGAAGAAACAAACATTAAATGCGTATTTTGTGGCGAAAACGCACACTACTCAAGCCACTGTGAGGTCTACAAAATACTAAAACAATCTAACACTCAATACAATCAATTACAAAGCACTCCTATAACCAGAGAATTTAATCCACCACAGAATAACCAACAATATCGAAACTTTCAGAACAGAGGCAATAATAATAGTAACAGAGGAGCATACCCAAATGTACAAACAAGAGGACGAACTTTCAACAGAAGTAGGGGTTCTATTTCACGTGGACGCTATTTCAGAGGAAATAGCACTCAAAATCGACAATACAACAGACACACCGACCCTAACATAAACCCACAAAACCATTTTTTAGGACACAACTCGGGAACACTGATTTAAACATTCACAATAGTGTCCCCGAGAAAATTGTTCAAAATACGACAAATCAAATTGAAACCATCACAACAGAAAATTCAGACCACATTAATAATCAACAAATTAAAATGAACAATACTCAAATAAATGAAATAAATGAAAATAACAATAATCATGTTATCACAAACACAAGCCACAACAATAAAAATTCAAACCTGACACTCATAAATGTAAAGGCCGGATCAATAGACATAAAATCACTTATTGACACTGGGAGCAGTGTGTCAATTCTGGACTTAGATATCTTTAGACAAATTCAAAATAATAAGCAAATAAAAGTCAAAATTATACAATCAAATGTTCAAATAACCACAATCACGGGTTCAAAAGTTAAATTCCTGTATTTAGCGGAACTCCCGATTCAAATAGGAAATGTAAAAATTAAGCACGGCTTTTTCATAACACAGAACTACCTTCATGATTATAAATTAATTATTGGTTGTGATTTATTAAATAAACATCGAGTAAATCTCCGCATTTCAGAAGGTATTTTCGAGATTAACGACTCAGAAGTCGAACTGATTAACATTCATACAAGTTCCGAAGATGAAGAAGGTTTTAGAATGAAACTAAATAAAAAAATCTTCTTACAACCCAAAGAAACGAGAATAGTAGATGTTGTTTCTAAGACACCCCTTTCACAAAACAATATACAAGTTTTTTTTGAACCAATTCAAGTTAATAATCCAAATTTAATCATCACTCCGGTTATTAACACAATTAAAGATAATAAAACAAAAATCCTTATATGTAATGCTGGTGAAAAAAACATACATTTAAACAAACATATGCAAGTGGGTAATATTCACACAGCAATTGACATTAAAAATTCAAATATAAACAAAGAAAATACAGTTAACTTAATTACTGCCTCAGAAGACACACTGAAACGAAGACAAACTGAATTTTCCCTGGATAACTTTGATTTAACACACTTAAACCCAGTTATTAAACTTCAAATAAGCAACTTATTAACAAATTTTAAAAACGCCTTTTCGACTTCACTAATGTCACTTGGACATTGTGATGCAGTGAAACCAACTATGCATTTTTATCACGACACACCCGTTACATGCAAAGCATATCCCCTACCATATCACTTGCGCGAAACAGCTAAAAATCAAATAGATAAAATGCTGGAAGCAGAAATAATTAAACCTACTGAAACTAATTGGCTTGCTCCCGCTATGTTAGTAAGAAAAAAGTCCACAAGCGACCAAAAAGGAGATTATCGTTTTGTTTTGGATCTGCGTAGCACGAACATGGCAATACAAATTTTCCCACAAAATTTACCAAAAATTAAAGACATACTTCATGCAATAAGCGGATTTAAATTTTACACATCGCTTGATATGGGTAACGCATTTTGGCAATGCGATTTTAAAGATTACGCCGACAAATTGGGTTTCACTACAATTTTAGGAAATTTTAGTTTCCAAAGACTCTGCTTTGGCATGAAGAATTGCTCTGAAATTTTTCAAAGACTAATGAATAAGGTCCTGGCGGGACTGGAAAATTTAGGAATAAGATGGTTCATCGATGATATTTTAATAGGGGCCAATGACCCAGAGGAAATGGTTCATAAAATCAGAATAGTTTTACAGCGCCTAACCGAACACAACCTGACTTTAAACCCAAAAAAATGTCAATTTATGCGCCAAAGCATCATTTATCTTGGATATGAAGTTTCAAAAGATGGAATAACCCCTTCACCAGATAATACAAAAAAGATTATGTCATTCAAAAAACCCCACAATCTCAGATCACTAAAAGCCTTTTTAGGACTCCTCAATTTCTACAGATCATCAATCAAAAATTATGCCATTTACACAGCTAGCTTGGAAAAACTCTTAAAAAAAGGAGTTAAATTTAATTGGTCGAACGAACAAGAGACAGCTTTTCAAAATTTACAAGCGCATTTTTTTAATCAACCGTTCCTAATTAGCCCAGACTTCAAGGAAAAATTTTACCTAAACACTGACGCTAGTGCCATTGCAATCTCGGCAATATTATGTCAATACAGGCAGAATAGATTGGCACCAGTAGCCTATTTTTCAAAAAAACTAACGCCAGCTCAAGCTAAACAAAGCGCCATTCAACTAGAACTAACAGCCATTTATGAAGGTATTCTTCATTTCAATGACTATCTTTTTGGTAAGCAATTTACTGTTTTGACAGATCACCGTCCGTTACAGAATACAAGTAAACTAAACAATACTTCCCATTTGGTAAGAAAAATGCTAAACGAACTAAGTCAATATGACTTCGACATTAAGTATTTACCGGGAAAGGAAAATGCTTTAGCGGATTTTTTTTCACGAACGGAAACAGTCAAAACGGGGGATATAACGTTTGATACCGACACTAGCTTTTCAAAACAAATTTATTCGGGTCTACCCATCAACATTCCAAATGATAAATCTGAATTACAAAACAATAACACCAATAAATCATGCGAAATAATACAAGACAACCTAAAACTCCCGAATACACAAAATATTTTACAAAATGAGAGTAGCGAAAACAAAAACATAAATGAACACGTCAAAAATAAAAATAATAACACATGCACAAACTCACCAGTTTCCGGATTCAGCCAGATACACGAAGACCAGACAATAAATAACTTGGATACAGCGGGAGTCGGCAGCAATCTCGGGGTCTTTCCCCTTGGCTGCAAGCTGAGCGAAGAAAATATAATCAGCAAACAAAACCAGGACAGTACAATTTTATTTATTAAAAACAAATTGACACAGAAGAAAATTGAACCGAAATATAAAAATTATTTTGTGGATAGCAAAAATACTTTAAAATACAGACGTTCAATCCAAAAAGGAAATTCTATAGAATATGTGGAAAACATTGTTATACCAAACTCTCTAAAAATACAAGCATTGTCGGATTTTCACATAACCCACCTTGGAGGTAGACGTATGTATTTACTTCTACGAGAATATTTCTATTGGGACGCTATGTTAACTGACTGTTTTAATTATGCTAGATCTTGTCTCAAATGCACGCAGCTAAAAAGGCCCCAACGAAATATATGGCCACATGAAATTCGAAAAATTCCTGCAGTTACAGGGGCGCATTTGAGTACGGATATTATTGGTCCTTTATCTAATGACTCTTATGTCTTAACGATCATAGACAATTTTTCGAGACATCTGGAGTTGTATCCACTAAAAAATATAGACACAAAATCTATTGTACCATGTTTTATTGACTATTTTAGTAGATATGGGACGCCGAATTCAATTTTATGTGATAATGGATCTTGCTTTATAAGTAAAAACTTTCATAATATTCAAACACAATTAGGGGTCACAATTAACCATACGATCCCTTATACCCCAAATTTAAATGGTATTATAGAGAGAGCTCACAAACAGCTCAAAGAATGTATTCTGGCTTTACAGGACGATGTGGGAGATTTAAAATTAATTTTAAATTTATACAAGTCAAATTATAATGCAAGTTATCACTCAACAATCGGATTTTCGCCAAACGAAATTTTCTTTGGTAGAAAGATTCCACCTCTCACACAAAAATATAAAAGTCAAGAAGACAATCTCGAATTATTAAAATATCCTACTTATATGGCAAATATAAGAAAACAAATACAAAATTTTAACACGCAAGCCTCTAAGTCCATTGAAAAGGCTCAGACCAGACAACAAAGATACACTCAAAAAAAATCTCAACCACATGACATACAAGTCGGCGATTTTGTCACTGTCAGAGACTGTAAAAATTACAAGTCAAAATTTCAGGGAAAATTTCAGGTTATAAAAACTATTAGTAAAAATTTATTTGAAATACAAAACTGTACCAACCCCGAACAAAAAAAGAAAGTACATATTTCAAAGATTAAAAAAGTTACTGAAAGATTCCCACATTTAAAAGATAACCACAATGAAAATAAAACAAAATTACTCAAAACACACGATTATAATTTAAGAAAAAGAACAACAACAGTCTAAAAAAAAATAAATATATACAATATTAAAATTTACTTCTATGATTAATCATAGGATGCTTCAATTAGATTTCACCCTTTTAATCAACACTTTATTTATAATGAACTCAAAACAATTATCAATTTACGCGTAATGATTCAAAAAACACAAAAAGAAAACAAAAAAATAAAAAAAATAATAAAAAGGTTTTACAGAATCAAATAGGAACGATGAATTCCTGGGTGAACTTGTTCTTGCAAGGCACAGCTAAAGAAAATTGTATGTTTTCTTTTAATATACAGAATAATATTATATCAAGCTTCCATAACAAAAAATATTAATGTTTATGCTTCTAACGGCGACAAAATTTTTGGGAAAGTAATATTTGTTAACTTATAAATATGTAAAATTACGTTAAACAAGAGTTAACAATGGATAATTGACACCCTATTTACGCATACATGTATGGCCATACAAGGAAAAAAATGCATTTCTAAATAAAACAAATAAAAAAACTTAAAAATACAGTAAAAAAAATTAGAAAAAACTATAAAAAAAAAATGTTTTGGCCATTATGCATGCCCCTTTCCTAAAAAAGGAAAAAAAAAAAAGCATAGTATTTACTGCTAGTAAACAATAATAAAATTATAAATTAAAGATTAACATAATTTGTCCCTCGTTGCCGCTAGACCTAAAAGCTAAAAGAGAGAAAGGGAAAATTAGTGGTAATTAGTGATTCTAAGGCCCCTAAACAACAGCTAGATAGCCGCATGTAGTCGTCTGGCGAAACCGCAAACAGGCCACCTGAAAAATACAAGCGTTTGTATTATTTTTTAAAGAACAGTTATTGAATTCCGATTTTCCCCCGGAATTTTATTAAACTTCTTTTTCTCACTTATTATGGTTTTATATAATTACCCGTTTTATTTTTCTATTGATTCAGAAGTGAAAATTATATTTTGATATGAAACAGAGAGATTTCAGGCACGGGTAAAACTTCCCACGTGCGATGCATTTTTTCGCTACTTTTGATTCTAATTAAAGGCATTGGGAAAAATACTGCGGGATTGTGAATTATTACAAATTTTCAAAAATGGAAAAACACTTACTAATGCAATAGTGATATCCAATAATGATATCCATTAGATTTCTAATCCCGGACTAGCTTTTTCCACACACGGGTAGCAACAACAAGTGACTGAATTTTTGGAAAGTGCTGGAAGGAAACGGGGAGAAGTAAGACTTGTTTTGGAAACTTCTGAGAATTCCTAAATCAAGGAATTGGTACTGCTACCGCCATCTAACGGGCAATAGTGGTGTAAAAATACTGCTGGATTGCTGGAATATGGGTAAAATTGCATTTTTTTTTTAATTGTTTCTTTTTCTTCTGAGAGTTTTGTTAAATGGTATATGCTTTTAGTTCGAATCTTATAGATGGGTTTAAAAATTCCCTAATGTAATGATTTGATTATATTTGGAGAGAATTTTTATGAGGAAAATGAATTAAAAATTTATTTATATCACAAGTGAAAATTTTCCCTTGTCTTTTTAGTAATAATTAACAATTTTTTTAATTTTTGCTATTAACTGAGATTTTTTTTTAATTAAAAGGGTAATTTAAGTTGTTTCAAGTGATAAGTGATTTTTTTTTGCTAAAATTCATCTCTATAGGGGATCTGAGGCGAATTAATGTTGACTTGTGTTTGGTTGGGAGTAATTGTGCCAGAATTAGTTTGTACGATATTATGATTACAGAAAGGAGACTTCAAGGGTGCACATTTGAAGATCTCTGCAGAGAACATATTTCAGCTGGTCTGAGATTGTACAAAGCATTTTCTGTGATTCAGAAAGTCAACCAATCTTATTTCTGAAAACGGTCCATTCCAACACAAATAAAAGGAGTTGAATATTTCCTTTTCACAGTGTACAAGCCCTTCGAATTTTCGACAAGTGATTATAAATTCAGGAAAAGTTCACACTTAGGGGTATTTCAGTCTCTTCATTACCATAATGAAATTTTCATTAATATCTTCATGTTTTCTTGAAAGAAATTTATATATATGCATCAACAATGATCTGATATAAAAGTAGAGACTGGTAAAATTCCAAAATTAAAATATGAAGTTGTCTAAATTTGCAAAGAGCATTTTTTTTTTTGATTTGTTTAAATAACTGTTGTATTGATGATTTAAATGTAGTTCCATGTAAACATATTATTCTAGATAATTAGTGAAAATATTACATTCACTTTTGATAATTGTTTTTGCAAACTTATGTGCAATTAGGCGAAAAGAATTTTGTTACCATATATGTAATCATTTGTAACTATTTGTATAACCATTGTTAGAGGTTATGAAAATTAGTCTCCTCAGGGGATCCAAGAATTACCTAAAAACAATTTATAGGACTTTTTCTTTCGGTTATAATTGGGAGTAATTGACAATTTACGAACAAACTTTCTTTGTTTTGTGTGAGAAGGGGAGTAATGACACAGTCAATATCCAAGAGTATTGACAGGTCATGCCAAATGTGGCAAGCCAACCAACAGGATATGGCAACCTAGCAATGACAAGACTGGGTTGTTGACCAGACAGGAAGTCTGGTAATACCAAATAAGGGAGGCGTGATGCTAACCCCCTATACCCAATGAGAACACAAGAGGGGGAATAAATATTTACATAACTGACCCCTTGACCCCCAGCTAACGAATGGGAGCGATTGAGGAGGATCTAGGTTTTTCTGCATCTAAAGAGGTGATGTGGGGTCAGCAGAGAAGAGAGAGCGACTTGAGAGATTTAACTGCTTAATAGCCTTGGGAAGAATCCCACATCCATATGCCGCAGTTCATCACCTAACCTCCGCAGCCGAGTTTCCGACGATGGGATTCAACTCCCATGCACTCCCAACTCCAGAGTCCTTACCTGCCAATGCCCTATCTATGAGAACTTCCTTTGCCGAAGTTACCTCAGCGGTCCTGCCTCATTCATCAGACTTCTCCATCAACGCCCATGCCTAGCAGTGAAGACACTTTGCAAGACTGAGGTGCAAAGTTTCCCAGGTACCAATTAACTCCCGTAAACCGAATAACCGAATAGAGTTAACTGATTGGTTTCGGATCCTCTGTAGAGATGTTAATTAATACTATGTCAATTATTGTAATATCCATCATTACTTAATCATAATAAATAACCTTAATGCATTCTCACTCTGGATGTTTTATTTAAATAAAGAACCTACTAACCACGAAGATTATAGCATACACCTATAACTTTATTATAACCTTAATTTATAATCAAGAAATTTGTTAATTTATATTGTAAATTCTCTTACTTTAGTATATTAGACCTTAAAGAAGAGGTAATCATAATATTTGTTTATGTTTGAACTAATACGTTCACATACAAGCCTAACTTTATGACATTTTTTAAGCGGGAACAATAAATAATTAAAATTGTTCGTTTTTGCTTTGAAATTAATTATATCAGCGTTATTCCAGTAAATTATAGGAAAAATCAAGGTAAAAATAATATTTTATGTTAGTATTACACGCTTACAGTGAAATACAAATGAACTATTAATTATTCTTGTTTAATTATCTTGACAATTAGTCAAAAGTAATTATGCATAAGTTTTCCGTAATAGTTAGCTGTTTAATTAAAGAAATATAAAAATACCAATAAAATCTGAATATATTTCTCGTTCATGTTATTCGAAAGTTACATGATCAATGATTGTTGAGGTTAATCTAAACAATTAAATTTTCCCGAAATGTTTCCTTCTATTTGTTTCGTTCAGTTGGTATAATCCTTATCTATAAAATAAGTCCACACCTTTTTAGGTGTTTTTCTCAGTAAGTGATGGAAGCATCAAGTTTTAAGCAAACAATTTATGTACAGTAAAAACTCGGCAATGAGTGGAACTAAGCATATTCAATTTCTTTTTTTAAATGTATTTTGATTAGAAGTTAAACAAAAAAGATGTGAAAAAAATGTGTGTAGATAAGATACGTTAGTATGCAAGGTGTAAAAAACTTAATTGATAAAAAAAATCTTATGGATCCTAATTTCATTTCTTTAGCCGGATCCTATTTTTTGTTAGAAAAAATAGCATGCTAAACGCCGTGGTATAAAATGAATGAATCAAACTAACAAGGACATTTTTTCTTCTAAATTAAAGTACCTGGAATTTAAATCATAAATTCTTTATTATTTCGAATCACGTTTAATGCATTTCCATTTTTAAAAAGAATGGTAAATCCATTCATAATACACGGGCTGTTAAAAAACCTTGCATGGTTTAACATGCACTTTAATGTTTCACACATATACAATGCAGCATTCTTATCAAGCAATATGTATGATTTATCACTTTTTCTCGATCCCTAGGGATACCGTTATACCGGGAATATGCTGGAGATTAAAGATCCCCCTCCCCCCCTTCAGTTATTTTTATTCCACGGATGTGTTATCGCCGACAGTAAATTCTATCTTCCTGTATAATTTTGTTTTTCCGAGGTCTCGCTGAAAAAGGGGACCCATGTGGTTCATTGGATCCGACGATCTTATTCCTTATTTGGATCTCTATCAGCAGCTGATACGAACCACAAGATTCCGTTTTTTCTCTGTTTTTTATACCCTTTATGTTATTTTTATATCTACGGGCTTTTTCCTTATCTACGCTAAACACTGTCTTTTCGCTGCTTGATTTCTTGTTTTTGCTTTCAATCTTTTTTTTTTATTATTATTTGCGGGTATAAGCTTGTTGTCATCGTAATCTTTGGGCGTGATTTTTTCGCTCCCCTCTTTTGGTTCTGGTGGTTGTGGGTGGTATTTTCACTTTTGGTAGGTAGATATATTTCTTTTCTCTCCCTCTCTCTCACCGAATAGTTTGTTTGTAAAAATAGTTTTATTTCATATTTTTCTACGAAGTTTGGCGTTCTTGAACTTTTTCCGTTCCGGAATTTATTATCGTTGTCTTTTATCCTTATCGGTTGTAGTTGATGGATATGACCTGCTATGCTTCTGCCATCTCTTTTATCCAGTTTTATAGTTTTAACTTAAAATGATTTCTAGTGACATAGATTGAAATTTTAGTTTTTTCTGATTATTTTCGCACTTGGGTTCTAAATCCAAGTGAGAAAATAATCAGAAAAAACTAAAACTTAGAAGGGTTTTAGAAGGGTTACGATTTTTTTTATAAAATAGAAATCCTATTTTCAGTTTTCTAATGTTAGTGGCTTTAAAACTGATTCAGAATCTCTTCTGTGACTCAATTTTTTTTTGTGTATAACTAGTTAGTACTCTAATTATTAGTTTGTTTTTTAAACAAAATTTAAATAAAATTTCAATTATGTGTTGAAGTTATATGAAACCGTGGTTCAGATCAGTGGCAGCCACAAACGTATTTTAAGAACAAGGAACACTAACTTGTTTAAAATGTATTTCTCAACTTTTTTTAATAGAAACTCTTGCGATTGGATAAATCATTGTTCACGAAGTGGAAGGTTTTGGATTCAAAATAAATTAATAAACTTGTCCGAATTTTGTTTCACCCCTCTTTCCTCTCCCTTTAAACCAATTCAGAAATAAAGACGTTTAGAATTTTCTTTCGAACAGAAATTAATATTTCATAACACAAATAAAGCTTTAAAACTTGATGAGGGAATTTTGAATTAAAAATTCTATTGTTCAAATATTTGTAAAATTTTTTAAAGCATTGCTACAAGTACATTATGTTCTAATGAATTTATGACCATAAAAATATGCGTAACGGACGAGCGTTTAAAACTTTTCTTCGATTTGTTTTTGCCTTAGTGAGGTTAAGTTGTGCACTGGCATCTTGTGTAAAAAAATCGGGGGAAACAAAAATATCTACGGGCTATTTTTTTGTTCGTGAATTTCAGCGAATTTTACTATAATTGAGTATTTTGCTGTAGTGAGACTATTAGAAAATTAGTTAAATTTCCCATTTCAGCCTCCACACTACGTTTATAACGTAAAAAAAGGAAAATTTTATAATCGTGAAGTCCGTCCGTCCGTCACCCACTTTCACAGAAAAAACCAAATGTCGCACAAACAAGTGCGATACATCATTTTAAAGCAAAAAATCGGGCTAGGTTACATTCCAAATTTCATTATAAAATTTAAATTAGAAGTATATTTGAAATTTAAATAACTAAAAATTTTATCTACATTGAAATAACATGCAAATTCCATTTTCATTCAATACTTTCACTGTTGCCATTTCGCCAAACGTACGAGAAACTTTATTTAAAATAAAAATAAAACCTTTGAAAGAATATTTACTTTTGTGATATAATTCGGTTTGGATGGTTGTAAAGAAAGATGTATACAGAATTCTAATTTTACATAAAAATATGCAAGGTTTTGCTTTTAATTTCAAAGCATCAATTTTACTAATTATATATTTTCAAACTGTAAATTAAATTCTGGCGACTAAAAGATATTTATTAAAGAAATTGCATCATTATTCAAAGAATTCCATTATTCTAAGAATTTCAAATTTAGCAAAAATTTTTGATTAGCGAATAAATATAAATGAAAATAGATAAATTTTTTTAAAATTTTGAATTAGAAGTTCCTGTTAGGCAATTTCTTTCTGAGGTGTATAAATGGCGTTTCCTGTAAGCATAAGTACTGCCTGGAAGCGGTTTAAGCGACAGATTCTGTAACAAACCTACTTGTTTCTTTTTGTGGCAACGATACTTGTCAGGACAAATCGGAACCTGTTAGAAAGCTTTATCTTAATGTATAATTAATATAAATGTATTATAAAGTGTTCAAATATGGCATGATCTAACTAACAGATTTAAGATTTTTTTTAAGTATACCATTGGTTGGTTGGTAGACATATATTTTCAGGCTTGTGTGCTTGGTCAGAGACCCACTTATAAACCTTCGTCAAGTAAGACAGACACAGCGCTCACACATATATGTGACAGATGCTGCCATCTATCACGTGCCACCTCCAAAATTTAGACATGTCCCTGAAGGGGAGGGAAATAGTCTCCAGAAACCTGTACCCGTGGGAAACTGCGCAATGACCGCCTACAGGACTTTCGAAACCAACAGATTTAACGAGCACGTACTCCGCATATAGTCGAGACAAACACAAACATACCTTCATATAACCAAACATAAGCCTTACCGAGATTCGAACCCTTACCTAGAAGCTCCAAAGGCTAGCTTCCTAACCGTTGTGCTGCCGGGTCGGCAGTACTGTATCATTGCTTGTCATATAGTTCTTCTAACCTGAAAATCTAAAACCTTGATTTTTATTCAAGAATTTTTCAATGCATAATTGTTCTGAATGAAATTTTTTTTTTTGATATTTAAATTACCTTTTTTACTTGTTATTATTTTGCTATTGAACAAAAGAGGAAGCAAAATAGCAAAAAAAACTACACATACAATAGTTAAATTTTATTATATTTGCTGTAAAGTTAAAGGATTAAAGTACTTAAAACTTTCGTATTCAATCATTTTCCCTCACGATGCCGTCTTTCAATATAACAGAACAAAACACATATATCTTGCAACTTATATTTCTCAACAAACAAACAACATCGCTGTGTGGGAAATCGTGTCAGAGAAAAGTTTTCGTAATCGTCTCTTATATTTCAGAAGATGAGAGACACATAACAACTAAAATCCCATAGTTAGGTGGTTATCAGAAAATGATAAGAACACCAACGAAAAAAAATATATATTTCGATGGACGTTTGTAAAAGCGACCAAATCCTGGGCTAATCCCCCTTCCCCAGCTGTTCCCAGCTCTAAGCCCCGTCGGTGTTTTTCCGACCAAAGTTCTCAGAAGATTTCGCTTTTTGATATATCACGAATCCGATCGATCTGAAGGGAAATAAATGCGAGATATTGTTCTCCAAAAACATGTGTTCAGGAAATTAAACTAGTAGATGCGTTTTTCTTTGCCTAGTTTTCCCCTTCCTTTTCGCTTCTGTTTGAGGAGGAAACGCTTTTTTTTCTAAAGTTTTCATCAATGTGTTATAAGAGATGGGGAAATGCTCTTGTGTCAGTTTTCGTTTGTAATCGTGTTTTGTTCGGTATGTTTTCTGATATTTATGAAAAAATATGTATTTAATTTTTTTCTGAAAGTTTTATGTAGTAAGATTTAATAAAAAAAAATAATATGATTGTTATGTATTTTTTTTCAACCCATTTACAAGAACTTTATGAACATCATTAACGCCTTCACTTTCCAACAAAAGTGATAACAATATAATTTTTTAAAAAATTTGTTTTTTTGTGTAACTTAGCTTGAACTATGAAAATTTTTAAGGACAATGGTCTTCATTTGTCTTAAATTTTGGTTACTTAGATTTACTTAAGCAGAAACCTCATTTTCGCCTTTAAAATTTTCTTTCCAATTGCCATTATTAAGCAAAACAAAACCAAGATTGGAACATCTTAAACTGTACTTCGTTTCTTCAAAATTGTCACAGGATTTGGTTTGGTTTGAATTATCGTCGCACTAGAGCTACACGAGGGCTATTTAATTGTCACAGGAAAAACAATACTGCAATGTTGAAACCACTCGTAATGTATCTTGCATGTGATTCAACTTGCATTCAAAACAATGTTGTTTTAACAGTCAAATAAGAAACTGCGATACAAATTAATTTTGGTTGATAA
Source organism: Hylyphantes graminicola (assembly GCA_023701765.1). Taxonomy (NCBI): domain Eukaryota; kingdom Metazoa; phylum Arthropoda; class Arachnida; order Araneae; family Linyphiidae; genus Hylyphantes; species Hylyphantes graminicola. The sequence goes on along the minus strand of CM043111.1, from coordinate 34,395,391 downwards.
AAAGTTAAAGGAAGTAAAGTCAAGTTTGGTAGTCAAAGGAAAAACACCACTGCAATGTTGAAACCACTCGTAATTGTGATTTAATTTACAATCAAAACAATGTTGTTTTAGCAGTCAAATAAGAAACTGCGATACATATTAATTTTGGTAAATAAGTCAAAGTCAAGTTTGGTAGTCAAATTAAAAACATGACTGCAATGTTGAAACTACTCGTAATGTACCTTACATGCGATTCAATTTACAATCAAAACAATGTAATTTGAACAGTCAAATAATAAACTGCGATACATATTAAATTTGGTAGATAAATGTGTTATATCTTATTGGATTTAGATTTAAAAATTTACCTTACCAGTTTCCTTTTCACCTTCACCAATTGTAATTTCTACTGCTAATAATACCAATCTAAAAATCCTAATAGAAATAATCCCCAGAAATGTTTTAAGCAAAGAATAAATAGAAACGACATGGACAACCAAAACTTTTGCTGAGCACTTCCCAGTCCCGCAACTGTCTGTTTCTTTTTTTTTTTAACGGAAACTCCTTTCTTCTACCTAAATAGAGATTGAAGGCATTCAACTTAAAACTATTTTAGGAAAAACGGATAATTCTTCACTAAACTTTAACGTAAGACGATATTTTTTAGTTCTATGTGAAATGTAAGGCTAGCTGTACATTTTATCCTTTTCTTATTTTAAAATGAGTCAGTTGAAACGAATGTCGATTTGACCACGTTGGCAGATTTCAATCAACTCTCATGGAGCTAATAGGTTTAAAGTGGACCACATTGCCAATTTGAAGTAAAATTTTGGATACCTCTTAATTCGAGGAAAACTCATTTAATAAAGAGAATAGATCGAGAACTGGCATTTATTCTAAATTATACCATATTACCCTTATAGTATATGTACAACTTCTTTTAACTACATTAAAATGTTATACATATTTTAAATCGTTACTTAGATTAATCGTAAGTTCTACTTTTCCGATTAAAATGTTCCATAAAACTTATTAAATAATTAGTTAATATGTTATAAGCTGACATGAAAACACAACGGCTAGGGAGCTAGCCTTTGAAGCTTCTGGGTTCGGGTTTGAATCAAAGTAAGTCATGGATGTTTGTGTTTGTCAATAAATGTTGTTATTTGTCTATGTGTTTGTGTTGTCCTTTCTTTGTGTGTCTCCCGTGCGACTATTTGAAAACCAAATTCTAGAACACCTTTAAGAATATAGATAATTTTTAGAAAGTGTTTTAATATTTATCTATTGATCACTTTATTAGTAGAATTATGCAGTTTATTTAGTGTTTAGAATGATCAAATACGTAAATGCTCACTTCTATTCACATGAGAAAAATGAAATATTTTATAGTGATAAGTAATACAAAAAACCTCTAAAAACAATTATATGAAGGGTGCTTACATAACTAATGCTAGAACTCTTCGTTAATTTTTGGTTTTAATATTTCAAAATGCAATATTTTAAGCAGACGTGTGTACTCTGCAGGTACATCGTTCTTGAAATATTCATATAGGGAAGACCGGGGCACAATGGACCACTTTTTCATTTTTTGCACTATAAGTACAAAAATATTCATCCCACTTGTTTAAAAAAAGGTGTATATAATACATATATATCCTGGTTTAAAAATACATTACCTAAAAATATAATTTCAAATATTCTTTTCTGAATTCACTTTTTTATTACAAGTGAGAAAGTGGTCCATTGTACCCCTGGTTCGGGGTACAATGGACCACATCATGGTGTACAATGGACCATGGTATTTTTTGCTGAAAAAATTTATCTGCACTTTTTAAAGATTAACATACAAATAAAATAATAATTTTCTTTTGACTATTAGGTATCCAATTGCATTAAAATTTCTTTTAGAGAGAATCCTGTTCCATCACTTCTTTTGGCTCTGTTCCTTCACTAGTCTTTCTATTTCTGTTACGTGGCATTTCTGATAAAAAAATTAGTAAAAGCATTAAATTTTATCTTCAAACTTATAAGATCATTTTTAGTTTAAACACTTATTTATTGCGTTACAAAACAAAACCAAAAGTGTAGGGCCAAACTGTGGATCAAAGAATCTTCATTTTTATGTGAGATTAATTTTTTAACCTTTTTAAAGCCTTCAATTAATCAATGTGGTTAAACATTTTACTAACAAAATTTCAATTTTGTGCATTTTACCAGTTCTGAAAAAAATTATTTGTTAGGTACTTAATTATTTATAACTACAACAAATAACTCACATTTTTGTTAGTAAAAAAATCAACGGTAAACAAATATTAATTTAAAAATTGATGATACTATACTTGTACTTCTGTTATGTAAATGTGTAAATTTATTTTTGTACCAACTCAAATTTCTAAACTTCTTGTTTTAAATAATTTAACACTTTAATATCACATTCCATTTTAAAAATACTTTTCTCATGTAAAACACTAATTGTTTGCAGTAATATATAAATAAAAACATCAGTTCACTGATAGTTTGTTACTTCTGGTTAAAAAAAATAAGCACTATTATTAGGGGGGGAATCTATTACATTCAGAAGTGAATATTAGAATATATATTAAAATATTTTACTACTATAGCAAATTTAACTTTTAATAATTAGGAAGGACTTGCATTAATATTTTTTTATTTATTTTGAAACTAAAAGTATTTCTTAAGTTGCATGGGGTACAATGGATCATGGTCCACTGTACCCCAGATTTTGTGGTCCCATAGTGCCCCATATTGTAGTTGAACAAAAAACAAAATTAAAATATGCTGTATTTTGATTTCAGCAATTAATGTATAGATTATATAGAAAGACAAATATCTTATCTTTCAACTATGCTAAGCCACCTTGTCCAACTAATGTTACTTTAATGATGAGAAGATAATTTCTAGGAGCGAGCTTTTTTACTTTCACCTGGTTAATACACATCAAGAATAAAAAATGGCAAATGTGCGAGTTAAAAATATGGTTTTTCATAATAACTAGATCAAGACTATTATACCATCTATGAATTATAATAAGAACTAATTTGGAAAGTATACAAAATAAATAATAGGGGGTGGACCATTGTACCCCTAGGTCCATTGTGCCCCGGTCTCCCCTACCTTAGATTCTTAAGGTATATGAATATTTCAAGAACAATATTCACATACCTTAGATTCTTAAAACCTATCCCTCTTTTCCCCTCCTTTTGAATTCTTAGTACTTATTTAACAAATTTTATTTATTAAATTTTAAAGTTTCGACAAGGAGAGTGTTTTTAAATGTAAGGGAAGAGACTTCGGATAATTTTCGTGTCTTAAAAGTATGAAGCTAACATATTGAGTTTTTTTAAATGAAAAATAAATTTCTCTTTCCATTAAATCTAGTGCCCCTTACTCAATGTTTGCTACGGGAAACCAATTCTGCACGTTTTTCTTGAAAATTGGCAAAGCTCTCAAAAATGTCTTTACAATAGCAGCCAAGAAACAATGGGTAAAGCGCATTTTTTTTCAGCTGTGCCTAAGTCTGTATAGTTTATCTAAAATTTCATAATTATTTAAACTGTTTGCTTAAATTACGGAGCAAAAAAAAGTAATAATAAACCAATTCTAACTGCTCTAAACAAAATATATAGGGGAGACCGGGGCACAATGGACCTAGGGGCACAATGGTCCACCCCCTATTATTTATTTTGTATACTTTCCAAATTAGTTCTTATTATAATTCATAGATGGTATAATAGTCTTGATCTAGTTATTATGAAAAACCATATTTTTAACTCGCACATTTGCCATTTTTTATTCTTGATGTGTATTAACCAGGTGAAAGTAAAAAAGCTCGCACCTAGAAATTATCCTCTCATCATTAAAGTAACATTAGTTGGACAAGGTGGCTTAGCATAGTTGAAAGATAAGATATTTGTCTTTCTATATAATCTATAAATTAATTGCTGAAATCAAAATACAGCATATTTTAATTTTGTTTTTTGTTCAACTACAATATGGGGCACTATGGACCACAAAATCTGTGGTCCAGACCATGCAACTTTAGAAATACTTTTAGTTTCAAAATAAATAAAAAAATATTGATGCAAGTCCTTCCTAATTATTAAAAGTTAAATTTGCTATAGTAGTAAAATTTTTTAGTATATATTCTAATATTCACTTCTGAATGTAATAGATTCCCCCCCCCCCCCCTAATAATAGTGCTTATTTTTTTTAACCAGAAGTAACAAATTATTAGTGAACTGATGTTTTAATTTATATATTACTGCAAACAATTAGTGTTTTACATGAGAAAAGTATTTTTAAAATTGAATGGGATATTAAAGTGTTAAATTATTTAAAACAAGAAGTTTAGAAATTTGAGTTGGTACAAAAATAAATTTACACATTTACATAACAGAAGTACAAGTATAGTATCATCAATTTTTAAATTAATATTTGTTTACCGTTGATTTTTTTTACTAACAAAAATGTGAGTTATTTGTTGTAGTTATAAATAATTAAGTACCTAACAAATAATTTTTTTCAGAACTGGTAAAATGCACAAAATTGAAATTTTGTTAGTAAAATGTTTAACCACATTGATTAATTGAAGGCTTTAAAAAGGTTAAAAAATTAATCTCACATAAAAATGAAGATTCTTTGATCCACAGTTTGGCCCTACACTTTTAGTTTTGCTTTGTATCGCAATAAATAAGTGTTTAAACTTTAAAATGATCTTATAAGTTTGAAGATAAAATTTAATGCTTTTACTTATTTTTTTTATCAGAAATGCCACGTAACAGAATTAGAAAGACTAGTGAAGGTACAGAGCCAAAAGAAGTGATGGAACAGGATTCTCTCTAAAAGAAATTTTAATGCAATTGGATACTTAATAGTTAAAAGAAAATTATTATTTCATATGTATGTTAATCTTTAAAAAGTGCAGATAAATTTTTTCAGCAAAAAATAATATGGTCCATTGTACCCCATGATGTGGTCCATTGTACCCCGAACCAGGGGTACAATGGACCACTTTCTCACTTGTAATAAAAAAGTGAATTCAGAAAAGAATATTTGAAATTATATTTTTAGGTAATGTATTTTTAAACCAGGATATATATGTTATATATACACTTTTTTTAAACAAGTGGGATGAATATTTTTGCACTTATAGTGCAAAAAATGAAAAAGTGGTCCATTGTGCCCCGGTCTCCCCTACATAAGAAACAAGTTTTTGAAGTTTTATGTAAAATAGTTTTTACCAGAGTTAAGTTTTATTTCATTACAATTCAAAAGGTAAGTAATATTTAAACCTTTTCTAAGTAGAAAATGATTTTTTTTCTGAGAAGAATGTCAACATTTTCAATAAACGCAATAGAAAACCAGAATTTAGTTCTCCGTGAAGAATATTTACTCTCTTTTTTTTAGACTAAATACGTTGTTTTGGACGATTTTACGCTTTATAAAACTATTAAATCTTTAAACCTGTAAAAGGAATTATATTTCAATCGAATTGTTTCCTACTCTTTTCAACAATGAGTCTAAAAAATAAAATAGATCTGGCTTAAGGGAGGAATGGGCGAGCTGGATAGCGGGTCTTTAAACTCAAGTGCATCAGTGTCAATCCAATGGAAAAAAAAAACATTATCTGCCATATTTCATCAGCTGTATTGAATATTTTTACAGGCAGATTTTTTTATGTGATAAATGCAGCTGGCTTACAGATAATGACAATCCAACTTTTTGAAATTAGTTCCAATTTTTTTTATAATTTTTTGAATAAATAATTTTGCAAAAAAGTATTCTAAGCAATTTTAAAAAGTGGTGATTATAGAGACCTGTAAGCTATCTACATTTATTATAAAAAAAGGATTGCAAAAATATTCAATACAGCCGGAGAAATGTTTCAGAGAAAATAGTTATTTTCAAATTATATTAACATTGAGGCACTTGAGTTTGGAGACCCCCGGTCCAGCGGTGCGTTCATTCTTCCTTTAATTAAACTGAGATTTTATTTAGAAAAATCCATTTGGAATAGTTTAAGAAGTATTTTAGTTTACACATGGGGTATGGTTTTAAGATAATTTAGCCATTTTAATACTTTTGCTAAAATTAAATTTAATTTGAATTTCGAATTCGTTTACCGTAGGTTTTCAAGTATGGGGTTGAATACTTACTCTATCTTTTGGTTACGTACGTCAAGATCATTAAGTTTCCTAAAGTATAAATACACAAAAAAATGCAAAAAATAATTATTAAAATACTTTTTTTGAAAATATATATCAATATTAAAATATGTATTAATAAGTTTTTTTAAAAAAACTATGACTTTCTGATCATTCATTAGAAACTTGGAATATAAAATATCTTTAAAAAAAAGAAACTAATCATTTATGACTTAATAGTTACTGATACTATATAAAGAATCATTTGATTTTGATTTTATAAATATTAATAAAAACGTATTTACATCACATTGTTTTATTTTCAGATTGTGCTAAATGGTTTTTTGTGGGCGAGTGTATAACCTTTAATTAAATTATTTTTTTACTTAAATATACCATGTGTTGTAAGAACTCTAAGATTTGTAACTAAGATTTTTAAAAATTCTTGTCTATTTTTCTAAAATATATATTATTTTTACATTTTTTAATAGATTAATAGATTATTTTTCTAAATTAATTCTTGTATTAAAAAGCTCAATATACTTTCATCTTCAATATATTTTTATCAAAAGCATTTTCCGCTGCCTGAAACAACACCATGACGCCAAAAAGTTCTAAAAGAGTTTTAAAATAATCTCTGTGCATTAAGTACGTCAATTTAATGCAACAGCTGACGTTAATTAATTATACGCGAGGTTTATTTCGCAGCGTATTTGCAATCCAGTGTATCAATTTTACCGAATACATTACTGCTATTTCCAAACATCGTATTCAGCCGTCGACACACAAAGACCATCATGGCAACTTTGCGCCCTCCGATACACAAAGGATTCTGGGGCGTCACACTTAGTACAGAATGCGAAAACAATAAAGGTTCCAAAACTAGGTATAAAGCTTGGGTTGCCCAACTCTTGGATGCGAAGATAATAAATTCAGGATCCTTTTGTCGGTGATTTCTTTCAGTAGCTTTTACGAAGACAGTTTCAAAACAGAATGCATCGTTTTGATACTGTGTTCAAGACTCATTTTCTTCAAGCATCTGTTACACTCAGTTTAGTTCGGGTTATGATCTTCCAGTATTAAATAAGTCTAGATTCAGTAAAAAAGGACTTTTGGCTGACGTATTTTTAAACATATTGAGGGCAAAATTTGTTGCAAAGTATAGTTTGAAAAAAAAATCATTTTGTTTCAAACTACGTATTAACTAACACCAAACTATTTATCAAATTTTTTGATTATTAGTCATGAAAATAATAAAGCAACACAAGTTTTTTTTTTAAAATTAAGAATATATTTCTTTGTTTAATGAAATTGAATTTATAAACTACTATCACTTAGTCTTTTAAACTAAGAAATATTTGAAATATACATGTGTAATTTTGTTAATAAAATATAGTTTGATAAGTTGTGGAATAAAAATAAATGAATATTTATAACTTTTTGAACATATGATTAATGCATTGATTTTGAATGATATGAATAAAAAAAATTAGTGCAAGGTTGTTTAGCAAGATAAAATTAATATATTTAAATTGACAATTGTTTAAAAAATAAGTTTTTAATGATAAATGACAAAATAATAAAATAGATTTTCAATTTAAGGGAGATTATTAGATTTTAATATTTTTGAAAAAAAAAAAAAAACTAAAATAATCTCCGAAAATGCTTATAAAAGAATAACAAGTTGCTTGCATATTTGAATATTTTTAAACCTCTTCAATATACGTTTCCGATTTTTAAACAAAAATAACAAACATGTTTCCATAAAAATTTAAAAACCAATTATTCTTTTACGCGTTTATATAAAACAGAAAATATCTTTATTTGAAAATACTAGGTTTTGAAAGCGATCCTTGTCCCCAAAGGATTAACTAATGCTTTTTGAGTAGGATTTTTAAAATTCACGAAGTTTATTTTTGTATTTCGTTTTGAAAAATAACAGTTTTATTTTCAGTTCAAAAACATTTACGTTGTAAAGGTAGTGAAAATATTACAAAACTCATGCTTTGTGCAATTTTGTACTAAGAACGTTAATCTTAAAATCTCGTTATGCTTAAATATGTGAGCGTTAAGCTATACTTTGCAAAAAGTTTGCATCTTTAGAAATAGGTTAGCGATAAATATCCTTAAACTGTTTTGAAACATTAAAATATTTTGAATTTCAAAATCTAATGTATCTTTTGCGATAAAGTTTTCTAGTAATCAGGTATTTTTTTCGTGACAACAGAATTTTGATTTTTTTTATTGTTTTGTACCCGCAGTTACATTCTCCTGGGACTTAATATCGATTTAAAATGACATGTTTGGCTTTTCGCTTCGTTTTCTACCAAATTTATTTTATCCATTAAAAACTGAACGAGTTTGAAAGAAGAGGATTTAAAAATCTTTTTTCAGCATTAGATGGCAAGTTTCAGCTGTTTATTTGCATCAAAAAAATATAAGAGGTCAAACCAATGGTCAACAAATATTTTATAAGAATTTCCTTCAAAAAATGTTGAAGAAAATCTTGTAGGCATTTTTTTACATGACCTCAGAATTCAAACAAGATTTTTGAGGTCTTGTAAAAAATACCTACAAGTTTTTCCTCCATAAAGTTTAAAGGCGTTTCGTATAAAGTATATTTCAGAATAAACCATTTAATAAATAAAAAAAAGAAATGGCGAGCTTGTTTGTGCAATCATAGAACACTAATTTGTATTTTTAAGATTTAAAATCTCAACAGTCAACATCCATAAAAATTGATGTGCTCCTAACAAATATAAATATTTTTCAAAAATCCATTTTAAAAATATTTTTTTTAATATATATAATTGTTTGCAATTCGTAATAACGTATCAAAACACTTTGAAATTCAGCACTTTTTTCTGAAAATCAGTATAAGAAACAATCACCTTGATGGCAAATATATGTAATCCTGCTATACTGAGTAATTCCATTCTGCCTCTGAGTATCTCTAATAAAAAGTCAGTGAAAGCCTTTGTTATTAGGATAAGAAAAGCTAAAATGCTCCTCCGAAAATGCTAAAAAGAGACTGTAATGCATATTATGTGAAAAGTTGAGGCATTTGTATTATTTACCTGGTTTACTTAAGTATATTTTTCGTTGAGGTTACAGGATAAAATATCCCTTAATATCCATTAGAACGTCTTGTCACGTAGAAAAACACCATGTTCCAACCATCTTATATACAAGTGTAAATGTTCTGTTGTTATGTTTATTGAAAGATGTACAATACGCGAAAAACAACTTCGAAGATTCTACTCTTGTTTACACACACAAAACTTAAGTTAGTTAATATTTTGGGGAATTTTTTTTCCAACAGCTGTTAAGTATTCACATAAAATTTCTCATATGTATTAATAACTATTTTGTATACGAGTTTACAATTCTTCTATTAATTAAAACTACTGTATATGGAGTTTTTTTTTAAGCCAAAGAATAATTTTCGAATCAATACTAATAACAATCTTGTTGAATTCTTAATCTTAAATATACGAATTTATTATTATTAGTATTTTTTAATTTAACTGTTTGGATCTAGTCTTCAATCTTTTGAAAGTTTTGCTTTTCTCTATCTGCTTTGCCTTTAAATAAGTCTTAAATATAATTTCATATGCACTCAACCAAACTTTTCATTTTCCAAATCTAAATTTTTTTTAATGCCACGTTCAGTTTTAGGTTACAACAACAGATCAGAGAAACGTGATAGTCTTAAAATATTAAAAAGAGTCATTAAATAATAATACTACTGCAATAGTCCCACTAAAAATAACTCATTTAACTCAATTTTAAATGAAACCAACATGTTATTTATTACCAGCGTAGTTTTTTATCCCTTATCTCTCTAATATACCAATAATCTATAGATAAGTGTTGAAAATATGAAATTAATATAAAAATACTCTTTCTCAAAGTTGTAATAACTTACTTTAAAATTGTAACATTAATTTTGTTTCAAAAACAATTAGATATATATGCTATCAGAAATGCAAAAATATACCTTCAAGAAAGTCATTTATATTAAAATATTAATAAATTTTGGAAACAAGTAGAGTATAACATTTTAATTAAACACTCAATTAAAATGTCTAATGTGCCATAAAAGCGTGCACTCATTCTTGTCGAAAAGATATGCAGTTCAATCATTGTATAAACGAACGAAGTTATTTCTCCGATAGACCTATAATAGTAAGGATTGCTCATTTTCAAACCTAAAAGCTGACCTCCATTAGCCAAGTGATTTGGTTCCAAGGCTTGGAACAGATAATAGTTGCATAATTTTAAGTAATCACACTGCTTCATTTTTCAAATATTTGTAAATGAACGTATCGAGTTTTAGTTTAATAAATGTGTCAAACTGTACTTACCGTATAAATACCATTTTTTTCTCTTTTAGTTTTACATTTGTGGTACGTAATCAAACGGCAACGATAAAGTGTCGATTGTAGCAACCTTTCTCGTCCAATTAAGGAATTGGCAAGATTTATCCGGGGCCGCTCTACATGTCCTTTTTTACCATTAGATTTGGGGACGACTCTCTTTAAGTCGTTGATTTCTCCCACACAACTGGGATTTGTTTACTATGCTCTGTCGAGAATTTGCACATCCATCATAGCTTCAGACACAACTAAGTTCGTAAAGCGGATTTTTGTGAAATTCCCTTGAACATGAATCATTCTCAAATTGAAATGTGCAAGTCAAATTTTTCAGCTGAATATTTTTAGGTTTGTGTATTTTTAGCTTACAGATTTAAAAGGGTTACGAGGTGGTTGAATTGTGTGATGAATTGTTGTTTGATATTTAGAAAGAGTAAATATTTGGTGGGTGTTTTTTTGTGGAAATATTGAGATAATAGGAGTTAATCAAGGAAAACACGAAGGAATTTTTTTTATTCTCTCTTGGAACGAGAAATATTAGTCATGATTAGATTCTTTAACATAATGTTTTTCTGATCAGGTTTATAATTCGTACAAATTAACACTAACGTACGTACTATATTCATATAAATATATTGATAATGATAATATTTGTTTTTCTTCATTACCAGTGTATTATGTGTTACCTGACGAAATTTTCAGGAAAGTTTAACATTATATAAAGCAATAGATTGTTTTAAACGACTCAGTGAAAATATTAATTAAGTCATGTAGTATTGCAGTATCTTAAGAGAAATTTTTTTTTTGACGCTGCTTAAAAGCAATAAAAATATATGAGTATGAATGTAGTAAAATAGGACAATTTTAAAAGACAGTTAATTTTATATCAATTAAATTCTATTAAATATTGCTGTGGTAGTTAACCGATTTTTCTGGAACAACCCCCACGATCACGGTTGTTAATTTTTACGTTATTAATTTTCGTACTCATAACACAAGTGGCGAAGTTTTCAGAAGTTAAGAACATTAACTAAAACGACTTACGAACATCAAACAATATCTAATCACGACTAATATTCACATCATAATAACTCATCAAGCACTATTAAAAATGGGATGATTTTAATAGGGTAAGAAAAATACCCTGTGCATTTTTATATACAAAACCATTTCATTTCAAAGCAACATTTTTCGATAAGATACACATTGTTAAAAATTACACTGCTCGTATCCATCAGAATAACTATTCTCTTCTGGCAAAACTAATAAAAATCACTTATAATAGATAAAATTAAATTTCCAACATGCCCAAATTGAACAGGAACATGTTTCACGTGAGACCCTTCCTATTAATCTAATGGAGGAAAACAGCTGAAATACCATTGTATTCGCGCTAACCATTCCAACGAACCACAAAGCTCATTTCGAACATCCTTTTGTGTTGACGTTGCCATGCATAGAATTAAAAAAAAAAGGAAAAGAATACCGTATAGCTATTCTTTTCCTTTCCACACTAGATGTACTTGGAAGCGAAATGAAGTTAAGTACAATTAGGGTTATACCATTTTTTCACAAAGCATATGTTTTTTTTAATGATTGTAAGATAGAATTGCTTATACTCGCCGCCAACCAAATAAGAAACGGTAGGGATGGCGGTTTTTCAGAAAAAAAAATGGTGTTTCAAAAACCGGTTTTTCGGTTTTACTGAACCTTAAGACCGGCTTCATGAAAAACCGGTATTTTGGTCAGAACTGAGGGCAAAAAAAAAAGCGGTTTCGGTTTTCCATCCCTAAAGTGTTTCAAATGAGGGTGGCGGGATGTATAGAAGAGAAGTTTTGTAACAGTGCTGATGATTTGCTTCACTCTGCTTCCAAGCCTTCCTCTTTCTCGCGTTCTGCGTTTTTTCCCTCTCACACCGGTATTTTCGGAAATAGATCGAAATCATTTTTTTATTAGTCGGTTTTTTATGTTCTAATTTCTTTTTTCTTTGTATTTTCAATGCGATTTTGTGGTTGCACGTGTTATCTTACCCATGTATGCGTAGGTTGCATAAATAAGTGAAAGGGTGAATATCGTGTTTTTGAGAGTTTGATTGAATTTGTATTTTTAAGGTTGGTGATGTCATTCCACATTAATCCTTACTTTGGTGGGTTTTGCTATGATATGTGATCGGTTTTCTTTTACTGCATGAAACTTGATAGCTGTAAAATTTTATGGCCCTTAAGGGGGGGATCATAGTTAGCGACAGCAAAAATGAGCAATTCTTAGCATTGATTTCGAAAGGATCTTAATCATTTAAAAATTATGGTACAATAAAAAAATTTTACCAAATTATAAATTGTACTTTTACTATTATATTCACACCTAAGAATCTTATTTTTAAAAATTATTATTTTTGAAAAAAGACATCTTTTGAAACATACCATTACGAATTTTCAAAAATACAAGTATTTTTTCGGTACACTTTTCTCCAAATCTATTAAATATTTCTTAATAATTTCTTTTGTGTGTTATAAAAGCATTTTAGATCTAATTAAGTCACCTATTTTTGTTGTCTAAAATAGTTTTTAAATTTTATTTTAAAAACATTATATTCTACATTCGTAAAAATTCTGATTTTCAACGAAGAAAAGTGTAAAATAATAAAATATTTTTTTAATTTGTATGACTAAATTAGGTGACTTAAATAGATCTAAAATGGTTTTATAACACACAAAAAAAATTATTAAAAAATATTCAACAGATTTGGAGAAAAGTGTACCTAAGTGTTGAAAATTATAGTTTTGAGAAAAACGCAAAAAACAAATGCAGTCGATCCCATTAACACGAACTCGAAATGACCGCCGAAACATTTCTTGTTAACCGAATTTCATGTAAATCGTCAGGAATTTTTTTTTACATTGAGCCAGTGAATAGTTTTCAAATATCAACGCAAAAAAATCATATTTTATAATGTAATACTAAGTAAAACAAGCAGCCGCCTCGGTGGCTGAACGGTTAGCGTGCTGGCCTTTGGAGCTGCTGAGGTCGGGTTCGAATCCCGGTCAGGCATGGATATTTGTATATGTCAATAAATGTTGTTATTTGTCTATGTGTTTGTGTCGTCCTTTCTTTGTGTGTCTTCTGTGACTGTCCCTCTGGCGAGTTGAGTAATGGGCCGAAAGAGCCTACACTCCCCCTTCTAGAGGGCGCATTTACATTACATACATTACAAGTAAAACAAGCATACAATTAGTAATTCAAAGGAGGCGTGGTAAATTAGTTTATTTTTATAATTTAAATTTTTTTATAAGAAATAATAAACCGATTGATACAAAATTGGTCTTATTCGATAGATTGGGCTTCCATCTATTAGAAAATACGGATTTCAAAAATTCGATTTTTTGGTTTTTGTTAACTATGATCCCCCCCTTAATACCATATTTTAACTATTTGCTGGATAAGAGCTCAAAATAACTTTGCTAGTATAATTTGCTCAAACTCAATAATTTTAAAGTTATTAAAAAATCAAATCAACACCAAATGATAAACTTAGTATTGTTAACTATTTAAATAGGTTTTTAATTAAAAAAAATTTTGATCTCAAGGCAAGATTCTTTTTGCTAAAAAAATTATAAATTTCTTAAATCGACAATTTATTTTGTATTTCAACATTCCTTTATATTTTAATTTTGTGTATTATAATGAACGCTTCCAAACTTTTCAGATGTTATTTTTTTAATATAAATTAACTATTTTTTCTTAAACTAATGAATAAGGAATTTTCTTAAACTAGTTTTCCTCCAAACTCTTTTTCAATTTTTCCAAAATAAGTATTATTTGTTTTGTAATAAGAATTTCAGTATATAAATTTTTAAACTATATTAAAAATTAATCAACTTTAAAAATATATTGTATATAAGAATTTTTGATAATGTGTTATTATTATTTATAATAATATCATGTTGCCAAAAAATATAAGGTTTATTTATTGTTAACCGATTGATACAAAATTGGTCTTATTTGATAGATTGGGCTTCCATCTATCAGAAAATACGGATTTCAAAAATTCGATTTTTTGGTTTTTGTTAACTATGATCCCCCCTTAATACCATATTTTAACTATTTGCTGGATAAGAGCTCAAAATAACTTTGCTAGTATAATTTGCTCAAACTCAATAATTTTAAAGTTATTAAAAAATCAAATCAACACCAAATGATAAACTTAATATTGTTAACTATTTAAATAGGTTTTTAATTAAAAAAAATTTTGATCTCAAGGCAAGATTCTTTTTGCTAAAAAAATTATAAATTTCTTAAATCGACAATTTATTTTGTATTTCAACATTACTTTATATTTTAATTTTGTGTATTATAATGAACGCTTCCAAACTTTTCAGGTGTTATTTTTTTTAATATAAATTAACTATTTTTTCTTAAACTAATGAATAAAGAATTTTCTTAAACTAGTTTTCCTCCAAACTCTTTTTCAATTTTTCCAAAATAAGTATTATTTGTTTTGTAATAAGAATTTCAGTATATAAATTTTTAAACTATATTAAAAATTAATCAACTTTAAAAATATATTGTATATAAGAATTTCTGATAATGTGTTATTATTATTTATAATAATATCATGTTGCCAAAAAATATAAGGTTTATTTATTGTATATTACAAATTGTAGTAACTCCCAAAACTATATTATTGAATATAAAAGTCCTAACATAAAACAAACTTTATTGTAAAAATTAATTTATGATACAGTATTATTATTATTGAGTTTAATATTATTATAAGATATCTAATATCATCTTTACACAACCTATAGTGAATTCAATTTACATGTGGTTACAAGTAGTTACGGGTCAGACATAACTTAATTCAACATGGTGAATATAAATTAACAGCTTTGTCAACATAATCATTTCTGAACCGGAATTACATAATCATAATCATCTTGGATAAAACATACGTTTTGAGAAGATTTATAAATATATATTTATTTCTATGCAGAATCTAAGTGTTTATTTTAAAATGGGATGTTTAGAGTTGTTATGTGAGTTTACCAAATATTTGAAACCTTTGAAACAAATTATCTATAAAATTGTTGGTGGAAACGCTTTTCTAGTCTCTGCTATGTCAACTCATTTTGAGATGCGGTATTTTTCGTTTTACCCTCTGAGGAAGAATTTTTAAGGTCGTAGTGTAAACTCCTTGTTCTCACTGCCATATATATTTTAATTTAAACTTTTACTAGTTAATTAAGTGTTTTGATATTTATTTTATTTTTTCAGTGAATGGTTTTAAACACATTATAAATACTTTTTTTAAATTTAAATAATGATAAAAATTATCCTTACCAGAAAAACAAACAGTTTCTTTATATGCCTGTATCCTTCAAGTTGTGGAAAAAAGACATTTATCCCATTTAGCAACAAAACTTATTTTAATGTGGTTGGTTGAGTTGAGAATTATAGTCGCGCAAAAGCTACAGATGAGTTACTGTTTCTGATATGGATGCTTTTAAATCACAGGAGCCCGGTATAATTGGCATTAGTGAGAAAAAAATATAGACCTATAAGGTTTAAAAATCAGACAAATAAATTTTTAAGAATAACTAATAATAATGTGTCTGAGGAAATTTTTATATACTAATCCTTGTGTTCAATTACATTAAATACGAACATAAAGGCAATATTTTATGAATAAAATTTTCTTTTATAAATGAATACATTTTCAGTCCAATTTCTGCTCTATAATTGCATTAAAAATATTAGCAAGCAACGGAGTGATTTTCAACTCTACAGTTTAAGATTTCTAAACAGTTTTAAGAACTTAATTATAAAAACAAACTTAAACTACACGTGTGTAATCTTCATTTAAATTAAATCTAACAAAGACACAAAAACTTCTAATTATACTTATAAACTCAAGAAACGTCAGAACTAAGAACATTCCAAACCTTCTCATTTAATCTAAAAAGAAAAGAATTAATGAAATTAGCCCCTTAACCACATTTTTTTCAACTCAACATTATTTTTTTTCACTTTCCAATTATTTTCAAAGTCCCCCCACTTTCCTCCCTGTTTTTTTTTGAAACGACAGAAAAGTGCAGGATAATTTGATTACTCGCATTTTCACAGCATCCTTTCCTTGTGGTAACAAAACATTAAATATAATATTTTTCTCTCATTTATATTACCTTCATTTTTTTTTGTGTGCAAAGTACAGGTCGTTCATCTCTTTCGCTTGTGTAAGAGAAGTAGAGTTACGGATACATAGTTATATACGCAAAATATTTATGGTTATTTTAGGTTTGAATTATCATCGCACTAGAGCTACACGAGGGATATTGACGACGGGCGTCGTATTTTAGAACCACAGTCAAGTGACGAGCCGACACCTGAATATGTACACAACGCAACCGTTAAGAGTGACATCGTACGCAGCGTTAGCAAAATATTTCTACAATTATATTTTATTGTACAAATTGTTAAAGGTTTGTGTTTTTGATATTTAATTTTGTGATACAATTTATTTAGTGCATAGAAATATAAAATCAGTTAATTTTCTTTTTGTTCCACATAAAAAAATAAGGTACACTAGTTTATAAGGAACCTGCACCCAATATGCATACCCTAAGGAAAAATCACCAATCATCAATGTTCATATAGACAGGACTGTCCAGGTCCATATTGGGTACAGGTACCTTAGTGATAAACTATATAACATAACTGAAAACCCCAAATAAAATTTTCTTATCAGAAGTAATGTTTACACTTTTCGTTAACTGTTGGTTACATTTTAATACTTAAAAATGCCAATATAATTGAAAAATTCTCATGAATATCAGTTGTTAAACTTTAGGCATTTTAACAATTAATGTAGTTCAAAAATGCTATTATCCAATAATATTATGTAGGGGTGCCGCCTCGGTGGCCGAATGGCTAGTGTTCTAGCCTTTGGAGCTGCTGAGGTCGGGTTCGAATCCCGGTCAGGCATGGATGTTTGTGATAGTCAATAAATGTTGTTATTTGTCTATGTGTTATTCATTTCTTTGTGACTGTAAAATTTCTTTCTGTGTCTGTCCCACTTGACGAAAGCTTATAAGCGGTTCTCTGAACAAGCACACAAGCTGGAATATATATGTATCATACCATACCATACCATACCATGTAGGGGTATAAGCACACTATAAACGCACCAGGGGTATATTCAGTAAAAAAAAGAAAAAAATATGCATCTCAAATTGATTAAACTGCAAAATGAAATGTAATAAATAAAATAATTAATTCATTTGTCATTATATAATAAGCAAGCACTGTAGAAATATTAAGGAAGATAAGAAATTTAAATGTACGAAAATAATTACGTTATTTGTTACAATACTTAACTAGATTTTGAAATGCATATTAATTTATTATATAAGACTTTTTTTTAAAATAAGTATATGCACTTAAATATAAAAATCGATTTAATATTGTAAAATATTCATGTGTCTTCAACAATTACCCTATTACAAATCTAAATTTGTGCATTTTTGTTCTGAAATACAACAGGAAAAAAAGTATAATGTAAAAATGGATTTAAGAGTAAAACATGTTACATTCGTAACAAGTAAAAAATAGGTTTCACGTTAAAAAGAAGAACAGTAGATAGTTTTTACTTTTGGAAATTATATTATGTGAAAAAAAGATATTTACATTTTTCTTACCAAGTTTAAGTTTACACATTATGTAAGGATATACATTTAGATCACACGGAAAGGCAATGCAATATGTCTGCTATTTACATTCTTATGACTTATGACTTTCTTGGTGGGGGGCAAGATCGCCAAGCACTGCGACTTTTTAAGTCTATTGTACTAAACTCCAGAAATGACACAAGCACAAGAGCCACACAAAGAAAGAGACGACACAAACACATAGACAAATAACAACATTTATTGACAGTCACAAACATCCATGCCTGACCGGGATTCGAACCCGACCCCAGCAGCTCCAAAGGCTAGAATCCTAACGAGTGTGCCACCGGGGCGGCTATTTACATTCTAGATACGACATTCTCTATGTTATCTTTTTAGATTCGACTGTACTTAGCAAATATAGTGCTGTTACCCGCTAGCTCTTGGACATTTTTTATGTATTCTAAATAAATAACACATAGCTTAAAACTAATCTATAACATTCATTTAAAAATAAAGTCAAAATAGTTAATTTAATAGTTTGGTTTTAATTAACTGAAATCCTTAGTAAAAAGTTTTACATGTATTAGTGTTGGTATAGAAATAACCTGCCTAATTTTTTTTTTTTAATGTTTCGGCTTTTTTAAACGTTAATGGTAAAGAAACAAAAAAAAAATCCTGTTTTAATAACATTTTATATTTTATGGTTTAACTCTTTTCTGGTAACTATCAATTACATCATACTTTTACTGATGAATTTTTAATTGAGTTACATTTAAAAACAATAGGCTGTAAATATTTTCTTATAAAACTTAATAAGCAAATCTATTTTTATGCATTTTTAAAAAATATTTTTTAAACTAAAGGATGATTAAGATGCATATTAAAAATAGATAATAGTTAATCTCTAAAAATATTGTTTATAAAAAAAATCATAATTAGTTAGCCATATAATCTTAAACTTTCAATGAACATTTAGTAAAAATAGCCCTTAAATCAGTTTAAGAAATAATACTCAAATAAATATTGATGCTTTTAAATGAATAATGAATTGAAGGTTTCCAATTTTGGATTTTGTTATGAAATATTTAAAAATAGTTACAAAATTTTACTATTTTTTTACCTAGTTTTAAATTATACAGATTATCATATTGTTAATTGCCAAAATGGGAAAAAATCTATACAGTAAATGAATAGATGAGTGCAGAAACAACATCATGCAGTCACAAATTTCAAATTTTTCAGGAGGGAGAAAAAGCGAAATAACTCCTCGCCATTATTTCTGTACACTACACACTCTAAACAAACGTCCTGTATTTACGGAACTACTCAACAGACTAACGTAGTTTTTGCACCCAACACGCATCTTGCCTTTCTACGCTTATTTTAATTGAAAACGAGTTTTCGGATTTTTTTTGACTGAAGTGGTTTCTGCACTCACCGATTCATATATTCATCTGTTAAACTAGTAATACTTACTAAAATAGTGTGAATTGCCTAGTTTGAATAGAAAAAGATAACGTCTTTATAACGATTGGATGCTGCAATATAGTGTTGTTAGATTTTGTACATTTTATATTTGGTATATTTTTCATGGTATATTTGGAGAGTAATGTGGTTTGTAAGTTCTTGGCCCATTCTGTATATTTGTAATGATCATGAATGCAGGCACTATATTTGGAGACTTTTTTTATTCGTTGCCAACAAAAAAAGTCATGAAAGCACTGAAAGCACAATTAAAATAATAATAATAATAAAATAATTCACTAGTTAAAACTACACTGTTAAAAAACTGTTGCGCTTACAGTTAAAAACTGTCAACTTTGACACTAGTCAATAACTGTTTTTTTACCGTTTAAAACCGCAATTTTTTTGCAGAAAAACTGTCATTTTTTACAGGAAAGCTGCATTTTTAACAGGGAAAAACTGTTAATACAGCTAAGAAAAACTGTTAATTTAACAGTTTCTCTCGTCTAAAATAAAAATAACCAGTACTAGCCCCTTACTTTGTCGCATACGGTTCAGTATTGTGCTCGCACCCAAGAGGAAGGAAGGACCCAGGAAGAGGTACGGACCGGGCCCGGTTTTGATACCGGAACCTCTCAATGAAGCCCAATACTGAACCGTCTGCGACAAAATAATTACTCTGTAGCTAGGGCTAGTATCGTGTATTTGTGCTTAACGATGATCTAAATCAAGTGACTCTTTGCAAGTCTAATTTAACAGTTTCTCCCTGCTAAAATAAAAGTTTCTCCCTGTTAAAATTGCAGTTTTCTTGCAAAAAAAATTACAGTTTTTCTTGAAAAAATTTACAGTTTTAAACTGTAACAAAACAGTTATTAACTGGCGTCAAAGTTGACAGTTTTTAACTGTAAAAACAGCCGTTTTTGTACAGGGTATGCAAGAACAAACAATTGATTCCCCACCACTAATCACCACTGTTTATCTACTGTATAATCCCAAGAAAGGATTAAAAAACCTCTCATCCTGAAGACCAGAATCCATTCTTCCGGTCGGCCCATTCCCTTGAATATCCGTCTTCAGTTTATCTGGCGCTTTCCACATCATTTAGTACATCAGTCAGCGTTGATTCATAAGTTTTATCCATTTCCGAGGCGATTTTTTGCACTTTAATGTCCCCCATTCCCCAAAACTAAAAGGTGGAATCTTCAGCGAAGTGAGAGGAACGCCCAGAAAACACTATAAAAAGGCGTTTTTCACCAAATGAGTGGAACCAATGGGCTGTTACTGCAGAGAAGGGAGATGTGCTGTTTTTATCGTCTCCGACTCTTCAAAGACTATGGATAATGCCGGGCCGTTAAAGGGGAAAGTGACTGGTTTCAGGGCGTTTCGCCCACTTATTTTTTAGTGGCCTTTCGGCAAAGTCGTAACTAAGTTCATAGTCCAATAGGTTTTGAGATGACTTACGGTCTTTTGTTTTTTAGCCCTTCGACCTCCTTTATGTATTTGCTGGAGAGGTGTGATTTTTACGGCCGTCAAAGATGAAAAATGACGGCGATCTATACTGTTGTCTTAATGAACACTGAAAGTAAAGTAACTCGAATAAAAAAGTTAATTTTCAAGTGTTTCAAAGCAAGAACATGTGTTTTGGCCTTTGAATAACTGTTACTGTCATTGATAAAAGGTGCCATTTATTTTTGAATATAAAGTACATTTTTGTAATCAATTAATATCGGAGTTTCTATAATAGAATGATAATTTATCCGAAAGGTATAGCATGTTACAAAGTAATTGTATACATTTTTGAATTACTTAACATTGAAATATTACCGAGTATTCAAATTTATCTAAGGTTTTTTTGACCCAGATGATATATTTGAAATCAGTTGACGATAAGTTTTTTTTAGCAGAGAAACTTGAATAAAAGTATATGTTTTATATTATCAAAATAATAAATCCATTCAAGGTATACACTTTCTATGGTTTTATAATTTTGTAACAGACTGTAGATAAAACTTAAAAATAATGAAATATATACTCTAATCTAAACATCGTGATTTACATAAAGCACATTTATTTGTAATGTTGCCACATTTTCTAAATATAAATACATTGTTTTTACGTACTAAAAAGTAATACAATACCGAACCTTAATAAAACATTTAGCTTACTATTTACTGCCGTCATTTTATTCAAACAGATAAAATTCTACACAAATCGACACTTGTTTCCTAGTAAGTTCATGCCAAACATCACACGCAACTCTACTATTAAGACGCCGAAACACGCATTAATGTCTATGGTCCATGGTTATCAATCTACTACCAGACAAATATGCACGTTATAAGCGTTAGAAGCTGCTGCCTTTGTTGAAGCCTAATATGACCTAAACCGCATGATTACGATCTAAGTGCAGACTAGGTAATTTACACTTTGGCTGAAGATCATCAATTTTGGAGTGAAAACCGTGAATTTTCGACGATAAATCAGGGTCTAAATTATCATGTCTCGAATTCCCTAGCGAAAGGAGTTAGGTCAACGGAAAATCTCTTATTTAAAGCATCAGTCCATTACTCAACTTAAGCTAAACAGTGCCTTTAATCGACACTTGTAATTTCAAAGAGTTTTAATAAGGCTCGTACAAATGAAAGGTGGAGTTGCAAAACTCACTTTATCCAAAGTAGTCTATACTAAGTCTAATACTAAGACATAGGTCTGGTCATTTCATTGGAGATTTTTTACGATTGTTAATTCAATTGCGCAACGTTATCAAAGAACAACTGGACCTTATACTATTATGCACAGTCATGGTTTGAGCACTATAAGTTTTACCACTGCATATTTTAAATACTTAATTAATTTATTAGCAAGGTTTAAAATCTCTTTTAACGTTATAGATTGAGTTATTGTTGTAATATGTTGACGTATTTATCTATGTACTAAGTTCTTTTCATATAAAATTGTCTCCTTACAAACCGGATTATGTTATGACACTCTCACGTAACATAGTATCTGGTACACCCGCAGGATAGCTTCTAAACCCTTCCTCATTAACGAGTTTAATGGAGCAAAGTATTCACAAACGCAACTGAATAGTTAAAAGATCTTAAAAAATCATATTTTCATTCTGGGGCTAATCCCAGTACCCTTCACTGCGTAAAAACAATAAATTAAAAAAAAGTTTTTAAATATTTTTTTTCAGTCAGCGCGTTAGAATTTTCTATTTTTCATTAATTTATTGTTTTTATGCATTTTTGATGGGACCTCATTTGAGTGCCGAAACGGCTATATGATTTTTAAGAACTTTTAACTTTTCATTTGCATTTGTGAATATGTTTTTTTTTAAAACTCTTATTAATACTTTTTTTCACCTTTTTTTATACCTCTTAATAGCTAAACTTATTGCAATGTTTAAAAACTGTGAATTATTGCAATGCGTGTTAATTTTAACTATTATTATCTATCTAGTTAAAATTATCCCATTCTAAACCGGACCATATTACGAACCGGATAATTTTATTAGAAGCCCAGATTGCACAAGAGGTACTGCAGGATAGCATCTAAACCCGAATCACTCAGTGGAATTGATAAACCTAGTCTCCATAGTAACAGGTCCTGACTCCTGGAAAAGTGGGGCCCCGGCTACCTCCAGATTACGGCACTTGAAGAGAATCGATTTGTCATCAGAACATGATTTATCGAAAGTATGTTCTTCGGAAGAATCTCTTTTTCTCAAATAATAAAATAAGAAAGAAAATCCTCTCTCTAGAAATTATAGTCTTCTTCACTATATATCTTAACCCCCTCCCTCTTTGTACTCCCCCCCCCCCCCTTTATATCGTGTCGGGCGCGGAAAAGTGACCTATTGGACAATTATGACTATTTGGTTTAAAAATGCTCAAATATTTGAACGTGCAACGTGTGAAGCAAATTTTAACCCTTTGTCTACCGACAGTACTTATAAGTATTACTTATGAGGCTACTGTGTTTTAGTTTAAATTGCTCATTTGGAGAAGGCGGGGGGGGGGGGGGGGACTCTTTGATTGAATTGAAGAGTTTAAGTATATTAAAGTTTACAAAGGTTAAGTAAATTCTCCAGAAAAAAATAATAAGAGTTATTTAAGCCAGTTGGATATGCTCTGACGCAACTCTCATTTAAAAGACATTTCTTTACTTTTCATTGCTTGTTAGAGGAAAGCTAGATGGCAGGTGGGATTTTATTTGTACATTATTCAGTTTCAAAACTTACAAACCTTAAATGGAAAATCATATTCATTCACAAAAAAATGTCGTAATTAGTTAGTATAATTAAGTTATTATAGTTAGGAAGAAAAACGAAAATAAACTCATCAAAAAGTGCATTTTATGCTGAAACTATTTTTTTTAACGTACTATATTCCGAATTGCAGAGAGAGCTTTTAAAAAGACAACGACAAAAAAAGTAAAACTAAATCTTAATTCAGTGAATAAAATATTAAAGTGATCAGTATAATCGTTGGGAGACAGGCATCAGATCTATAATTTCTGTATCACGAAACGCAATGGTAAAGCCAAACTTTAAAAAAAAATTCTCCTGGATATGTGTCTTTTTGCCGATAGGCCACTCTTTCCCGCATGGAGATATATATGTTTAATTTTATTTTTAGAGTATGCCTTTCTTGCGAAGGTATGGACGAAATGCAATAAAACAAAATGTATTTTTATTTTAAAATTTGGCTGATGTTCGTTTGTGATAAATCACTCCAGAATGACATAGCAGAGAGTATAAAGTATATAAATGGATCGACAATGTATAGAAATATAAATGAAAGAAATAACATAAATTGTATTTGAAAATTTTAAATTACGTTTTTAGTTTAGGAATTTTTTATATATGGCAAGGAATGTTCTTATTTTTCTTGGAATGTGTGCTGCATGTATTCAAAGGTTTGTGTTTGTGAGTTTATAAATCTGTGCAAATCAGATTCAAAAGAAATATTTGTAAAATAGAAATTAATGGTGGTAAAGTAAGGAAGTTTTTGTGTTACATTAGGGTAATTCCACGTCAGAAGAGACCACGACTGCAAAAAAAAAATATTTTTTTCTACACTTGCAACTTTTATATTTGCTTTAGAAAGGTTCGAATTTTATAATTTTTGTATCAACAACTATTATTGTTTCATCTTTGGCAACACAGCAGCTTCAAAATATCCGCTTTGTTTTGAAAGCATGGTATCGTGTTTTTTCATCATTTTGAACAAATGAATTTTAAGGTACGAGGCACATTTTATCAGATTTTTTGATAAAATTATTAAAATACACTATCAGAACTACCTTAAAACACACTATTAATTGGTATTTGTAACTAAACGATATTTAATTAGGAAGATAAAAATATCATTTTTGACTGTAGTGTCAGTCACGAAAAGATAGAAAAGTTTCTATAACTTTTTAAAAAAAGGCTTTACTTCAAATTTTTTGCGATATTTTCTTACTTTAGTAACCTCTGTGTAATTTCCCACCTCTTAATTTTAAAATGAAAAGCATTTTCTCTATTTATAACACATTTTAGCTTTGTAGTGTCAGTCACAATGTAGTGTGAGTCACAACTTCTTTTGATCTAGAAGTTTTAGAATAGCTTTAATCTTTGTAGATTTCTTATATTTTGATAATTTTGATTTAAGCTGGCTATAGCAACAGCTAAAAGAAAAAAAAAAGAGCAAAGGGGAAGTTTTTAGGAGAGGATAAATTACAAAAATTTAAAGAAAATGAAAGCAAAAACCACTTTACGGACAACACTTCAATTAAAAGTATTTCACCCCCATTGCAATCCCCCAACCATTTGACAACCTTGTGTGGTAATTTTTTTCCAAAAGTCATGGTCATCTTTGCCTTCAGTCATGGTAAAGGAGCAATCGATGGACTTCGTGATTCAGTGAGGAGGGGATAAAAGAAGCCACACTTTCTATCAAATTTGACTCACATTTTGCCAAAGATTCTTTTCACTTTGAATAAGAAATCTGCCCAAACATATCACTATTATAATTTCTGACAACTGTGTAAAGGGCAAAATAAGTAGATTAAATGATATATGCTCATCAAAGAAGATAAATACTTCCGATTCTCAGACACTCAAAAATGAATCCGTTTTTTTTTAATTCAACAAATACCTACTTTAAACAACTTCCAATGTTTCATTAAATCCCCCAAAATACTACAAGGCGGATAAAACAAATTTAAATGTTGTAAAAAGAAATATACCTCTCAACAAAATTCTGAAAATGAACTTGATGCTATAAAAAGAGCTTTATTTCCTTTTATAGTTAAATTATCGTTAAAATTTTGTTGGCAACTGTTTAATAAAGATGCTTATTCAGTAAAACTGAAACATCTGCAATGGTCGGGAAGTCTTTTTGTGTGGCTTCAGGGTCAAGGTTTTTCAGAAAATGCTATTGAATAAAGAAGTAAGAAACTACCAGAAACCAACTTTAGGGACCTTGTGTAACTTTTTGTAACTGTATTTTTACCGTGTACGCAATTTTTAACTTACCATGTTCAACACTATTTACATACGTTTTGTTATTATTGCCAAAATTTCCATTTCTGTGATACAATTCACATGATGTAGTGTGTCACTAGTTGAATGTAATGTAAGTCACGCACAAAGGTGTTAATAAATTATTTCCTATGATATTTCAATACTTTTTAGCTATTAAATTATTCAGTTTTAAACCTTATACTTAAAATAAACACTGGTAGAATGTTGATTTGCTGCATTTTGAAGAAGAAATTAGAGTTTAACAAAATTACCAGAAACCTACTTTAGGGGACGTTGTGTATCTTTTTCTAACCATAATTTTACCATTTATGCAATTTTTAACTTTCCATGATCAAAATTATTAACATATGTTGTGTTATTATTGCTTAAAATTCCATATCTGTGATACAATTCACAATGTAGTGTCAGTCACGAATTGAATGTAGTGTCAGTCACGCACAAAAATGCTAATAAATTATTTCCTATGGTATTTCAATACTTTTTTGCAGTTAATATATTTAGCCTGAAACCTTATACTTAAAATAAGCAGTGGTAGAATGCTGAATTACTGCGTAATCAGAAGAAATTCGAATTTTCATGATAGCCAAAAATCTACGAACTTTCATGTAGTGTCAGTCACATCAGGACATTTTTATTATTTTTTCATTAAATAATAACTTTTAAAAATTTTTACTGATTGCTAAAAATACTATATGCTAAGGGGTATACTGACATACAATATTTTTTTTTAAATAAATGATAAAATAATTATGAACTGTGCAAACGAAATTGGTTAAATCGTTCTGATGTAGTGTCAGTCACGCGTGGAAATCCCCATTAGGAAAAAGTTTAAATGATGAATGAATTAAATATTCTAAGACATATAAATTTTTAAATTAATCATAAATATTGTGTCTAAAAATGAAGACAATCTTTAGAGTTAACTGTTAATTTATCAACCCATTAAAAACATATAATTGTATAACAAGCTGCATTTATTTTATCATGAAATAATCTCTAAGTTTTCTTATCAAAATTTAAATCAAGTTTGTAAGTTGCTATTGCAACATTATTGAGAAAGGAATATCTTGATTAATTAATATTTGAATAGTATAAATGTAAAATGGGGCAAAGATAGTTGAAAGATTTCCTTACACACTGTTTTTCTTAAAAAAAAAAAACATTTAAAGAAAGAAATGTAGCTGGAAATTCTTTAAAGGTTTAGATACTTTTTACTTTCAGTTACCAATTATGAAATATAAGGTCATGAAAGCATTGCTATGGGGTCGAAAATCTAAAAAAGAATTTGAGGAGGGTTCAGAATTCGGCAAAAGTGCTTTTTGAACTCTATATCTGGAAGTAAAAGAGCTACGGACTTCAAATTACGTTATAGATTTTTCAGTACCTGTCGAACCTTACCATAGTAAGCTTTTGTTTTACTATAGCATTTTGAGAAAATCGTAAATGGAGGCATGCGCAAGAGGAAATGGTAACACAATCGAATTTTTAGGTTTTGAAGTTATTAAAATTGCCTAAATTAATTAATGAATAATGTGGTTAGTGTTACACACCTCTAGTTTATTTATCGATTCAATTGTCAAAAGAGATGACAAAAAATTTATAATTTCTTTAGTAATGAAATATTCACATCTTCAAAAATTCGTACAATTTATTTTAATAATGAAATCATGAGATGAAACAAATCATTCTTTTCATGCAGCTTATTGATTAATTCCATCAAGATATAAACTTTCAGTCCGCTATTCTGAATTCTGATGCAGTAATAGTTGTATTACATACACTTTCAATCGAGTAAATTGAAAAGTCATGCTACTATCGTGGTACTTTGCTGTTAGAACATGCAAATAGACTTTTGCTTGATTTAACTTTTGTTTTTCGTCTGGAGTAGGCACCATTTCATTATTCATGTTTTTCTTACTGAGAATATTTTGGTTTGAGTAAAAGACCGAGTATATCTCAAAATATATACTTTCAAGCACATATAGACAATGAATATGCGTATATACTTGTAACATAGTTTCTTTTAGAGTAATACGTAACATTGAAGCACATCAAAAAAATTGAACACATTTGTTATAACTACTGTTGAAACACATATATTTTGCTTTTTATGCAGTCTTAAGTAATGGAAATTAACTTAATCATAGATTTAAGCTTGTTATTTAGTTTTTAGCTAAAATATTATGAAGTGAATTGCCTACCTTTTGTACAAAATATTATTGAAAATATTTCTCAACTAAATATTTCCAAAATATTTCTGAAATTAAATAGATTTCAATTGCTATTAAAATCTAATTAATTTCAAGAAAAAATAATTTCTGTTTTTAAATTAGTTTCTTTAAGCAAATATATACAATGATTAAGAAATTAGCTTTCTTAAAAAAATACTTTAAAATTTTTTTTTGTAATTCAAGCGATATTTTAATAGAATGTGCAACTTAAAATTATTCGGACAAAACGAAGGAAGCCTGTTTAAACAAACAATGTATTAAAGTAAAACTTATCTTATACTCTAAAAGAATATTCTGTAAAATAACATCACATTCTTACAACTGTGTTGCCAATGTTATTTTAAACAAGTTGATGTTTTCATGACTTACAGAGGTATGTGAACAACTTATTGCAATTGCGTTTAACAGAGGAGAAATTTACCATCATATTGTGATAGTAAATTATATATTTTTTATTATAAAATATTAAGTAGAAAAGTTTTCTTTAAAAAAATGTTGTTGATTTCTTATTACATGAGAGTTATGATAAAAAGATGGTAACATTATTTATAACACCTTTAATAAATAAACATAAATATTTAAAAAATTGTAATTTCGTTATAAAGTAGAGATAATTATATGGAAAATTTATTGACTATATTTTATGTTAATTAATTACTATATAATTAAATCGAGTTGACTACGCTTCCATGAAATATGTCTGTTTTTTCTAGCATATTAACAAGTTAAAATATAATTATATACATTTATTACATTACATAATTACATTGCATTTACATAACTTTGAGAAAAATATTTATTAAAAAAAGTCTAGAAAGCGCTTTTTGCTATATACGTTAATGAAATTAAGAAGTTTCATTAACATACACTTTAAAAATGATCTACAATTAATAAAAGTGACAGTTTTTCTGCATGAGTATTTCCGTTTTATTTTTACGTCGTTTCAGGAAAAAAATTCTGTTAATTGACACCATGCTCGTTTAATATTTCTCTGCTTCAGAGGAAAAAAAATCGCACCAGGATACCACAGAGAGAATAATAATAAATTATTTTTAGGTTTGAATTACCGTCGCACTAGAGCTGCACGAGGGCTATTGGCGACGGGCGTCGTATTTTAGAACCGCAGTCAGGTGACTAGCCAACACCTGAATAGGCACCCAACGCAACCGTCATAAATTATTTATAGGATGGTCTGGTCAATGTTCGAACCTGGGTATTCTCGGCTGCAGCAGAGTGTCTTACCAATGAAGTAAGAGCTTTGGGATGATGGAAAGTAAATAAAAAAATGTTTAGAAATTGATGATTGTGCATGTTCTGTGAAAAGATTTTACAAAAGCCAAAACGATTCGTAAATTAAAGGTGAAATAATGACTAGGATCAAAACGGAAATTGTTTGCGAAAAATGATGGGTAATTTAATGTAAAAGGAGGATTTTTGCGGCAGTGTACACGACAATCGCTTGTGAGTACATGCCCTCAATTTTTTTTATCAGATTACGAAGAAACTGTTCTTCTTTCTAAAAGAAAACTGAACTACAACCCTCATCAGATGTCTCATCTCATACCCCCATTACACGACAGATCTAACATCCAGCTCCAGTGGTTAAACGACAATGACCAAGATGCAAAAAAAAAAAAAAGGAAAGTCTAAACAACAGCAAAAAATGCAGCCAAAATCTTCTCCAAGGACGCCACACTAGTCTTGAAAGATGGCCGGCGGGCATAAAGCAGAAGATTTTACGGCTGTTAGTACATCGGTCTTTTTCTTCGAGCTCAAATACCGATAAGATCCGATCCTGGGTCATCAGTGGAGACAGTTCGTTCAGAAGGAGGAAAATGTCCCAATGGTACTTCTCAATGTGGGTTGAGGAGCATGAGAGAGCAGGAGTGGGATCAATGGGGGTTTAATCTATCTGGATATCTCAGCCTTATAAGTTTGATTTTGTAATCGATACTAATTTTTTTCAATAAAAAATAGTTTAGTTTTTAATATAAAGTTAATGAATTCAATAAGCTATAGCTACTGGGTGTCAAATTTAAAATAATGCATCAAAAAGAATTAAGAGTTGTTGATTGAGACCTCTTTTAAACTAGTCCACCCCGTTGAATTGTGGTTCAAAAATTCAGAACTTGCTTCTTTGAATACATAATTTTGAATTAATTACCCGTAAGTCTTTATTAATTTTAGGAAAGTAGTGAAAGGTAACAGGGCTTGATTATCACAAAATTTTAAATTTTCATTTTTGCTTGCAGTGATGAATTTTTGAGAAATTTTAAACTAGCTTTTTTGCTGGTTTGCTTTTGCTTTTTTAATTTTATAGTTTTTGCTGAAGAGCAAGGTCAAACTAACTAGAGTATATCAGGCCTCGACAACAGCTGTAACGAGGTGGCAGCGTGAGAATACACCTAAGAAAGCGCCACTCGAGTGAAGCGGTGAAACTGGTTATACACCATACAATGAGCGACAGACGCAATTCGGGTTAGTAGTAACGATTTTCTCCGCTTGACTCAAGTAGCTATTGGTACGGTGAAGACGGGTCCAATCAAGTTCAGCTGTGATACCACACACACGTTGAAGTAATTTTACTAAATAACTAGTTTAAATACAATACTATTTTCAGGATATCTAGAGATTATACTCTATTAATTTTGGCCTGGTCCAATGTTACATTGAAATTCAATCTGAAATAATTTATTGATATCGAATTGTCCCCCTTGAATTAAAAAAAAGAAAATAGAGAATGAAATGAATTTATGCAAAATTTTAACCATCAATGCATTTTTCTTAATTTGTATACTAGTGCAATATGACGTGTTGATTTAATGAATTTTCCTTTTATAGAGATTCTTTCTGAGTGTAGTTGTTTAATATATACATAAGAATAACTTTATTAAGTACAATAATGTCCGATACTTCTCGCAATAAATATGATCAAACGAATTAATCAAAACCTCACTATAAAATATAGTCCGTCAATTTATGAAAATCATAAAATCAGTTTTATTTCACTCAACACAAAAACGGGCACTCAATTGAAAACGCCTATTTACGGTCCTGAAAGCTGCCCGTAAAAGAAGTCAAACTCATAAAAATGTAAGTTGCACTCTATAAAGTGCTCTTAAACCTCCATTCATATCTGCAGTTTAGAAAGACAATCCGAGCCTTTTCAATTTTACCTGAGCCGGAAAAATTATTAGGCCCCCGAAAGCTGACGTTAGCTATTCCCCTGGTCTCACAACATTCCTTACTTTACGACCGCGATGGGGAAACGATAAAACTGTCACGTTTTACTATTCCCAACGCAAGGCTGCCACCTTAGAAAGTTTCGGAATCGCCAAAAAACAATCGCCAAATTATCCGGTCCTTGAAGCTGGCTTGAAAGTATGTTTTGAAACTTGGGTCACACGATAACGGACAATAGTCTAATCTATTGAATCCTCGACCAAGCTTTTAATATACATTCGTTTCAGCCAAGTGAATACGTAAGAGAAGAAAAAATTTGGTTGTTTAATGTCATTTGATCAATGGCCTTTCGTTATTAATATCAGTACGTAAGTGGGTTTGAAGTATCGTCGCACTAGAGCCACAAGAGGGCTATTGTTGACGGCCATTTTAATTTAGAGCCACAGTCAAGTGACAAGTCGACACATGAATAGTTACTAACATCAGTATTACTGTAAAAACCACCCAACCCTCTTTTTCAACACTATGTCAAACTTTTATAAGGACAGACAACAAAGTTAAAATAACAACTAAAAATTTAGCGAAGTTTAAAAAATCCCAGTTTTTAAAGATTTTCATGGAACAATTGCATTTTATAATTGCTTAAAAAATATTAATTATTTTTTTATTTGTAATTTTTTAGCATTACATTTCTTTTATGCAAAACAATTGAGGGAACTGTATTTAATACTGATGTTTTTTAACGCATAGAGCTAACTTTTATGAACCAGTGTAATCAAAAATTAAATTTGTATTATCTTTTATATTTTTAATTCATAAACCCAACTAGTTAAATACTACCGGTACTCCAAAGTAATAAATAAAAAAAAATATGGGTTATGTACTATATGATAACTCCTTCGATTCCTTTCGTCGCTTACCGTTAAAAACCATTTATTTAATTCAATTATAAAAAAATTGTGACAGAAACCCAATTTCACACAATCTCAATGTTCATTAAAATAAATTATAATTTTAATTAAGACATTAGTGCCGTAAAGTTGACAAACTGTTCATTTGAGATTTAAAGAAACTAACGGTGTGTGGTTCTTTCATTTCACAAGTTTGAACACTTGCATGCTCAAAAAGATTGAATAATTGTCTTCAAAAAAAAAAAAAAGCATTGTTTAAATTATACTTTCTTGAGTCTCTTAACATAGTAACTTTTTAATTAAAATATCAACATGACTATTTTTCAGGTGGATTATACCGTTGAAATTTTAAAACTATACATGTGGAATGAGTATAAAAATTTCGTATTGCCTAATTTGTTTAATTGTGGTTACTTTCCTAAAAGCGAAGATTTAAAAAACAGCGTAAGGTAGATGGAAAGAAGTAAGAAAAAAAAATCAGATGTCAAATCTGTCAGATCATTTTCACTTTAGGTTTCAAAATAGTTTTTTAATATTTCTACACTGTAAATATTTTGGTGTAACTTCACATCAAAAATGGTGGCAGCAAAGTAGCCACCAAAAGTGGTGTAAGGAAACACCACCAATAAATCAGTGTAATGAAATACTGATAATTGATTGGGGTGTAGAAACACCACATTTGGTGGCTATTCTGTTGCCACCAATTTTGGAGTGATAAAACGCCACCAGTGATTTGGTGTACTTAAACACCTAACAGAGTGTTCTGGTAACTAATTTCAAAAGCAAAAGGATAAAATGGTTGTTTTTAAACTTTTTGGTATTAACTGATTGCTTACAAATCCTGAACATTTATTTGTATTTTTAAAAATAATTAATTTTGTAGTTATGTCTTCGGCTGCAGCAAATTTAACCAATAACTTAGTTAGCATCAGTTGTAATTAACCAATTAAATAAATGACTAATCAATTCTTGACTTATAAATATCAATAGATTAGCCAGACATAGTTGTTACTCAACTATCTATATATGTATAAAATTTAGCAAATAAACTCAATTAAACTATTTTATGGTTTTTTCAAACAAAATGTAAATAAAATATCATTTATGAAAGTGTAATGATGATTTTATAATCGAAAAGTTAATTATTGAAACAAGTCAGATATCAATGAACTTACTGTTTTATAGGAAAATACTGTTATCATATACTTTTAATTTCAATATCTTTTAATCATATGTAGCACAAATATATAGACATAGCCCAAATTTTCTCATTAAACAAGAATTGCTAGATTGGGATTTTTGAAATCCTCTAATTAAAATGTAACTATACTAAGCTGAAAATTTAGGGTTTCCATTAAATTATTCAGTTACAGGTCACTTATCAATATAAAGAATAAATATAAGTATTTCGCTTACCTTGCGTTTTCAATTTGTGCAATTTAGAAAGTATGGTCCGCGATAAAGTATTTACTTTGGCTCGAATCTCGATCTGTCACATCGAATTGTAGTAGTAGTAGTAGTTGTTGTAGAGAGACATTTGCTCGCCCGGTACGCCCTGGGTACACCGAATTTGGTGTTTTGTTTTCAAAATGTCGTTGAAAGGTTACAGTTATACCATTCTTGGTATATGTTAACACCGATTTTTTTTAAAGTTTAAATAAAAACCATTTTGAGTGAATGATAACACCTATTTTGGTGCTGACACCACAAGTCGCGTATATTTACACCTTATTTAGCATTTCATAAACCCAAAACAAGCGTAATAATACTCCCTTGTTTTAACAGTGTATAACAAAATCCACATTTTGTTTAGTACTTTGTCACTCTTTTTCGATATTTATTTAATAAATTAAATTAAAATATAAGGTATTTTAAAATGTTTGTGCATATGTAAAGTGTGAAATATAAAAAAATTATTCAATTTTTTTTATTATGTTATGGAAAATTATTCAAATCTGTATGGTATTACAGGTGTTACTTACTTATATGTGTGTCAAAAACGTACTGTAAAACATTTATTAGTGATATTAAGTGTTTGCATTCATTTATACTAATATTTAATTTTAACAAATGATATTATATTAATTGTATGATTGTTTAAGAGAAGAAACTAAGGACAAGCTTTTAAATAAGAGAATAAGACTGTGTGTAACAACATCAAATACATCAATAAGATGCGTCTTAATTTCAGACAAAAAAAATCTTAGAATTATGACGAAAAATGAAATCCTAATCTTAGACGTTTATCACGTTCTTCCACGAAACTGGTTACCTTTATAGACACTCCTGATGTCTTATTCTCAAAAGACTGATGAATATAATAGCCGAGTTGAAAAATTGGTAGTTCTTTAAAAAATAAGTATTTAAGTACCACACATTAATTTAATATTTCAATATTTATAATTTACTGTAGTTTACTAAATTATAAGGAAAATGTAGAACAGTTTAAATGGAAATGATATTAAACAAGCATGCAAATTTAAACATATTTAAACCATCAATTTAACAGAATAGATTTCAGGAAATTTTTAAATCATACTATAGGATATAAAGTGAAATTGTGAACCAATCCACTGCCCCGAATAATATCTCTGTCACAATTATACATTTACTTAAAACCTGGTAGCAATTACTGTTTTAATTTTAAAAGGCAACAAGAGGTCACTAAATTACCTTAACAGTGGCGGAAATGTGATGCAACACTGAAACCAAAACTATATTTTCGATATAATT
Source organism: Hylyphantes graminicola (assembly GCA_023701765.1). Classification (NCBI taxonomy): domain Eukaryota; kingdom Metazoa; phylum Arthropoda; class Arachnida; order Araneae; family Linyphiidae; genus Hylyphantes; species Hylyphantes graminicola. The sequence goes on along the minus strand of CM043111.1, from coordinate 34,360,148 downwards.
ATAATTTTTTTATCAATAATCAAAATTTAAAAACACAAATTCACCGTTATAGATTAGGTTGTTTTAAGAGAGCATTACACTTTGTGTTTATTAAAGACTTGGTTAGTTTTCTCTGATTTTTCTTTTTTATTTCCTGTTCTTTACTTTCATTGATTGTGGGGACACAGCCCAGAATTATCTTCCTTATTTTCTAAATTCAGTTCAAAGAATAAATAATTAGTACATTTTATGCTTTCAAAATAAAAGCAAAAATTTGCATATTTTTAATGCAAAGTTAGAACTCGATATGCATATTTATTCATAATGCATATCGAGAACATGCATTTCTTGCGAATGAACCATCGCAAGAAATGTATGTTCTATGTATATACACTATGACTTCATTCCAAATTGATTTACATCACATCAATAAATATTTCTTCCGGGGTTTTATTTCTTATATTAAATATAGTTTCTCTCGCGTTCGACAAATTGGCAACAGTGGAAATATTGAATAAAAATGAAATTTTCATGTTATTTCAATGTAGATTGAATTTTTGCTTCAGTTTGACGTATCCCATTCGTTTGCGAGACATTTGGTTTGTTCTGTGAAAGTGACTGACCGATGGAAAAACGGACTGAACGATTACAATAACTTCAACTTATTACGTTACTAGCAGTATGGTATCGCCTTACAGGGAACCCGTTAACTTCACATTGCTTCCTTTTAGAGGCATGCTTACTTGTGAAAATGGGGGACATCATTCACGGCCATATCCACCTAAGCTTCAATTCCAAATCGCTGTGGTAAAAAAGAAGCGGTTAGACAGGTTAGAGCAGTAGGAAAACATTAGCACGTGGATTGAGTTTTGTAGGATAACAAACCGCGTGACATCACACGAATGTTCCCCGTCCACTCAGTATCTAAACTAAATTCAATTCGTGTGGGCGCATGCGGAAGAAAAAAGCAAACACTAATAGAGGATGGCGTCAAGCCCCCGTTTCTGCCCGGTCCATGTATTTTCAAGCCCTGTTATGGTCCCGCACTTCCACGTGGATGACGTTTTTTAAAAACTAATTATATTAATTAAAAATCACAATCAAATATGAAAAAACTAAGCCTCAGGTGCACACGTAGGTATTGAAAGGAATCTATATTAAAAATTTCGAATTTTCTAGAGCAGACTAAGTAGGTCTTTTGCGATACAAAGACAGACGCACAGACAGACTCTTTCTTTTATTATTATAGATGAATGTAGTGTGGGAGCTACAAAGAATGTAACATTGATTCCCGAGATCAACCTTTTCTCTCTATCTCTCTAACTCTTAGAAGTAGACGAGAAAAATAAGTGTGTGTGAGTGGGGGGGAGCTCGTAATTTGGGTGCAAGTATCTCCACCCTCATCCAACTTTACAAGGTATATTTGATATTTTGTTATTGTGCTGGGTGAGTATTGGTTAGTTTTTAAAGGCAACTCATCTAACGATACGATGGCAAAATGTTGAAAAAACTGTAATAAACTACGGGAACGGACAAATATCGTGTATATTGCAAGATAATTTTTTAAGGTTGGTGCTTATTTTTATTTGTAAACGACCTCTTACTCACATTTTAGTATCAAAACACTCGTAAAAATGACTTCTATCTCAAATTTTTTTGTATGCAATAGAAGCAAAGAAACAAGTACGTTGCTAGTTTTTTCCCCTCAGCTTTAAATGTAATGAATTTGTAGATCAAGCCTACCTAAATTTGTAAGAACCTGCCAGAGTTAATCAGATCTAGAAAAATAAAGTACGTTTCTCTTTAGGAATGATTTCATACCTGAATCCGGAAGCGTTTTAAACTGCGTCCTTTTTTTCCGCCTTTTAATTGTAGCTAAAATCATTTTTTAAACGTATTCAAAACTTTAATAAAATATAGAGATTAGTCCTTAAGGACGTTAATTGTGGCTGAAATTACGTATAGACATTGGTGAATTTATCTTGTATTAGTCTCTTCTCTAAGCTGTCAACACTCTCTGCAGACTTGTATCGATGCACAGACTCAAGTGCAAAACTTTTAAATCGGGCAAAAAGATAAAGGGTTAAATACACATATTAATAGTGCCTATTGATGCTTCATCGCCAAATTAGGCACCACTTCCTCAAGAACAACCTTCTGCTTCTGTTTTACAACTTTTCTTTCGACTCTTTTCCCCCCTCCCGGGACGGGGGAGTCTCATCCGTAGCCTTCGGTCATTACGCTGTCCCCGACTTCAATTTGTCCCTTCAATCGTCAAACATTTATGTGGCCATTGAGATTTATAACTTCTTATCATGAGTCATCAAATTTCGGTAGCTGCTCGTTTTATCTTCTTATCTCCCGTATCCCACTTGTTTCAGTCTTGGATTAGAAGAGAGAATTTGAATAAGATCTATTATGTGGAAGTGATTTCACGGGGTGGATTTTTCTTAGGAAAGAAAAAGGTTTGCGCATCTGAATCTAGATGTAGGGAATCTGAAGTAGTGCTTCTAGTGTCGGTGTATCCGTAGCTATGGATACTGGCTTCGATTGAAGTGTTTAAACATTTCGCTGGATGTTACGTTTTTATTATTTTATATAGGTGATAAAATAGTGTATTGGCATAGTGGAGTAGTAAAAGAAATTAATAGTACAAATGGATTAAATTCAATAAAGTATTGTAAGAAATATAGTATATAAAAGGTAAGCAACTTATAATTAAAGTAAACTTTTAAAGTTTTAACAATCCATAAAAACTTTCTCTAAACTAACTTTTTTCAAAATCAAAAAGTCATGAACAATGCACAATTTTTATTTAAGCATTTAAAAAATATATGATAATTTAATTGTTAATTGCACAATTATTTCAGGTATAATAAATAATTTCGAAAGCACGATATTTGGCTGTTTATATATTATGCATTAACTTAATATTTATTTTTTATCAACAGTGTTAAATTATGTGAGTTTTTTGCGATCCAGCCCAAAGACTTTCATATTGTGCAAAAAAATAAACTCATATGCTATGGCAGAACAATTTAAATTTTTGAAAAACATTTTTAAAAAGTTTTTATCCAATTTTTTTATAGAAAAAAGTGTTGTTAAAAATTGGGATAGAAAAATATATTAAGAAGGATCATTTTTCAATTTATAATTATTGCTGAAAGATTTGTTACGAATTTTCAATACACATTTATTTAACATGTTTACATTTAACAAGATAAAAAAAATTCATTCGAGCTGCATTCTTTAACATTTATCTCGGATTCCTAAGCATTTTACATTTATTATCAATTCAAAATCAACGATGTATTACTACCATTACAAATGCACAGCAGTTTATCTTTATAACGACCGAAATTCATAAAAAAGATTATAATCACCAGTTAATTTTACTTGTACAAATTGGCCATTTTATTCAACCAACACTGTAACCAGTCATTAAATATTCCTTTTTAATAAAAAACCTCAAGTGTAATTTTTTTTTCTAATCGTCATCTTTCATCTTCTTAGTAAACCTTTCGACTTCAAACTTCCTTTTTTTTTTCATCTGATCCTTCATGCATGGTTGATAATGTCAGGGACATTTATTAAAAGCAAGCTTTATGAAGGTTTTTTTATCAAAAATAAAATAAGTGTTTTTTTTTATCAAAAGCGATGCTCATTTATTCCACAGAGGTTTATGTCCGGATATTTTTTTTGTTGCTTTCTTTGTATTCGTAACCGCCGACGACTTATCTGACGTCCGCTAGGAGTGGATGGTGGAAGAAATTAGTTGAATTCATATCAAAGAAACCGAAAACGAACTCAAAGTGTTTCGGTAAAAAAATAATTTTCTTTTTAATCTTTCTATTTCTGTGAATAAGTAAAATGTTCGTACGTTAGAAGAAAAGGATAAACTGCTTTATGTTGTAACTTTGTATATACGCCCTATTTCTATTTATGTATGTACCGCAATTTTATCACGGTTTTTTCTCCTATTTTAAATTCAAGAAGATGATTTTAGAATGCAAGCAAGTTTTAATTTCAACTTTAAACACGCATCGTTGCGGTAATACGAATAATGAAATTATTGGTAAGGTAATTTTTTTTCAGATTTCATGCTTGTCAATTTTCACACTGAATATTTTTGGATAAAAATTTCATTTGCATAAGAGTGTGTCAAAAGCCTTTTAGTTAATTTTAATTGAAATGCCAAATATCTACCGTTTTAAAAATATGTCAATTTTCTGGAAAAAGTTAACGCAATGCATTTGCTACAGAATGAGTATAATTTTAAGTGCAAGTAATATATAACACCAATTGAGTTAATGTAATACATTAAAAAATATCGAGATGTGAGGATGATAATTTTTAATTTAAGACTAAATTTTTATCAAACAATTTTAATAAAGATGAGCAATAATTTGCTTTTAAATAAAAGGCCACTGGAAGGACTTCGTTACAATCTGACATCAGCAATTTTTAAAAATTAATGCTGATATCAGACCGGGGTGATTATGATATCCTGAAGGGGTGGATGACCTACATGTAGTGGGTCAATTAGCAACAAATGAAAGTTTAATAAAAAGCAAATAACCATAATCACGGGTGCACCCGTGCAACGCCGGGTTTGTAAAGAAAGTAATAGAAGAATGACTAATAGGTTCAATGCAAAAAAATTCATTTTGTTGTAGGATGACGAATATTATTCTAGTAAGGATGATAAGAATTTTGATACTTCGTAGTCTTACTCTACATGATATCGACTTTGTTCATTTATGCCATTATTGCTTAGTTTAAAGTTTTGAAGAAATATATGGCAGGCAATACACTACTGAAAAGTCGAGTGAAGATGAGGTAATTAAGCAATAAATACTTCTTCTACTTAAGTAAGTGGCAAAATCTCCATTTTTGAAGCTGAAAAGAAACCATCATAATTTTATTTTGCAAAAGTTAAACCTATAATTTGGATAGCAAATTATATTTATAAGGCTTATTTTCAAATGAATATACAAATAATTACATTTTAAATTGAAGCGTGTTTTTAATGAATTCAATTGACTAAACAATCTTTAGATTTTTATTTTATTTTTCTTTATGACAATTATTATTTGACAAATATATGGTCTGCTGTTTTAATTGTGAAACATTTGAAATGTCAAATAAAGCGGAGGTGAGCTATTTTAAACTGGTATATTCCTTTACACTAAACAACGATGTCGAAAATATTTGTAGTTAATTAAAAAATGAATTCCAAATTCAAGTTTATGTTTTGAAAATTATTCACACACATATTTTAAATAAAGCAAAACATTAAAGTCTTTATTTGATAAACCAAAGCCAATTCACCAGTTTTCTATTGTTTCTGATCCCTTTCAAGCAAAAATAAATATCAAACATTTTACAACATTAGGAAATTTTTGGAATTTCTGTAAATTTATTAAATTGTCTATAGCTCCAGAGATATGTTATAAAGGGAAATAGTTTTTTCCAAGTATTTATTTCCTGGAAATATTGTAAATGATAGCACGAAACAAATCAAAGGTCGTTAGTGTTCGAAATGTTTTTTTGTTGAATGGGATAATTGGATCCTTTGGAACAAAGCAAATACCTCGAGCAATTTAAAGGCGTATAAAGAAGAAGTTAATCTTGTTTCTTATTCTAAATGAATTTATATGATATTACAAGCTTCACAACAAGTGTTTCGAATTTCGATTTGTTTAGCAAATGATGTACAAATCAAATAAATAACGACATTGTTTGTTTGGTTATATTTAGAAATTCGTATTTTTTTTATATGTTAAGGACCCTTTACATTGATGTGCTATACTAATAACACTTTATTTAGAATTCTGAATGTTTGAAAAATGTAATAATTATTTTGCATTGAATGAGTTTTTTTTTTATTTAATTTCAGAGCATAGCACTAAAACGCCAATTGAAGATCTTGATTTATATATTTAAAATAATAGATGGGGAAGCAAATAAAATGCTTGTGTTTTATTTTAAAATTTAGTGCGCTCATAGTTTAGTTTAGCTATTCGTCATAACAATAGGTAAGTAAGCAAAATTGAGATTTTTTCGACTGAGAAAATTAAACTTTGATATTTAATTCATTTATTTCTAAAACAAAAATCTTTAAAAAAAAATACTACAATTCGGTTCTAAATGCTTTAAAAATACTCTAAAATACTTAAATCTAAAAATTTAACTATAAAATGTACATTAAAAAATTCTTTTAATGATAAATTCTAGGCCCTAGATGAATATCTGTATCTCTTAGTTTGTAAAGATAGATTTAAAACATTATTTTCAAAAAATAATAATATTGATTTCCTTTAATACTTACTTGTGCACCTGAGGATTAGTTTTTTTCATTCATTTCATTTTTTTAAATTAATATAATTAGTTTCAAAGCACACGTCATCCATGTATGAAAGAGGGACCATAACAGGGCTTGTTTGAAGCACGTGGGCCTGGCCGAAACAGGGGCTAGATGTCATGCGTCGATAAACGCGAAAATCCAGTAACACGGGAGAGAAAGAGAGTGAGAGCGCCGTTAAAAAATTAATAAATTTTATCGTCTTTTTCTATATTTTATTTTGTTTTTCTTACCTCCATTTTTATTGGTTAAATTCTTTAATTTAATTTAATTTAATTTATGTTTTTAAAATTCTTATTTTTTATTAAAACTTTTATTTTGAGGTCATTTTCTGATTCCTTTTAAAATATTTGAAACCTTAATTAAGGCAACATTTACAACGTCAAATTCGCCCTGCACCCTGTCTCAAGCGACCCCAAGGGGCTAATTGGACAACATGTTTGTTTAAAATGCTCAGTAACTAAAATAAGGTATTGTTTTAACCCCTGTCGAATGACTATTTAAATAAACGAATGTTATGTTTATGAGCTTGTAAAAAAAGAAATTATAAATCTTGTATTGTTGCTGAAATACAGAGGTAAATAAAATTGTCCCATTAGCCCCCACTCTCTCCTCTATATTTCAATTTAAACAACATAAAATCATTTAAAGGTATTGCTCCTATCCTGAATCTACCTCATTCAACGATAAAAAGCATAATAAAACGTTTCAAAGAAGCTAAAGGATAGAAAACTAGCTGCGAAATTTTCGTCCTCAACTTTGGTCAGCGAACGAACAATCAATGAATTATAGCGAGTAAATTTCTCAAAAAACCACGTCAAAGTGCTGTAAAATTTACTTCATATTATAATGAAAAGCAAGGAACTTTTAATTCCTGTAAAAGTATTCGTAGAATCCTTTTGAATACTGGTATAAATGGCTGCTCTGCACGTGGAAAAATTTCTTTGCAAGTTGGAAGAACAGAATAACTAGGAGTTTTCCCCCACTCAAAAATGGTAAATCATTCAGAAAGCTACTGGAAACTATATTTGCAGAAGATAGCAAGTTCAACTACTTTGGTTCTGGTAAACGTATGGAGAAAAATAAATGAAAAACTTAATCCCAAGAACTTAGTTAGAACAGCGAAATATGGCAATGGAGATGTTATGGTTTGGTAGTGTATGTTAGCAGCTGAGGAAATTTAGCATTCATCAATGTTATAATGGATAATAGATTTTATATGACCATTTTTAAAAACATTTTAAAAGTGTCAGTGCGAAATTTGGGTATTTTAAACAACTTTGTGTATCACCAACACTGAGAAAAAAATACTGTAAACATACAGAAATTTATGTAGTAATGTTACAGAAATAACCAATTTTACAAAAAAAGTTTTTGAAAATTTTTTCTAGTATTTGCAATTGTTTCCAACCAATCGTGTTCTTCTACATGAAGTTGCGCGCATCGCCACTGAAGTTCGAAGGCCTCGATCGTGATTCAAGGCACCAATCGCCATTTTAAATTTATAACTTAGTTGATTGTTTCAAATGAATTTTACTTATCATTTCCTGACGATCGGTGTGCCGAAATAGCACAGTTAGGAGAGTGTTAGACTGAACTTCTAACGGTCGTATCCACCAACCACGATTAGGCGCGGTTTATTCTCTGAACAGGTTCTAGTGCGGGACTAGCCGCAAAACGGTATCCACCAACACGTAATCGCGAGAATAAACCTAGACTAGTCGTTCGAGAATAAACCACCTCTCGAGGTGGTTTAAACCTAGTACTACATTCCATCTACCAATAGCGTTCGAGCAGTTTTGCGAACAGAAAAGATGGCCGATTTCTAACGAGTCTTATGATGAGGAAGATTTAAATGATTTAGAAAATTTAGAATACATTGGAAGGCGAGATATAATCGGAGTGGACACCAAATTTATTTAAGCTTACCAAAATGTTTTTCATAGTTATAAACTTTTTATTAACAATAAATAACGATGTATCGGAACATTGAAAATGTAACGATTTTCACATGCAGTAGCCCCATCTATATTATTTTTTGTGTACTATTTTCTACAATCCTTTTAATTTTATTTTCCTTGTAATGTTATACTTTTTTTTTTAATGAAAACAGTGTCTTCTTTAATCGTAACACTATTAGATATTTTTTTATTTATAAAATTGACTAATTTTTTGAGCCAAACATATTTTAAAAAAAGTGTTGCTAAATCTTGTTCATTGGCGATCAGCAAGAAAACCAGGTCCCTTTCACATGAAGCAACTAAAAAGTCCATTTTCAAATTGAAACACAACCAGCTTTGAGATATAACTACGAAAAAAATACTTCGAAGCACAATAAATAAACATATATATTTCACTTTGTTTTTTACAATCCGTATTCAAAGTTTATCAGTTAAAGCAAGCCGGAAAATACATACACCTATATCATACCAACCAACCAATCAAATAAAGCCTAAAATTGCAGTTGGCCAATCATAGAAGACTTCCGGAAGATGTTCTGCGGACGACTAAATCCGGCGCTGGTGGATAGGGATGCCGATTTAAAACACGATCAAGCATTTGGAGGAATAAACCTAGATTAGGCTGTCCCAGGTTGATCTCGTGGCTGGTGGATACGACCGTAAAGGTTCCTGGTTCGATCCCGGGTTACGACAGTCTGCTATTCCTCTGTAGTATAGTGGTCAGTACCTCTGCCTGTCACGCGGGAAACCGGGGCTCGATTCCACGTCGGGAAAGCAGATATTTTGTTTTTCTTTTCAATTGCGCGGGAAATGTGGTATCCATAAAATTTTCTTGTATAGTTATACAGAAACATTACTTGTGTGGGATACATAAAATAGTCCTGTAAATCTACATGATATATACATGTAATGCTAACAAAAATATACAATGTGTTTTTACAGCACTATTTTTAGTAATTATTTACTAGAAATTTTCTAGGAAAAGTTTTTTACATTTTTTTTGTAATGGTTACAGATTTTTTTTCACTGTGAAGACAGCGATCCCAAACAAACGACTTCAAATGTTCGTCTATTTAGACTTTATCGTCGCCCTTAAACACTTAAAATCCCACCTCAACCCATGAATTAAAAGCCTATTTAACATATTTGGAAAGAATTAGAGGTGCCTGTAAGAAGTCATCACCATTAAATCGAAAATTCAACTGAAAGCAGTAATGATCGAAGAATGGAGCGAGATTGATGCAGAAATTACCAAAGTTTACTTAAATCCATGCACATACTCTTAAAAGCTGTTTTAAAGAATAAATTATATCCTACCAATACTAAACAATTATAAAAAATGTGAAATTTTCAAATTTAGTGATTTTTTTTTCAAAAGTGTACGAACACTTTTGTGTCGTTTTTTTGTGAAATTTTATTAATTGTAATTTTTTAAAGCATAATTTATTACTAATTCGAAAAAAAATTCTATACTGGTAAGAACTGTTTAAATATGTTACAAAATTTTTTCGTGTCGAAATAAATGCTTCTAAAGTCGAATAGTGAGTTTTGTTATTGATTCTTGTTGGTGTAAGATCACTTTTTGGAGACACTGTCTGTTACATGTTTTATAGTAGGCAAATATTAAATCTTTCATATCTTGCATGCAAACGGAAGAATTGCAAACATTGTTTATCCAAAAGATCTTTTACATTAATGTTCGAATCTTTTTGAGGCTGACAACCACTGTTAAAGGAAAGCAATCATATTGACGAGAGAACATCACTCCAGTATTTTTTTTACAACTTTTTATTAAGTTAACGGGTTCCCAGCAAGGCGGGACCATAATGCTAGTTTACAATAACAATTACATACCAAAAATATTATTTTGCCATAATTTTCGTAGAGTTTTCTAAAATTGCTATAATTAGCAAAAAACATTATATTTCTATGTTAGTGTTTTTAGAGATAACCTTCGAAATAAAATTTTTCATTTATGTGAGGAATATTTTACACTGAGTCGTGTTTCGGAAGTACTTCTCAATGTACGAAATATTATTTTACTTTAATTTCTAAAACACTATGCTTATAATTTTTATATACCACTATTTTCAGCAAAATACTATGCACGAAAAAAAAACCCAACCCTCTTTGAAAAAATAAAAAGGAATCATATCCTGAAAAGTCTTCCCAAGTTCCGGCCAACGCTCCAGATAATGTATTAAATTCCTCCTTCCTAAAAAATAAAACGAAACAACACCGAAACTCTCAAGTCCCAAGAGTTGTGATGCAAGAATTCCCCGTCAATGCCATGCGCAGGCCATGCCTCCAACTAACACTCCCCGATTTCCCACTCCGCGTGAAACTCCGTCTCCGAGAGGCTGGGGAGTGAGCTCCCGCCATCCGCGCATCCTTCGCCGGCATCGAGTGACTTGAGCCACGTCGATCATGTGCTGTTGGACACGGACTTATCGTAATTGACGAAAACAACTGATCATTGTTGTTGCACAGTTTTCAGCTGTAAATGGACACGATTTTATTTTAAGTGACCGAAAAAAATGATCACCTTTTTGTTGTTGTATAGTTTTCGGCTCTGAATGGGCAGGACTTTATTGTAGTTTTCAGATCTGAATGAACGCGACTTTATTGTTATTGACGAAAAAAATACTATTGTTGTTACATAGTTTTTAGCTCTGAATGGACACGATTTTATTTTAATTCCTGGAAAAAAAACATCATTGTTGAATAGTTTTCAACTCTGAATTGACATGACTTTGTTTTAATTTCTGAAAAAAAATTCATTGTTGAATAGTTTTCAGCTGTGGATGTAGGGATTAGTTGTAAAGTAATCTTGTTGTCAAGAATATTTTGGAGCAGCATTAAAATATATTTGGATTTACATAGTGAAAGTCTTTATGGGATATATGATAAGGAATAATTAGTAGTTACTATAGTATAAAAATTTGCTTTAGAGATACTGAGGATACTGCTTGTGAAAATTGATAAAGGATTAATGATTGCAATGTGAGTTTGAAACTTTTAGATGCAGAGACAATAAAATGGTCATTTAGAGTGTTTCAATAGTTATGATGAACTAATTAGCTTGTAATAGAACAACAATAGAAGCCTAAACAGTAATTGTTGGTCTAAAGCCAGTTTTTAATTAACGCAACAGGGTGCAGATAGTAAAAAATATTTGAATCATACACACAAAAAAATCCAAGAGGGGAATATCATAACGTCACTTCGAAAGACTTTCTGGAAAGTTTTCATAAATAACTTTCTCTAATGCGTCTGGACAATTTTTACTCGTGAACGCTGAATTTTATGACTTGGAACAAGCAAACAAAACTTTGACTGACTGACGATGTTTCCATCATCAGTACTATCAGTTCGCAACGACGCTGTTGGGCGGCAAATGAACGTTTTTCGCTCCCTCGGATCTCTCTTGCTTCTCTTTCGGTTGTTATCGGGTAAGTTGATGCAATGCTTTTCTGTAGTTTTAGATTATGAAAATGATGAGTTTGATGTTAATCTTTAGTTACGGAATGGGTAAAGAGGATAAAAGTTAATAATTATTTCTGGAAATTAAAAATGATTTAAAGAGATAGTGACATAAATATGCATGCGTACACGATTTTAAAATGTTTTAAACAATTATTTAAATTTATAAAAGACAACAAAAATATTTAATGCAGTTTCCACGTGAATTGCACATTTACCAAGTGACATTTATCTTTTAATTAAAATTCCTGATTAGTTTTTAGTAAATAAATACTTAGCTTTTAATAAAACACGTATTTAAATATTTTAAAAATAAGTTGTTTAATTATTAACACATTAAAAAATTTCGTTTTTTATTTTGCAAATGCAATCATAAAATGCATTGAAAATGTGGAGTTACAAACATGATCCATACTTTAAACTAATTTTAAAATAACTATAAATATAACTTGAATAAAATATTAAATACATTTTCTGTAAGAAAAAAATATATTTTTAAATTTAATAGAACGTTTCAGATATTTGAATGTGATTTTAATATGTTCATATTATTTACATTAAACTTTAAATAATTTCCCACGATAATTTTAATTTAGCAAAATAAATGTTTTCGTATTCCCCTTCAAGTAATAAAAATGTAATTAAAATGTTTTCAAAATTATTTTTATAAAAATAAATCATTACTTGCTTTTCATACGAATAAAATCCATTTTGCGCAATCTATTGTTTTTCAAGGAAATAAATATTTGCTACAATTATTTATAAGTATATCATTAAAAAAAGTTACAGATGTTTTAGAGTTTGTGCAATGCAAAATAATGTAAAATGTATAAGTTACGGATGAGAAGAAAGCTGACACACCAATGAATAGGATGCAGTTACACACATCAATTATTGTCGAACTTTTTTTTTACATTATTGTAAAAGTATTTTATTTATTTTATTGTTTAAACTACCATTTAAATTTTTTAAACGTACCAAGGTTAAAAAAATTAATGTTAAACAGTAATAATAAAATAATGATTTGTTAAATATCTTTAGTTAAACACACTTTAACATTTAGCTCTGGTTTGATTTATAAGCTATGAAATAATAATAAATAATCAGGTAGTTTTGAAATATAAGGAGGTTACGTGAGGTTAAAAAAAATTATTTTTGATTAGTTGATACCGGTGCTAGTTTTCCAATGGCACCGATTCTCCCCACGCAGCTTTATTTTAAAAAATAAAAGCTAAAAAAAAAAAAAAAAAAAACAACAACAGCAATGTATGTTCTAAATGTGCGGTTCTTTCCAATAATGATATGTATTTATTTTGCAAATAGTTGTTCATATCGTTGAGGTAGTACAAAACTCCAATATGGTAAGGGTAACCGATGAAACGGAATACGGGCAAATGCATTTTGTATAACAACTTCGTTTTTCTCCCAAAATTTTGTCTTTATCTGAATCAGTCTTAGATTAACAAAATGTAATTTTTATGTTACAAATAAAGCTAATTAGCCCTAAATAAAATTATAAGTAAAAAATGTGATGTTGCTGGATTGTTAGGTACATTTATATTCGATACGAAAACTTGCACCTGGCTACATTTCCAACTGAAATTCATCGATTAAAATACTTAATGTCAAAAATGTTAATTACTTCTTTAAAAATTCTTCTTTGAAAAAATGGTATATTTTGTGGACAAAAGCATAAAAAATTAAGTAATTTTAGGTTTTCCGCAGAATAATAGATAAATAATTTAAATATATGAAAAAATGAAAATTGCAGAAACTAGCTAATTTCTTCCTTAACCTAAAATTTTCTTAGTTTAAAAGTTCTAGTTTTGCTATTTAGGGCTATGGATATGGTATTTCTCTTTTTTTTTCCTGTAGATGTGATTAAAATAATTAAAATAAAATGAAATATTATGAAAATCTATACAACACTTTTAATATCTCATAAATTAGCTGAAAATTCATATATTAATGTCAGAGCCTCCAAAATGTTCGATATTGAGTGCTTTACTGTTAATTATAGCTTACCGATTTTAATATTCATTTTTGTCTACATATTTAGATAACACGCGAAGAATTTTTTTTGTCGAATATCATTATATTTTTAAAAATCAAGAACGAATATGATATCATTTTAAATACTTATTTATGGTTGAAATACACTATCAATTACTTATATATTTTTAAAGGAAGTTATCCAAAACATTAAAATTTAAAAATGTGCAATAAAAACGAATCCCAAATTTTAAATGCATATGTATTTTGTCTATTGTAACATGAATAACCATTTACTGGTTTTTAAATAATTTATTTTATCTTACGAAATATTTTATTAGTTTCTTTCTGCCAAGAAAGATAACAACTTAGCGAGTAAATTATAGAACAGTTTTCTCTTTGATTGTTTACCAACTAAGCTTTTTACTTAATAGCTTTAGAATAAACCAAATGTGTTAAGTTGTTGACTATTATACCAAAAGAACATTAACTTTTCAGCGTTTGCGATTTATTTTAAATGCTTCTTTTACCCAGAAATGCAAAATTAACGGGAAATTACGCACGGTACGTCGTGGCATTAAGTTTTCAAAAGTCGAGTTTGTTAGAGAGTAAGTTGCTAATTTATTTATAACTAAATGAAATACATTAACTCCTAAAATCGGATGAATTTTTGAGTTTAAGCATTAAAATATTTTCAAACAACTTAAATTGATATATTTAGGAACTCTTTACATTATTCATTTAAAATTTATCCAAACAATTTTTGTTTGTTAAAAGTACTTAAAGGATATTTATTTAATGTTAGTTAAAGCTGAGCAAATGTCACTAATCTAAAATACCGTTGCACCAAAATTTCTGCTTTAAATTCATAATAATAATTTAAAAGCACGTGTATGGTAGTTTCTTTTTACTTTATATTGTTCTGTTTCAGAGAAATCATCGTAAGATATCACAGTTAATTGGTTCTTTTTGTTATAAGGATTTTAGATCTGATTTTAGTTATATTTGGATCGATTATTCTAAATATAAACTCAGATTACCTCTAACAGCCCTCCTTTATTTTTAGATGTTAACGGTTTTGCCTAAATAAATTTTCAAAATTAAGCAATTTTTTTTAAAAAAAGTTTATTGAAAGTTAGCAGGTGTTTATGACGTAGTTTTCAATGATTAACGCGAATATGGTTTCTATTTTTTCACCTGAAAAAGCTTGATCTTCTCACTTCGTAATGAAAAGTAAATTTGTGGAAAAACCTTTAAAGGTAGAAAAAAAGCTTAAACCAGATTCAAGATCAGCATGAATAACCACGTAAGACGCACGGTACATTAAAAAAAAATAACAGCGTTCAATATTCAGTTTTTTAGCACTCTTGGAAACAAAAACGCGAATATCTATGGCTGTAAACAGAAGAGTTGATAAGAAACTGATTTAAAATTTGGAATCAGAGACCTAAATATAACCTAAAGAATAAAAATAGACCTAATAGGACCTTAAAACAGAACTAAAATCCTAGGTATCAATTGTTATCGTAGCTCTGTATAATCCATTACTACCTTATCGGGATTAAAAAAATATTTAAGTGAATATATTTTTTTAAAAAAAAATATTGAACTCTAAATTTCTATTGAATATCTTTATGTGCATAGAAAATATTCAAAAGATTTCTTTTGAGGTTTTTTGATAAATTCAGTACTCAATAAAAAATTGTCAAAATTATCAAAGTTAATTACAAAAACCTCTTATAACTCTCTGATCCAAAAAAATTGTCCTTATTCTGCGATACATGAATGGTTCTTTAATTCAATTAAACTTCGGGAACTCAATTAAAAACGCATAGAATAAATGAATAAAATGTAAATCTTTTATTTTCCCTGTATTAATGAGTTAACATTGAACAAAGCTCAGATAGATTGTAATGTATTTTGTTATAGCTTATCAATAAGAAGAAATTTGATTATGATATTTTTAAATTAAATGTAAAACTGTACTTGATCAGAAATAACAATTAAATATACCTTTTTATTTAAAATCAATCCATAATTTAAACAAATCAATTTTTGACAATAAAGATTGAATTCCAAAAAAAAATGGTTAAGTCCAAAATCTCGCAAATTTGTGGCGAGTGAAATATAATAATTAATTATGAGTTAATTATGGGAATGAGGCATAATTTCTAGCTTATATAATGCAATTGCTAAAAACAATAATACCTAGAGTTTACTATTTTTATAATTTTTTTTACGCTATTGTTAATTTAACTATTTTATTATTATATTTTATAACTATGTTTTGCCCTTACGTTTGGGCCCAATAAGTTACTTTATTTCTGCAACTCACAAACTTCTGTCCATTTCTTAGCTAACGGCAAAAATTATATATTTAAGTATTTTAATATAATGTATAATTCAATAATTAAAATAAATAAAATTTAGTTCAATATGAACAAATCAGGGTAATATACTCGATAGTAGTATTGGGGGGGGGGGGTAATGAATACGTTATGATCGTATGATCATAAGGCTGGTTGCACAGCCGCCCGGTGGCACACTCGTTAGGATTCTAGCCTTTGGAGCTGCTGGGGTCGGGTTTGAATCCCGGTCAGGCATGGATGTTTGTGACTGTCAATAAATGTTGTTATTTGTCTATGTGTTTGTGTCGTCTCTTTCTTTGTGTGTCTCTTGTGCTTGTGTCATTTCTGGGGCTTAGTACAATAGACTTAAAAGTCGCAGTGCTTCTCGATCTTGCCCCCAACCAAGAAAGTCATAAAGTCATGATCATAAGGCTGGTTGCACATTCCCTGAAACATTTTTTGAAGTGACCAAACATTGTATTCCTTGTGCTTAGGTATAAAATTTGGGTAAAATGCAAATAAAAATGCGTTAGATAGGTAATCAATATTGTAATTTTCTACTTTCTTAGAATTTTCATTGTTTTGATTAATTTGAAAACCAATTGAGTTACATTGTTGATGAATAATGGTCCACCGAATGTCTAGCTAGCCTATATTATTAAAAATTATATCTTTATTATTTTTATTAATAATTATTTTATTAAAATATTTTTTTAAAATTAAATTATCTTTATTATTGATAATTATAATCGTCATTATTACAAAACAAAAAAATACAAAGAAACAAAATATATATTTTTAAAAATATTGCATGCCAAGGGAAACAAATCTCGTACATGTGAACAAGAAAATATTTGGTTAAAAACTAGCTAAATCAAACACAAAAACAAATAAGATCGAACTTGGTGTGGCAATCTGCTGGCATACAGATATAATCAACATGCTTCAAGTTAGAGTGAAAAATAAAAATTCAAGTCGTCGATATTTATAAAAAATTTAAAAAGTTGTTTTTTTAAAGGCATAGTAATTATTTGTACTTTAACTAATTTTAATTTTTGAAGTTATTCGGCCTTTGAAAAATGGAATATCTACTATTGCTTGTTAGCTAGCTGTAGTAGGTGGGCAAAAAGTTAAAATCACACTGCGCGCAAAATGTAACCTTTCGAATTAGAAAGATATCAAAATATACAAAGTTTAAAGATCTATCGACTAAAGCAAATCCTATATTTATCAATAAAACCGTTGAGATACAGGCAGTAAATATTTTTATTTTGTATAATGGCATGCAATGTGACATATAATGCGATCAGACGACTTTTCGAAACACTGCGTTTTCAATAAGCCACTTTTTCTGCGCACAGTATGCGACACCAAGACTCTAACGTTTGTAATTGAATAAGTTTTCTTTTGAGAACTAAAAAAAATGAATGTAGTTCAAAAGATCGGATTTAACGCTTAAAAGTGTTAAATGAACACTTCCGGCTCTCTCTTACTATATAGTCTCTACACCAAGGAGCGTAATTTAGAACAGGGGTCAAGTGACGATGTCGATATATGAGCACACAACTTTACTTCGAGCTACAATGTACGCTAATGCAGTCACGACTTTGGACAGAGCAAATTTAATTTACACGTCTATCCCAGTCTACTCGAAAAAAACCATTAATTAGTCGATTGTATAAGTTGATTTAATAATAATGTAATGTCAGTAAAAAGCCGTCTATAGGACGTGGTCGGTTTAGATGTTGGATACTCTGCTTGAGAGACATATGTTTTGACGACTGAGCTACTGATCCTCCTAACTATAGATGAAAATTTGTTTTTATTAAGGTAGGCGAATACCCAAAATTCTAAAATTTTTACTATTGGCTTAATTTTTTCCAAATTTGGCATAGCGATTCCAAAGATAATAAACAATGCTTTTTTGGCAATTTTTTTATTTAAATATAATTGATTTATTTTAAACGATGTTTTTCAACTAAGAAAAGGGGTTTGCGCCAACACTTCTAGCATAAAAAGTTTTACATTAATTTACCTGAAATTTTTTACAGATGCTATTTCAATCTATATCTGTGCCATGAACCTCTAACATCTCATGTAAATATAGTAGTTTTTTTAAAAAAAATGTCCAAGTGTAAGTTAATCGAAAAAAATCCTTTTTTTGTGGTCAATTTATAACATTTTTCTTAATAACTTCTTTTCTTGTAATTTGTATGTAACTCTAGAGGGTCATTGCATGCATCAGTTCAAAACGAAGAATTTAACACATAATTAATGTTTATAGGATGAAAATTCAATGTGGTAGGCTTGTTAGCGTAAACCTCTTTTTTTAGTAGAGAAACACCGTTTACATTAAATAAATTATATTTAAATTTAAAAAAAATGCCTAAATAGTATTATTCATTATATTTGAAATCACTATACCAAATTTGGAAAAGATTAAAGTAATAGTAACAATTTTAGAATTTTGTGGAATTTTATGTATTCGCCTACCTTAAGTACTTTTATTATGCTTTGCATTGCGGAATTGTAACTATTAAGAAATGATATTATGATCATTAAAACTTCAAATGTAACGTCAATAACAAGGGTATTAGTTTGTACGGCTTTTTTCGAAATTTTAACAACAAATATAGAATTGTGTCTACAATAGCCGTTTGAGGTGTTTGTACTACGCGATTGTTTGGGATGTTTTTTGCATGAATAATTTTCAACAGGATGCACTCGAAAAAAACCGCGCTTTATTATTCCGGAATAATTCGTAACCATTAAAAAATCACCCTATATTGTACTAAGGCCAGCAAAATAAATATTTTTTATTTTTCAATTCTGTCATTTGATATTCAATAAAATTTCTGAAAGCGCATGCTCAGAACCAGGTATTTTGCTATCTTGCAAAGTGTTTTTGCTAAAAAATTCGTTTGTGCCTCATCGTGTTCAAAGTGTGTGAGTATTCTCACGGAATAATATGTCTTGAACCTCAAAATAAGACAGGTTTGTTGCAATGCAAAATTTGTCTCGTGCAATCTAATAACATAGAATATATATTTTTTTAATCTTACCCTCTTTGAACTTAAAGACTTCGTATTGCAGGGTATATTAGAGACATTTTGATCCTTGTTGCAACTGGTGTGCGATTTTGGATTTTTTTGTAAGGTGTATAACATCATGGACCAGGTCCAGCACTGCTGACCTACGATTGCATGCAACAACAACAACACCTACTTTGAGTTATAAAACAATTTATTTTGCTTAAAAGAGTTAATACACTAATTTATTTCTCGAATACTTGTTCTATTCTTGCTTGTTAATTACACTGAACACCTTAAAAATTATGATAATCTTTCTCACTGTTTGAAACTCATATATTTTGCTGTTTATTTAAAATTTTACTGTTTCTATTTTATATTTGTACTTTGTCTACTTCTCTTTCGAGCACCACGTTATACTTTGTGAAGCATGAGGATATTTAAAAATAAACTTAATTAACTAGTTCTCACTATGTTAAAAGATTGAAACAAAAACTACCAAAAAATTACATATTTAGCTAGTTTTGTAATGTTATGCCAATGTAAGTTATGCCAATGTAAAAGAGCAATTTCTCATGAAAACGCCTAAATGAAACATACAGATTTCATTCAACAAACATAATTTCAAATTTGGTCAGTAATGCAACTGCACCACACGCATCAATTGGGGGAAATGTAATTCGACGATAGTTCAAAACTTCGAACCGAAACATATAATGGCAAACACGTATTCCATTGGGGCAACATTTGCTGGCATGCCATTTTGTGTGAACGTAAAGGGGGGCGAGTAGAAGTTCCCTCCACAGTAATTTATTATCAACATCAGCCTCTCCTAATTATTATTCTGATTTAGTATTCTTGGCTGCGTAAATCGTCTAACATTGACTTTGATGATGTATGTGGATAGAAGTGGCGTTTCCATAGGTTCTGCGATGATTAATACACGAATGATTGCTTCGTTGATAGATTGCGGACTGGATCTCAGAAGGGAATGTTTCTTAATTTGAAAATAAGTTATTGACCTAAAAATAGTTATCAAACTTTACTCACTTAACTTTACTTATGTTACTAATGTTTTATTAAGATTTGGAAAAAATATTATTATATTCTTGACTTTTGAATTAATTAGTTAAAATTTGCATACATTTATACAATTATGGTTGCGAAATTTACAATATGTTTTTAAATTGATATGATAATCATGATTTTTTATACAGTTATAAGTGAAACATCATGTTATAAAATATAATTTGAAACATTAGAATTGTAAACTGACAAAAATACTTAAAAATATCCAACCTAATAATTAAAATAACACACAAACTTGTACAGGTATAAAAATTTTATTATTATTATATTATTGATAAAGAGCATTTCATTTTTGTAGAAAATGGAGGTTAAAGCAACAAATTACAATAGTTTTCTACATACAACTTGATAAATAAGTAAATTGAAACACTGTTTGCACATTTCTTTTAATTAAAAAATATTTTTTCAAAAGTTTTCTTAGTTAAGTTTATAACATATATAAACGTGAACATAATATCAAAGTATCTTTAAGTATATATATAAGGGGGTCTTTCAAAAAGGTTTTTACTAGATTTAGTTGGATCATACTTTTAAATCAAATAATTTAGGTGTTTGTAAAAGTTTCAAGTTTATCGGGTTTAACTCAGGATTGTTAGACATTTTTAGGCACCTTTAATTAGTTATTTTTTTTTGTAAAGGTATATGTGAAGGAAATGATATGGTTTTGGCACGTACAAAAAGTAAAATTTTTTAAAAGTTCAGTTATCTTGATGTCACAGAGTTGGCGTCTTCTGAACTAAAATAACTTTGAAAGTTTCTCGGGCTTTATAAACTTAACAACTAACTTCCTACTAATAGCCACTCTGGAGTTGACATATTCTTTAAAAATATACCAACATATTTCGAGAAATCCAAAATTGATATCCGTATGGATAAGACTTCATCAAAATCGGATTTTCGGTATTTTATGTAGGGTGGAAGGAGCTGAAGGTATACGTTAAGAAGATTAATTTGAGGTTTTTAGAAAAACTAAATAAATTGCTTTTTTTAAAGTATATTATCATAAAATGCATTGGTAATAACCATTTACATTTTGTTCATTAATTTGATTAAATATAAATTAAGTCAATCTCAGCTAAGTTTAATTTTATATATTTAAATGTAATTAAAAAAAAATAAATATTCTCACTTTAAGTAGAGTCCTTTGAGCATAATTGATTAAATTTCATATTTTTTTCAATGTATTAAAAATAATATTGAATTGTACAAGACAATAATAACTAATAAAATTAACGGAGAAAGGCTATTTTTATATATCAGATTTTTAACATAAATGTTTTCATTAAAGTTTTTGGTAATGTAAACTCTTTTTAAATAAAACAAGGATTAAAACTTATCAGTTTTATTCCAAGAACGGAGATTTAATTTTTTTTTAAATAAAGTGCATTTATAAAATCATGCGTATTAAGAATTTTGATGTTTGATATTTTATTAAAACTAAGTTTATTAAATATAATGAGAATTAGAAAAACTTTGTTAATGGAAGATGAAATGTTTTTTTTCTAAAAATAAAAATAATTATAAAAGGATTTAATGGGCATAATAATATAAAAATATATATAGCTACAATATCTTCCAAATGACATAGGTTTTGCTTTTGATGATCATTTTTATAATAAGTAATGCAACCCAGAGTAAATGTAAATATAACTAAAAGAGGCAGTTTTTAAAAGAGATTTATGTTTATGTTTTTTTTTTTTTGTAATTCCTAAGTTAAAACTTAAATGGTTATTCAATCAAAATATTATTACTCTTTAAATCGGTAAGTACGGTGTATTAATGAACATTGTCACTAAATATTCGTAACTTTATTCGATAAAAAACGCAAAACTAAAGCTATTTTTTAACTTGTAAAATTTTCACAAAAGATGTTTAGTAGTGATTCAAAGATACATTAATTTAAAAAAAAAATAGTTTAAAATTATTGTGGTTTCGTGAAAGTCATACATAATGTTTTTCCTAAAGTTAATAGAACACAAACAGAAGCTTTAGCCAGCAGTGATTTAAAAAAAAGGACTGGTTACTTAGTTAGGAATAATGAAACTAAAAGACTTTATAAAGAATTTTTTGCGATTATCAAAAGTCGCCAACAAAGGTGCTTGTCCCTATATCTGAGTTATGGTTTAGAAAATGTGAGTTTTGCAATTATATCATATAAAAATATATTAACTTGAACACTTTACCGTTGTTCAAAATTGGAAAGCGTATAGGCTTTGTTTATACAGGCTTGAGAAATAACAGTGTATTGAGGAAAAAATTCTAATCAATCATTAAGAAGAATATGTACAAAACTAGGTAAATACTATATTTGTACCCTAATTGAGTATTAACCAGTATTAAATTACACCCGTCGTAAAAAAAGACTGGAATTGTTTTAATTTTGGAAATAAAGTGGTCCATCGTTATAATAAGCATTTCTACGCAATCTTCATTACTCAAAAAAATATTCACGCAATTCGTGTTTTTTTACGTGTGCAAACTGTTTTAAATTATACAAAGTGTTGCATTCTAAGCGAAGAGAACGAAGTAAAAAAAAAATAGTATCACTAACAACGCAGCAATGCTAAAATGGAGAGCGTTTTCGTGAACTCCGACGATCTCCATCATGAATTATGCCCCCTTGGTATAAAGAGGGAAATGTACAAAGCAAGGATAAGTGGAAAATGAAAATATTGGACACTTTCCATGCAGTGTATAGAAAATAATGCCCGCCACATTTCTCACATGTCAGAAAATCTCCAAGAAAATGGCGCCGCCCCTTCCCCCCCCCCCCCACACTCGTGAAATCTAGTGCCATTTATTTATTCGTGTTTGTTTCCATTATTTCCTACCTTTTTTATGACTAAGGAAGGGGTGGGTTTTCTGGGAGCAGAAATAAATAAAACGGCTGTTATAACTGGGGAGCAGGCGATTCTTGTTGTTCGGCGTGATAAGTGTTTTTGACTGTCGTTTTTTTTCGCCCTCCCTCCTGAATTTAAACACGTGTTAAAAGAGAAGAAAAACGGTCTTCGTATCTCGCGGAAACAGCGCACCTTCTTTGCGAAGCATTCGCATTCCCTTTGTAGAAATTCTCGTAAATTCATACTTTTTTTCAATGATGAATATTTTATACTTTTAAAAAAATTTCTTTTATGCAATAATATTTTATAATAATTAGTGGTATTTATAACTATTCTTTTTCGTGCGATATTATTAATATTTTAATAAATAGATACATATATTTTTATGTAATATATTCAATAATACAAAATTATTTCAATGAACGAAAAAGTATTATTTTAAAAACACTATGTGTTTGAACGATGCTTTCAAATTTTTAATTTCAAGTGAACATAATTGTTTGCTTATTTTAATTTCAATTCTTTTTAACATTCTCCCTGAATAAATTATTTAAACATTTTCTCAAAAAAGAAAACCTGTTGTTTTATTTAACAGGATCGCTTTACATTAATTATCCTAGGAAATTAAATAAATTTATCATTTCAGAAATTATCTGAATTATCAAATACTCTTGCACTGTTTGTAGTTATATTTGTAAAATAAACTACTTAGGACTATGTACATGATTTGTTTTATAAATTTATCATTAAAAAATATCTGACTAATCAAATACTCTTGCACTGTTTGTAGTTATATTTTTAAAATGAACTTTGCATTTACACTTAATTAATAGTGCATTTACACTTAATTTTTTTTTGTTAATTAACCATTCAATTTATATTTTTTTAACTTTTGAAAACAATTTAAACTAAATGACTTTCAATTAAAACGCAACAAATCAATTAATTAAAAGGTAATTTATATTTTTAAAAGAAAACTTAAATTTCTAGTCTCGGTTTTCAGTATTAAGTTTAAAACCATAAGTTCTATGGCAGTTAGTCTTTCCACATGCGCGATTTTCCCGAAGACCTTATTATGATGGCAGGTAGATACTAAAATTTTATGCGCCAAATTAAAATTTTGTAGGTGTCTTAGTTGTAGTTGATTGAAGGTTTTTCAGACAGTCGGGCCACGTTCAAAACTTATTTTTTTTTCAGAATCGGCATTCTCCGAAACTGGTAGGAAAGAATCTCCGTTTCGGAATTTCGACAATATCGCAATCATTAAAAATATATTTTATATTATGCAATTAAAAGTCAAAATCAGTTAATTAAGGATGAAAATGCTATCCTAATTAGAATACCTGAAATTTGATTGATTAATTTTTCAAAAAGAAAAATTAGGGAAATTTAGCGTATGGAATTCATGAAGTATGAAATTCACATATGCTTCTAGAAAAACGTTTCAATCGTAGCAGATATGATTGATAGTAGGCGAGGCTTTCCGAAAGAGCTAATTTTTATCATTTTTTAAAAATTAGAATGTGATGAATTAACTTACGTCAAGTACAATTTTAGAATTTTAATCAGATAAAACCAAATATAAATAGTACATGTCCATTATTTGAAATTTAGTGATATTATAACACATTTTACAAAAATTACAACGGCTGCTAAAGTTTCCCGTTCATAGGGGAAATTAATATTAATAATTATAACTTTGAGCTGTCTACTAATTACAATTATGCCGCAAGCTTCTATATAAAATTGAGTAGATAATAAATGATTGTTAAATGCATAATTCAAATTTCGCTCACTTTTCACTTAGATAATATAGTTGATACTTTATGAATTAAAACTAAAGTTTACTTTAATAGGATACTTTATGCATTTTATGTAAAAAAAAGTAGATATTTGGTATATTAATGATGTCGTGTCTATGAAACTTGTGCTCCGAAGAGAGCCTTTGCAACCTCCACAGCTTTATCCGAGTAAAGCGCTTTTGCGGTTCACTGGGTCTTCAATGCCGATGTTAATTAGTTTGGATTGGATTGCTGGGCATCTGAAGATGTTGGAGACACATTGGAATGGTATCTGGGTAATGAGGGCAAATGTTGATTTAAATACTATGTCCGTCTGGGAAAATCCTTATCAATTTTAAGAGACTTTTCCAGAGTCTTGTTATAATTGAAGAGCTTAGTGGAAGAACGGTGATAAGTGACAAAAAAGGTGAAAGCGAGAAAATGAGCATCAAAAACTTTTTGTTTTCACTAAGATTGGTCGAAAACGGTACTTGCAAATCCTAAAAAATATACACTCTTAAAACTAACGAGCGATTGTAACTCAGTCTGAGTTAATTTTCACTCCTTTCGGTGTCGAAAATGCACTTCCCCTATAGGAGTGGATATCATACTTTTGTTTTGTTAAACCTCCAACAATCTTAACAACAAACGAGCAATTTTAAAGGCGATTAGGAGTGATTTAGGGCAATTACGTGCGATTTAAGAGTTAATTTTTACACCTTTTTAGTGTCGAAACTGCACTTCTCCTATCGGAGTGGATTTCACTCTTTTGTTTTAAGATTGTACTAAACCAAAAGTTTATAATTAAGAGCTTAGTAGTATAAAAAATGAACACTTGTTATCGTTAAAGAAGTAACTTAGATGTTTAATAAAACACAAATCTAAGTTTTTTTTCTCCCAAATTACTACTTAACACTTTCTTCCACTAAGCTCCTCAATTGCCTTCGACACAGTTCAAATCAGGAATAGAAATTTTATTAGCCTGTTGGCCGATATGTTTTCAGCTAGCAACTGCATTGACATCGACAAGGGTTAGGCTTATTAACTATTCATACGTACAGGAAATCAAACAGTGTTAAGAATTTATTAAATAAACACAGAATTTAAATACTTTAATTAGCTAGAGTACTTTTAAGATGTGGGAATATATAAAATTTCCAAAAAACAGCAATGATCTTTTGAAATTAAATATAAATTCAAATATAAAAAGTATTTAATTAATAATAAATATTTTGCGTTTCAATGACACAATTATTAATACATATAAACAAAGAACTAGTAGCAAACCTAAATACTAGTTTGCTTAAATAATAGAGTGTATATATGTTAATTATTTCAATATATACCCAATCCTAATGATTTCAACCTTAACCACGTGCAGAAAGCGATCAGATTGGAAATCTTTTCCATCAATCAGATTATCGAATTTGAATTTCCCCACACAAGGCTTTCCACATTCTAGATATCATCGAAATGAATTAGAAATTCTAAGAGTACGCAAATGAGTTAGCGAGTGCGGGGGAAGACCACAATTTTCACAGTTTGCCACAGTAACAATGTAAAATTCATACTTGATTAATGATGGCTCAATTTCTCGTTTATTCCGAGCAAAACTAATTACTGCATTTGGGGAATTCAAGAAAACGCGCTTCCTGCAGAATCGATTAGGGTTCCCGTGATGATTCTTAGTCTGTATGGTGGGCATACGAAGTATATTAACAATACGCAATTTGTACCAGTTATTTTTAAATAGACTAGACATTGACAATGATATTAAAATATAAAGACTTTTAAATGCTTTTTTTAATTAGTATGTCTTTCTAGTAAGTTGTTAGGTTTCTGTTTTATGATTTATAAGCAACTCTAAACATTAGAAGGCTTATAAATTTCCAGAAACCTTAAAACTTAAAGACATTTCAGAGAATCTTAAAATTGGGTTTAACATGGCCTACTCACATAACAAGGCCAGAGAAGCTCTCCCCTACGGGTGCGTGGACGAAATTTTTGACGTGACTCATTGCGAGTGTCGTTGTTCCGAAGATGAAGAAATCTGATCTCAAAACTCAACTCCATCGTGGTAGACTGTAACTTTAGTTCGTGGATTAACTATTTGCTTCCGAACAGATATAATCATCTTCTTCACTGGGAACAGTGATGCCGAGCTCTCCGTCCACTCACGGGTTTGGTGGAGCTTCTCTGGCATTGTTAGTTGAGTCGACTTTTTTTAATAAATAATTTGAGCAATCAATGTATCACTAGATTGACTTGTATAAATATTGGAAAATCTGTTATTATAAAAGACTTCCAGTGGCTTAGGTCTTTTTGTACAGGTCTGGGGATCAGAGATCGGAGATAGATTGGACGCTGCCGACCATTCATACCTTAAGTAGGTCTACAAAAAAGAGGACCAAGCGTGATTGGTAACTAAACACTCGGGGTTCTGAGTGGCTGGCCACCTTACCGGGATATATATATTCCCAGGACCCGGAGCCCGCCAAGTAAGCTGGAATGTTCACGGCAGGCCTTGGCCCACTAACGGGCTGCGTGCAGAGGAGTTAAGTTTTTTTTTTATGTTATCATACCTTCAATTATTTGGATTTCTTAATATCTGGATAAGGTGCTACCCATCAGTTTAACAAGAAATTAAAATTCATATTGATTTTTCCCTACAATTGAAATAGGTAATTATAGTAATCTGCAATTTTTCAAACACTGCAAATTGGCAAGCATCCGTGTTTCCAAGTTGACCTGCTTCAGCAAGCAACTTAATTTCATACTTAAATTATCGAAAGCTGATTCTTTGTAAAAGTCTGATAGATTATACTTACAATTTCAAGTTTGTGTCACATGAATTTATAGATTAACATTATATACCATACCACAATCTCAAACCGTCACCAGAAATACGATTTTAATCAACAGATTTTGGCACCTTGAGTGCATTGTCCAATCAGAAAGCAATATATAATACTAACATCTAAATATTAGCTGCTCCAAAGAAAGAACTTAATTGCAACATATCCTTACAGCATAGAACAACAGATTCCTTTCCACCATCCATACTTTAAGCATGACAGCCAAATTTAAGGAGTTAATATTCTGCCTCAACTTATTCGCATACCACTAGAAACGGGGTTTGGGGAATGATTATTGCACAGAATTCTTCTAACGTTTCTACTAAATCTGAATCATTGAGTTGCGCTAAGTCGATAATGCAATTCGTGTGCAGAGTATTTATAAAACGGTGGAAATAAATAAATTTTTCAGTGCACCCTATTCGGTTTTGCTACTGAAATATTATTTACAGTCTTATTTGCTCAAAAGAATTATCTAATATAAATTAATGATTGCTAAGAACGCATGTTTGTTTCATTGTTAGTAATTGTAGCTAACATCAGCATATAGTATTGGGGGTTTCAATTTCACTAGTTTTGATGTTTCAACTTAATAAATGACAGGAAAACTTATTGATGCATAAGACAACATAAGCGAAGGATTAATCGTAGTAACTGTACAAGATTTTTTTCTTTAATATCTACTGTTACCTATTTTATGTAAATAATTAAAAAAAAATTGGGATATATTTGTTTTGCTAAAACCTATTTATTACAAAACTTATCAAAGATTAAAAAACAATTGATTCGATTTTTAACTTTGTTAATATATTGATATTAATATTTTTGCCCTATAAATAAGTACCGTTTATAACTTTAAAAGCGATAAATATTTTCACGAAACAAGCATGAAACAACGTTGAACATAATATTTTTAAGTCTTTTAGCAACTTTTAAGTCGATCCAGTAAATAAATCCTTCTTTCTCTGTAAACATACTACGCGATTACTGCTAAATAAATTGAACTGTCCCGAAACATTTTATACCGCATAAAACTGAGTCATAAAGTTTTTAATGAAAAACATTACACCCACTTGCCAAAGCTATAACTCACATCATCTGTACCGGGGATCAGAAATCGTAATCCACATATTTCAACAATCGTAATGCCAATATACTGTCGCGGGGTGTGTCATTTGACGCTTCACTGGATATCCATAAAAATCAGACACGTCTTTCGCAGAAAACTCTATTTATAGACAATAAAGCGAGCGTATCTCTGTAGCATACTCATTCGGAGAGGACATGTATAAAAGAAATATGGACTCTATATCATTAGGTTTTAGTATTTCATTCCGTTTTATAAAGGGTTAATCACCTTTATTGCTTTTTTACGAAAACCGTGGATGACAAGAGGTTGGACGTGTTAAGGAGAAAGGGAACTTATCCCAGTTGGACCGCATCCAACTGTCACTGGAGTATGATCAGTGAAATAAATTTTCTGGTTAAATAATATTGTTTGTTATTTCTTAATTTAAGTGTATTAATGGTTGGACTATAATGATAAAGGTAAGCTCTTGATGTTCTGCTATTGTTGCTTATCATAATTTTGTCATATTTTTAGTATTAAAAATATTTTTTTAACTTAAAATTTTGGCAAGCCGATTTTAGAATTCAAGCAAGATTTTAGGACGTACGTTGGTCGTCAAGTAAGACAGACACGGGAAGAGTTTTTACTGTCAGAGAGAAAGGAAGTACACCCAGGGCAAAGGCGAGAATCGAACCCGCACCCGTTACAGCGCGCAGACTGCTGGTCTATGATGCTAACCACTCGGCCATCCGGTCCCACAGGAAGTTATAGATACTAAAAAGATAAGAAAATATCGGTTAATCACAAATAATCACACAATTATTTATAGCTAAAAAATACGTTTTTGTGTGTGACATATAACTATTAGGATCCACTCGAACTATTCTTCTGATCTCAGCCAAATTTGGATTGAAAAATTACGTAATAAATACTGAATTTGTTTTATGTGCACCTTCTAAACAAATTACGTTCTAACGTCGGAGATAGTTTAAATTTAGTGCAGTATAGTAAGATAACGTGAAATAGTTTTCGCTCAAATCCGATTATTTTTCTCTTTTGCCATCGGATAAAATAAATCAAAGTACACATTTAATAACCCTTTAAGTTGAAATTTTTAAATTATAATTTCAGTCCCAATATTACAAGATACTATCTAAAAATATTTTAAATTTTGCATTAAGATTACCCTTTTAAGAGGATTCAATATAATTTAAATTTAAATATTTAGAATTATAAGATTTAATTATGCTGGAAATTCTGGAACACTAGCTGGCAGTATTTTTCTGTAAAAAATAACCGACTTTTTTACAGTGTAGTGCGTGATCTACGCTACAAACATAAAAAGCTTCAGAAAAACGAACAAATATGCGTTTTTATGTTTAAAATCTTACAATAAAACCAATAGTGATTATGAAGTTTTAAAAGTGTATGGCAAATTTTAAATGCTAAAAATCATTTTTTATAGACACGACATAATAAATTGTTTTTTATTGTATGCAAATTTGATCACTTTCTTTCTCCTTTTATTACAATGACAACATTTATTACACAATTTAGCACACATACGACATATTTTTAACACACACACATCGCCATTAAATTAACAAATGTTTTTCTCGTCTCCAGCGGAGCTCCTTACGTTAAGAAATAAGTTCTTTTTCTAGCGTTACGCCCCGCCATTTCTCAATGAGTTTAATTCAGTCTATCATTACAAGTGGATGCAGTGGTTTTATAAAATGGTAACTGAATTTTTCCAATAAAAATTTTGGATTTGTTAGACTCTAAAAACATACGCTTTGTTGGTCAAAGGTTGTGAGAGCCAGAACAGAAATTTTTGTTTCAAGTGGGGTAAGTGTGATAGGGTTTCTGCATTTTTCATTAAGAAAATTCGTTCTCTGCTTCAAGTAAATTCCAAATCCTGAAATTGGTAGTGAATTATTATAAGAAACATACATTTGTAGAAAAAAATTATATGTTTGAATTCCAATTTTAAGTGTACAAAATTTACATTTCAAAATCCATCACACTTACCCCACATAGGAAGACCCATATAAAGAGAAGACAGTTGCACTTAAATTCAAAAGCTCAAAACTTTCTTTAAACAAAAAATAAGGTCAAGGTTTCTTTTTAGTTTAATTATAAGTGGTAGTGGTCTAATGTTATATATTGCAAACTTTCAGATTTTTAGAATGATTTCCAGTTACAAGAGCTGTTTATCACACTTACCCCCAATCACACTTACCCCACTTGACCATATAAAGTTTTAAAAATATTTATTTTCTGACTACTTTTAAGATTCTTTTCATCAAAATTAGAACAAAAAGACTTTTATAACGACGAAAATACTAGTATTTTTTAGTAGCCTAATAATACACACACTAATATTACATTATTTTTTTTTTTGGGTTATAACAATTATTTCCATAGTATCTGAATTGAAAAAAGATGCTAAAATACAATTTATTAAATTCCATGGAACTATCAGCATTTTAAAGTATACCAACTTTATTGATTCGGTTGATCACATTTTATTTACAATTTCTTTATCTAAATTTTTATGTCCGAAATCGATTTTTTCTCATTTATATATAAATAATTACGAATATTTAAGTCCCCCAACGTAATAGACATTTCTGAAATAACTAAAATAGCCGGCTTCCTTTTCCAGAATCGATTTCATATGTTTAGACAGACGGATGGACATACATGAAGATGTAAGGATAATGATACCCTTAAAGAAAGATGGAGAAGGGGGTAAGGATGTTCATATAGAGGGACAGCCAGCAAATCTGCTTGATATTGGGTAACATACCTTTTTCAACTTTGTAAATATTTTAATCTTTAAGTTTAAATACTGTTAAAAAATTATCCAGAAGGAATTTTATATAAACGGCAGTTTAAACTTTATAAATACTCAGATATCCCAGAAGTACCGGTACTATAACAATATTCGAATTTTAAATCTTAAACCTTCCTCATTAGAGTTTCACACAAACAATTTATTCGACAATGGATAACAGAATGCTCTCTGAGATTTATTTTTATATATAAATATTACTTATCATTCTCACCTTACTGGTTTGTCAGCTATCATTCTTTTGTCTTAACCTTACAATAGGTTATGTTAGGTTTGAATTATCGTCGCACTAGAGCTGCACGAGGGCCATTGGAGACGGGCGTCGTATTTTAGAACCACAATCAAGTGACGAGCGAACGCCTGAATAGGCATCCAACGCAACCGTTAAGGGCGACATCGTGACTTTGAAGGATATTTAACGTACACTCCCTTACACGGGGTATTTATTATTCGTAGGACATTTTTGGCTGCACGGGACGTTTATAGCTTGGCAGTTATTTTGGCGATGCCTGGGACCTTCCTCATGCTAGGCGAGTGCCTAACCGACTGGGCTCCCCAGCCTCTCTAAAACCTTACAATAAGGTGGCGGTTTTAATACTGTAGGGTTGAATACAACTCAAATAACTCCAGCGTCGGTAAACTTTTTGTCAAACCACGTTTACTAAGTAGTAAGTACCATGGCACAAGCAGTAGGGCCTCGATGATTAACTGCACCAGGCTGCGTTCGGCATCATTTTATTTAGTAACAAAAGGTTTTGTCAACGCATCAAGCAAGTGCTGCTAATTTATAGTTGCGCTCGTTGGAACGCTGTTCATCAAGTTGCTTTTGTGATATTGGTTGTGTTTGATTTAGGGTTGAGTTTGAAAGAGGGAAGAGTTCCTGTAACGTTGGCATTTTTCTGTTATATTTAATTATTGTTAAATGTGTCTTATAATGTGTATATGTCCTTAAAATAATGAAAGGTTAAAGTAAATGAATGCTCCCAGTAAAAAAGTTTTTATTTTCAGACATTTTGTATGAACTAATAATTTTACGAGACTACTTAGACAAAGGAAGAAATCCACTCCTGAAGGAGAAGTGCATTTTCGACTCTGTAAAGGAGTGAATATTAACTCACTGAGTTAAAATCACTCGTTTGGATTGATCTTGTCGCAGATTCAACATACAAAGGATCCACTCCTGTAAGAGAATTGCTTATTCGACACTGGAGAAGTGAAAATTAACTCAGACTGAGTTAAAATCGCTCGTTTGTTTTGTGTAAGGATCACTGTATATCAAGGGACTGGCCTTTTAGAATTGCAATGCTAAATGCTTATTTCAAACACTGGCAAAGTATTTTCAAAGGGAAAGATTACAGTTTTGTAGAAAAACAAATGTATTAGATGTGATTTCAAATTAATGCCATAAAAACAATTTTTATTTGACTACAGTGATTTGCTTTATACCCGATATTGCTGTAAACTGAATATAAGTTTTAAATCCCCAAATATAATGATTTTGAAATGTTTTATGTTCTCTGTGCCTGCCAAAATTTATAAAGAAATAATATTCATATATATATTTTTGTGATAAACATTTCCATCACATTAAAGTAAAGAAAATATTCTATCATCTATTGAAATGCGTTTGTTAGTGCAAGAAAAGCTGTAGATTGAACGGCAAGTAGGCGGCAGATGCTAGTGAAGGCATAATTACTGTTGGTTTTGATTGGCAAGTCTACTACAACCGGGAAAAATGATTGCTTTTTTGAAAAAAAATGAGTTTTGGTTTTTGCTTAAGACGAGCTCATTGAAGTGTTGCTGAAAATTTATTAAAAACACAAGTTTGCAGTATTTTGTGCCGTAGTTTATGTACAAGAAAGTTGTAGTTAATGATTGTCTTCTTGTGCGTATTTGCCATTCAAATTCTAGCATTCCTTCTGCGATATTTGGTGACGATTTCAAAGGGAGATAAGTTTGCAACTTGTGGTTTTTTCGTTTATTGTTAATACTAATAATTTAAAAAAAATCGATTTGTTTATTTATCTATGTTTAAAAAATTTATCAAGAAGCATAAATTTGGGTCATCACTTAGACATAAGTGAATTTTCAAAACTAATCAAATGTGACTTGAACAGTCACTGAAGTTGGATTATTTTTTATTTTAATACATCATATTAGATTATCATCTGGTTTTGACATTAATTTTTAAGCTGGTTTCATTTTGAATAACATTAAATACATTTTAATAAGATAATGTAAAATTTAATGTTAAAAGCCTTACTGATTTGGTTATTTTGAAATGTATATCTTTTGCGTTGCGATATATCGTTTTTAAAATTGCAAATTATTCCAGTGCATTCAATTGGCATCATAAGATATACGATATGTTAAACCATATTCTGTGAATACATACAAAATAATTAATCTTCTAAACAAAATTAACTATTATTCCTTGAGTCCTTTATTTATTTTTTTTAAAAATTCATTCAAAATCCATCAACTCTATCTGATAGTCATTCTGATGTTATTTAAAACTGATTTATAGAATAGTTATACAATTTCCACTCAACTTTCGTTGAATGTAAATTAGTTTTGCATTATGAAGTGAAAGGTCAACTGCGGAATAAACTGACATAAAATGATATTTAAATAAAATGACATTATAATGATTTTTTTTCTAATTCAACTTTATAATGAAATTTAGAATATATATAAGTCTGATTTTTTTTTAAATTTAAATTGCATTTTTCCGAATAAAACCAATGGATTTGAGCTTTAAATTCATTTTTTGAGCATCTTAATGTATTCTAAAAAAGTCATATGAAAACTCATTTTTGAGTTTCAAATTATTAAAAAAATTCAATTTTGGAATCTTTGTATAGTAGAAGAGAAGCAAAACGCTTCTTATGCATACGTATGACTTAACTGAAAAAATTCCTCATTGATATAATCGACTTTTTCTACATATAATGAGTTATATCCTATTTAGTTTATTTAGGATCTGTACTCATTTATCTCTGAATTACGAATGTGTAATGAACACCATTTATGTTACAGTGTTTCTGAATTATTTGATATTTTTCAATCCAGAGTATTTTCGATTTTTAAATCCATAATTCTAAAATCTTTCCTTTATCAACGTTTGCTAAAATTATAGTCTCTCAACAAGAAAATGGAACTCAATTTATTTTAAGAGTAAGTATTTTTTTTATTTTGAAGTACTTATTACTTTCTTCGCAGTTTAGTGATTTTCTCATAAAGTATAATTCAGAATATCTTCTTTTAAATCAAAGTTAAATATACACAATCTTTAGAATAGTAAAAAATCGCTTCGTACGAAAAGAGGCAATTTAATCCAATGTCTTTCATTTGATAAAAGATAAGGAAATCAAAATCTTGAAAACTAGAGAAATAAATTAACTTTTTACAATATAAATCTAGAATCGAATCGCAAAGACAAGTTTGTGCCGAGAAATAAAAAGGGTGTAAATTGATTCTGTAAATGTAGCGATTGTTTCATATTTATCTTTAAAATGAGTTCTTTTCCGACAGTAAAAAAGTTCACTTTTTTCATTTTAACAAGTTTCGATGAATGTTTCATTTTCTCATATTCTTTATGGCACAGATATGCGTTGTGCATACCTTTAAAACTTGTCGTAAAATAATATATTTTAATTTAACTTGTTGTATAAAGCAAATCTTTAGAACCTTATTCTGTAATCAATGAGCATGTGTAAGAAATATTAAGACACTTTTCAAGTTTTACTGTACATTTTAGAGTGATAAATTTATTTTTCAGAGTGTTTCCAAAAAAGTGCTGTTTATTCAGTGCAAACTTATTTTATTATTTTACCTGGATTACCTGCTTAATATGGTTTGTTTGGTTCAACTGCTTCCAATATCCGATATTCATGTATTTTCCAAAACTATTTGAGGTACAACTATACAAATGAGGATAAATAGAAAAAAAATAGATAGAAGAATTGAAGTTTTAGAGCATACATTACCATACAAAATACATTTAAGGTAAACTAAATTAATTCACTTACTAAATAGTATTTTCTGCAATACTTTGCATACAAAAGGCGTAGGTAATAAAAGGGAATCATTTGATTTTCCAAATTTCATTTAAATACGACATAATATAATCGCACTCAATCTCCCACTCTTCTTTTACATTAACTTAATGATGTTGTGTCCATTAAAACTACACATTATATTTTAATTTACACAAATAACATTATTTCCATTTCGACCCTGCAAAACTAATAAGTATCTTAAAAGGAGCCAGTCAGTCATGCAAATCAAATATTAATGTGCAAAGCTGCAACAGAACACACATGAAAGCCAAAAGCCAACCATGTCACCAAATCCCCAAATACGAATTAAATCCCCCCCCCTCCCCCCTTCGTACTAAGCCGCCAAGTATCTGTGGCCACGGCGAGTTGTTAAACTCCCAACACAGTGGTTGAAGCCAACTCAATTGTCGCGTATTAACCGGCGAGGGGCATCAGATAAATTATGAACTAAGCGTTTAGCTAACGAGAATTCGGGGGATGCGAACGAACGTACGACTCGGAGATCTGCGGAGAGTTTCAGCATGGTTGCCGCCGACGCGGAAGTTTGGATGGCGCCAAACCCGACTAAAAGTATATGAAAATTTTGTGTCGAGGATAAATAGTAGTCAAAACTTGTTTGACTATTCATAGACAATTTATTTTTAAACTTTTGACTCAAAACACCATGCAGTACACAGTAAAAAAAATCTATAAAAATACAGTACATTTTGCGGTTATTTTTTTCCACTAAATGTTGAAATTATTGTTTTTCAGAAAAGTAATGACATTTTGATGTACAGTGTCCGATTACTATTGAAACGGAGACGATACCAATCATTGTCAGTGAATCGAACGTTTTCGCTGATCCACTTAAAATTAGAGGGATGTTCTTTTTTACTATGTACAATATTAGTAGATCACAATATCAGATTGTCACTTCATTTGTTGGCCACATATATCATACTTTACTTTATACTGGACTCGGTGTTACGAGCCCAGTATATTGTAATAGATGAGAGTCATAACTAATATTTAAATAAGCTTAACTTTGAATAATCAAATCATAAACCAAACATACCGAACTCATAAAAACATACCGTAAGGTTACACGGTATAAAAAGCAACTGTTACAAATTCATCGGAGTTTAAGTATGGATAGGCTAGTTACAAATACAGAATTTGACTGTTAGACAAATATTGGTGGTTGTAGGAATCGATTGTACTCGATCTTCTCTCGTTCTTGCCTCCACAACTTCATTGGTAGAGTATAATACTATACGATACACCATTGGTAATTCTTAAATAAAATTCTACTTCATTAGCAGCTCAGAATTTCGTACGATATCATTACGGTGTCAAAAGAGACTATTCCAACACTGCGATATCGGTCAGGCAGGTGGTAAGACTTTGGACGCTTTTTAATATAAGTGAGTTTTTTCTTTACTGATATTATACATCAGATTTTTGTTTAAACAGTACAGTTTTGACATTTAATTAACTTTTCATAAAAATAATTATTTAATTTTTTGTATAAATTTTATTTCTAATTCATTATTTTTAATTTAATATAAAATGCTTTAATATTTCATTTAAAGAAACTAAAACCCTAAATATAAAATATAGTTAAGGTAAGAACAAAAAGCAAAATATTAAAAAACAGAAAGTTATGTAAATCTAGGGCACATATTTTCAGAGTTCTGAATAATAAGGACGCATTGTTGTTTCATAATCAGTTTATAAAAGATCCTGAAGTATTTGCATTCCAAATAAAGACTTTATTTAAACAATTCCCCACTGAGCGGCGAGAAATACACTAGCTTATATTTAAAAATGAAGAAACGCACTGCTTTAAAAGGAAGTCTGATGGTTTTCCACGAAAGGGATTTAAAAATTTGTTTTAAAATTGGTCCAACTTCATTGCTAATACAATTGGCATTCAAATAGTATGAAATAATTTTTTTTCATATTTCTGACAATATTAAATATTTACTAGAAGAATGATCTATTATGAAGTGCTAATTTAATAAAAGCGGGATCAAGCACACAAGCCGAAACATATGTGTACCTACCCCTACCTATCCCCTAAAAGCGAATGAAATATTTTAAGCAAAGTTCACACTTAGGAAGCCAAAACAGAGCTAATCCAAAGGCTATCTCAGCAACCAAAAGTTTTTGTCTATATATTGTACAGAGCTAGACTCGCCTTCATTGGAAACCTGTGCCCATTTAACAATTTTTTGTGTGAATTTAAAAAACACTTTTTCAAAAACCCAAAATTGTGAATATTCTTTGCTTCTCTAAAATATTTTTAAAAACCAAGAAGTTTCATGCTAAAATTTTTCGTTTTATTTATTGTTCTGTTTGATAATTATCGATATTATTTCCAAAATAAAACTTTAATTATAGGTAATAATTTACATAAGCAGTTAGCATATTGGGAGTAAATGTAAAAAGGGGGTTATAAATCACAACTGGCAAAAATTTCTTAGATTTCAAAAGTATCAAAACTGTTTCCTCTATTTGAGAATATATCTTTTTCATATCTTATCCATCTAATAATTCAGTTCTCAACTTAATTACTTTCTACAAATGTGTGGCTAAGGGGTTTAGTTTCGAATTATTTGTGGACAAGCAGATATTCCTTTTTGTTTAAACAAGTCTCTGCACTTCGTGAGATTTTTCTATTAATAAAAAGTATGAGAAACCTACGGTTAATGTTAATTTTTTTTTTAAATCTATGGATTTCAAATACATTTTCTAACATATATATTTTAATTTTTTAAAACTATTTCTATTATCATAAATACTTTTAAGTGTTAAGGAATTATTTTTTTGCTTAATGAGTCATTTATTTTAGCGGTCGTTTTCTCCCTCCCTTCCCCATGCTTTTTCTCTTACTTCGATTTTGGTCCTACGCTCGAAGAAGATGCAAAACCCC
Source organism: Hylyphantes graminicola (assembly GCA_023701765.1). NCBI lineage: Eukaryota > Metazoa > Arthropoda > Arachnida > Araneae > Linyphiidae > Hylyphantes > Hylyphantes graminicola. The sequence goes on along the minus strand of CM043111.1, from coordinate 34,321,523 downwards.
CTTTTTCTCAGGAACTGTAACATATATCAACGCATTTTTTTAAAACTATTAATACCTTTTTGATTTAAACTGATTAATTTTAAATATCTCTGCTAAAAAAAGTTATACTTTCAATCTGATTTTTTGTGTTTGTAATACATATTTTTTTAAAAAAAATAAAATCAAAACAAATAAAAAAAATCCCGTAAAAGTACTTTATTATACTATGAAATATCATCAGTTTAAAATAAAGAGTTCTATGTAAGGAATGAAATATAAAAAAAGTTCATAATGATATATCATATAGTTCCTAAGAAAAATGTTCCCAAAGTTAGGGAAATTAACATGGGTGAGATAAAACCATCCGACTTCAATTAACATTCGCAATATTAGTCATTTAAATTGAATCGTCGATGGAAATCTGATTTAATCTATTTGCTTACACCTACACGATCTTTACACCCACGTATTTCAAAAGGATTCGAAATGAACAACAGTGAAATGCTTTTTATAGAAAATTAATGAAAATTTAAATATTTAAGAAAATTCTTTGATTTATGCGGCTCAATTCTTGCATATTTTATTGATAAATCGTTTTCAAAAAGAGAAATTTTTATAATCATTAAAGTGATACTCCAGGTACGATTTCAGGGAAGATTAATGAGTTTTCATTTTTAAATTGTTCTGTTTATTAGTTCGTTATGTTATTGCTTTGTATATTAACACTACCATATATCTTTTTCAAAATTTCAAACATTAAAAAAAATCAAGGTAGGAAAATAAGATAGTTCTGAATTGACGAATTCTAGTTTCTTTAAATTTTTAATTTTACATTTAAGGCCCGATTTTTTGTATCGGTAAAATGTCATGTCGACTGTTACATTTATATTTAAATGAACTTTATTTAGTATGCCAATTTTATATACTTAAGGAAATTATCTGTTTGTGTGGTATTTTACAAAATAATATTTTATACTCTTAAAAAAAATGCATGGTACATATCAGTAGCTGTCAATTATTAATGTTACTCCTACAACTCCTACAAGTTACAATTTTCTAAGAATAGCGTCCAAACCAAAGTATTGGATGAAAATGAACTAGTTTAATTAATTAATTTGAAAATCCAACAAATATATAAAATATTTTGTTGAACTAATTTGTTATTTAAAACCAAAGGTGCGATAATAAAATAGTTTGTGAAGTGTTATAGAAATTTATTTTACATCTGACTTAAAATTAATATTTTACAATTGCAGTAGTATAGCATTAAAAATATGTTTTTATAAATAATAATTAAAAATATTTTATTTTATTCTGCAAGTAATAATTTAAACATATTTTAAATAAAAATGACTTGAAGCTATGCGGTTTTTTATTTATATTTAAAAAAAATTGCACTTCTAATATTATTTTTGCTAGCTTGATTGTTTTATTGTACTATAGTTTTTCTCTCAAATAGTACCTGAAACTCTGAATGATTTATAATCTGGTTCTTATCTACAATTTAGTATCACACATGTTTACAAGAAGCATCAAACGGCAAATAAGATGCTGTCACTGTTTGCAATTCTATGTTTGTATTTTAAGCTTCGTATGCAATATGTTAGCTTAAAACAAAAATTTGTATTTGCTCTTATGTCGTTTAGTGAAATCAACTACTCCAAGGCGCAATAGCCCATTACTGGGCCAAGGCCTTCCGTGTCCATTTCATTTTTCGTGACCTAGGGCTAGACATATGTCCCGGTAAAGGTGGTCAGCCTCACGCGGAACCCCCCAGTGTTTAGTTCCAAAATCATGCTTGGTACCCATTTTATCGACCCACTCAAGAGATGAAAGGCTGGGTCAACCTCTTCCAGTCCGGGATTCGATCCCCGGACCTGTAGCGTGGCAATGCGAAGCACTACCACGAGACCACTGGGCCAAAAATATTACATATTTTTTTTTTATCTTTTCAAATTCTACGAACCAATGTTAAACAAAATCAGAATTTAATATTCTTTTAAGTGCATAACAATGAATTTAAAAAAAAATACCACTTATAAAAGTCACCCGGGGGAACTTTATTTATAAAAAAAAATTGATATTATTTTTGTGATACAGTCAAGACTTTATATTTTATGTCACATTGAGATTCTTTAAATGTTTGTATTATTTTTTTCGAAAGTGGCACAAGACGTACTATTTTTTATTTTAAATAGCAGACTTAACTATTTATTTAGATTTAAGCATTTTTATGAATAATGACTTTTTATTATGAATAATTTGGTTTGCAAGATTTTTCATGGTATTTTTTTAAATTAATATTTAAAAGTCATTCAAAGTACCATAAATTTTGCAAACGATCAGCACTACTTTTGGAATTTTTGATACAAAGTAGTTTAATTCTGACTTTTTTAAAGTTAAGTTTGCAACTAAATTCTCTCTTTGGCACGTTTTTTTTTATTTTTTAGACAAATGGAATTGGTATGAGAGAAATTCTAAGAGACAGTTTCTTTTACAAACCCCCCAATCGCAACCACATGGACCATAAAGCGCCAAATATGGCTACTCCCTAGCCGTAGGCAGATGAGTACCCAAGTCCTGTTTTGCATATCAGCCGCGTCTCTAAGGAGTAGGGAAAGGGTCGCGTCGTCTCTCTTGTATATATTAAATCAGGAAAGGTGCGACTGTGCCGGCAGTATGTTCAAGTGGCTCGTAAAAGTGCAGCAGTGTAAAATAATTATTAAATGGGAAAAGTTAAGGCTCTCCGTAAATGGTAGTAATTGAATCCCATGTTGGGGGCGATCACTGGGGAGATGAAGGGAACCTGATCGCTGGTTTACCTGTTTACCTGGGAATGCGATTGTAGAATTTATTAATTTATTGACTATTGTAACGATGGGGATGGTTTAGGTCATTACTTAATTCAGTGTAAGTACGTTTGATCTCAAAGGTTTTAGTTCCGTAAAATGATTTTAATGACGACAATTTAATTTTGAAATTCGAGTATGTAGTTGCTCGTTGAATTTGCCAACGTTTAATATTTCACAGCAATTGCGGTTACATTTGAGTTGGAATTTTATTTTTTCGAAAAATATGTCTGTTTCATAAATTAATAAAACTTTTAAATTTTTTAATTATATAGTTGTCGAACATGCATCTAACAAAAAAAATTATTTTAATGAAAGTTGAGGATTGATAATTTTTTAAAAATCTATTGCACATCTGTCCTTTAGCACTTATTTGTACGGTTTGTAAATTGAAGTAGATAGTTGTTTTAGTTTAAGTGGATTAATGTGAAGAGGGATTGTAAAATGTGTTTTCCAAAACATCTCTTCATAAAGTAATTTTACGCTGAAAAAAAGAGAGTTACTTCGAATATTCTGATGATAATAATTATGGGTAAACAAACCAATTTTATTAAAATTAAAAAAATATTAATTGATGATAATTGTTTGGAATGCGCATACACTTTTTTGTTGCATGAACAAAGCTACATTCAGGACTGTAGTAATTGCATTGCAATTCTCTTTTAGACGAGAATCTTTTATTTAGACAACACAAAGTACCAGACACTATACACGTAGAAATTCAGGAGCTTTCACAAAGTTGTTTATAGCAGTCACATTTTTTTAGTTCTGACAAAACGCGTCGCCAAAACGAACGCCCGAATTCTTTTTCACTCTCTTCAGTTCAGTTTTTGCAAAACAAAATAAATCATACGAAAATTAATAATAAGAAATATGCACGTCACTACAGACTCCTCCCTTCCCGGAGAAAAACTTTTCTCGAAGAGGAAAGTTTTTAGTCAATTGTTCAGAGTCTCAGTTCAAAGTCACAGTACAGTCACTCGTGTAAAGTTGTAGCACAGTCACTCGTTCAAAGTCAAAGTCACAGCACGGTCACTCGTGTAAAGTTGTAGCACAGTCACTCGTTCAAAGTCACAGCACTGTAACTCATTCAAAGTTCGGAAAAAACACACCATAGTCCTATGTTCTACGAGTATCAACAATAGTCCTATATGTTCTACTATTTACCATAGTCCAATGTACCAACTTAACTGAACTCTAGTGCCTGTACTAAGTAAATTTAAGTTAAATATTAAATAAATTCTACTATAAATCATGTAAGTTAACAATATAAAGAAATAGAATATAGTTTTCAAAATCATATATGTTAACAAGGAAATTATATACAATACAGTTTACACAATCATATATGTTAGCAGGGAAAAATGTAGAATATAATATACAATATGATGTTATGTGTACAATATCATGTTATGTTATATACAATATCATGCATGAAATATGACAATGGCTGAAAGTATTTTTGCTTCCCTGACTTAGATAGCCTAATATTTAAGAAACAGTCTCTCAAAGTTTTGATAGTTCAAAAGAGTTAGAGTTCGCAGGAAGCCTAGGAACACACAATTGAAGGGGAACACACACACATAACTTTCGTCTTTCCTTAGGAAATTTTACGACTTAGTTCGTGTCTGTCAGTTCCAGGTCCTACGCAATGCACAGATGCCTTGTTTGGCTTGGAAGGCTTCTTCTTGGCTTTTTTCCTGAAGTATAGCTCCTGATTTTTCGGCATATATCTGGACTTAGAGATTGAGTTACTTCTAGCTTCTTGAGGGTATGGTTTTAGTTTTTCGCCCTTTTGTGGCTCTTCAATAAGCTCTTTTGGAGATGAACTCACAAATCCAAGCTCAGAATGTAGGGAATGTGCCATAGGCAAAACCTCTCCTACCTCCATCAGCTCACCAACGTTTTCCTGGTCAGGAACATCTTCCGGAACCTTTCGTTGCACGTCTGGGCGCTGAGACTTATCTACGGACATTTTCTTTTGAGCTTGATTTTGAACTGCATTCACCATGGGAATCTTGGCAAACTCACTCTGCTTGGCCTCTTTAAACAGTGCAGTTGTTTTATTGCCCAATAGATACATCCCTTTGTCTAAAGAGTTTCTTAGAACAGCAGCTTTAGCAACAATGTGGCCTAATTCGCATTCTAATTCCACCTCGGCTAATGGCAAACATTTAATTTCCTCTTCTAATGGAGTTCTGATCCATACATTCTCATTTGTAAACATAGAGGGTTTGACATATTTTTGGCAGATCAAGTCGACGGTCGAGCCGGTATCCCGGAGTATTGGCATTTCCACTCCATTTACCTTCCCTCGACTGATGTATGGTGCCAGTCCTTCTTCATTTATAGAAGTAACATTAGAGGCCACATATTCGACTTTCTTCAATTTATCGCACTGAGGTCTAAGATGCGACAGAGATCCACATTCATAGCAGCGACGTTGAGGTCTTCTTTCGAACTCTCCTTCGTTCCCTTTTTCCACCTGGGAATCTTTTTTGCCCCATTGGGTTTTCTTCACTTCCTTTGCAGGTTCCTTGAATTTATAACCCTTGTTATCATTCGACTGTGATTTATTTGTTTTCTGTGGGAATTCTTTCTTCCTAAAACTCTCTCTAATGCTCTCATACTCATCTATGGTTTCTGCCAGTTCGTAGGGAGTCTTCATTTTTATCCATTTATCTAGAAAATGTTCTCTAATATCGTCTGGAACCCTGAACTTTATTTGTTCGGTTATCAACAAATCTTTTAGCTGTTGGAAAGTAGTTATTTCCAAATCTTCAATCCACTCTGTGAAATAACATGACAACTCATGAGCGTAATTTCTCCACGATTTTTCGGGAGTCTTCCGATGGCGATAAAAGCACTGCTTAAGTTTTTCACTGTTTAGCTTATATCTTTTTAAGATGAGGCTCTTTACAAATTCATAGTTATTTGCATTTTCAGGTGGTTCTCTGGCTAAAATATTAGATATTTTAGCAGGTAGCACACCTAACAGGTAAGCAGTCCAATCGTCTTTTGGAACTTGCGCCATTTCAGCTTTTCTTTCGAAATTTATGAGATAAAGGCCCATTTCATCTAGCTTCTCGTCAAACTTAGGTGTTATCTGGGTCAATTGAATCTTCGGACTACTTCTTGCCAAATCTCTATTCGTTTGGGGCAAGGACTCACTTTGAGTTAACTCCAGACGTCTCAACTCCAATTCATGTTGCATCTTGTCCTTAGCCAATCTTTCTTGTCTATCATTATCTTCTTTCCTTATTCTTTCTTGTCTATCATTCTCTTCTTTCCTTATTCGTTCCTGTCTCTCTTCTTGTCGCAATTTTTCTTCTTTCTCTTCTTTCTCTCGCTTTAGTCGGTCATCGATAATACGTTCCAATAAAATCTTGACTTCTTCCTCGTCATAGAATTTACTCTTTAAGATAATTTGTTTTATCTCTGGAACCACACTCGAAGGCGGAACAGCTTCCCCTAATTCCTCGCAGAGTACTATCAAGTCCTGTTTCCTACCCTTAACTAAGAAAGCCATTTTCCACTTCTAAATGTAATTTATCAAAATTAATTCAGTAAACTACTTTTTATTTAAAAAAAATCAATTCGGCTAAAATATAACTTCAAAGAAAGTACTCATGTTATTTTGCAAATAATATTTACCATTCTTATCACGGACAATATTTATGTCTTACAAGAACAATTTTCAAAGAAGCTATAAATTCAAAACATATTTCAACTGAATTATACCATGCAATGATCGTTCCACTAATTAAATATTTTTTACAAGAACAACCAGCAAATAAATCCTCATTAACTTTTATTTACATGAAGTTACGAAAATTAAACTATGTTCGCAACGAGAACAATGCTCACGTAATTAATTGAGAATTCTACAAATTCTAAATATTTCGGAAATTGAAATAATGGAAACTCTTATTTCCTAAATGCGTTCTACCAACACTTTAAATAAAAATTTACTACAGATTATTTTATATCTGCAACCAGAATTGCATTTAGCAATATACAAAATTAAATCTTCAACTGATAATTGACATTGCTTTCATTGAACGACTGCGTTAAATCGGTAAATACAACCGCAAGACAGTGCACTCTTCAAATTAAGCTATTACCTTAATCAAAATACAATAATAAGATAACGAACTTCAATATCAGTTATATATATAAAGATCTAAATCAAACAATTTAACATTTGTTCTTGTTCTCAATGTGTCACTTACATATTAATTGCAACTGCTAGAATAACTCACAGAATTCTACAACAAATAAAGTTTAACTTTTGTTAACTTTAAATATATATAAAATAATTTTTCGTTTTATAAAAATAAATCAGGCACTAGAATCAAGTTAGGTACTTACAAACTTTGAATCTTCCTGATCGAAGCAATGGTTTTGACGTTCTTCTTAGTCAAAAAATGGCGTGAAAATTTCTTCAATCCGTTACAGCTGCCACCAGTCTTGTCTGTAGTAATTGCATTGCAATTCTCTTTTAGACGAGAATCTTTTATTTAGACAACACAAAGTACCAGACACTATACACGTAGAAATTCAGGAGCTTTCACAAAGTTGTTTATAGCAGTCACATTTTTTAGTTCTGACAAAACGCGTCGCCAAAACGAACGCCCGAATTCTTTTTCACTCTCTTCAGTTCAGTTTTTGCAAAACAAAATAAATCATACGAAAATTAATAATAAGAAATATGCACGTCACTACAGGACATAAGACATCGGGAAATATATAAACGGCATTTAAAGGAAAACAATTTACCTATATATCTAAAACCTACCAATTATTTATTTTAAATGCAATCATACTTTTATTGTGGACGTTATTATTGTAAGAATTAGAGTACTAATCAGCAAACCTTCTTCTCATTTATGTCTAAACTTGTTAATAAATATAATAACATTACACAATATATAATTGCGTAACGTATAGTAACATAACATTGGATATATAATAACATTATTTAAATAAGGATGGAAATGTTTTTCATATAACGACTTATAATTAGTATATAATGACGAAATAAAATTTAAAATTTGCGTTCAACTAATACAACCCGTTAAAGGCATTTTAATTTTTTTAAAAATGATTCTGGGATATATTGTACAGATAATTTTCACATATCTTTGCATGTAAACCCAACTCCTCATTAGTCCCTAAATTTATACCTAATTTCAGAAACTGAGGGGAGTTATTTTAACGATGTTAATTAAAAGCAGCACAAGTTCGTGCATTCTTTTTACTTAGATATTGCACACTCACATTTATGTTCTCAGAATAATTATCAATTCTTAACAGACAGTTCATGCTAATTTTCAGGGCTTCGGCGCACGCAAAATATCGTTTTTTACATCTACTTGTGTTATTTCCGCAAGGCGAAAAATGATATGGTATCTCAATGATAAAGGAAAGGACATGGTACCTTTTTGGACTTAAAAACATATTTAGAAAACAGAGTTTGAAGCGTAAATGAAATTGCTAAGTTACTAAAAGAGGTAAAGACAAATTGGAGTTTTAGAAATTCATTCTTTTAAAATTCACTAATTTCTTTTGCGTTGGCTTGTTGTCTTGTTAAGATATTTTTAATTTTATACTCTTAAAATTAACCAAAACTTAATGTTTTAATTACTTTACCTTCTTGGAAATTAAAAACAAATCTTAGGTGGATGATTGAATATTTGTTAAGGGATACCTAGCTATTGGAATTTATACGTTTTCAGCTTGGCTATCGTAAATTCAGTAAAATTTAATTATACTGCTCTTTCCTAAATCATTTTAAATATTTTTCTTCAATAACTATTCAACCTAATTTTTCAGTTTGTTGATTATTGTTTTTAAAATACTAAATTTATGAATGTTCTGCAAAATATTTATTTTTAAAATTAAAGATAAATTACAAAAATTTGAATTTTTTTAAAAGCACTAATATATTTATCCAATTTAAAACTTGTGCAATAAAAAATTGAACTTAAGAAGCAATATAAATAGATTGATAAACTACAATTAATTATATTTTTGTTATTATTAAAAAAATATTGCTAATTTATTGTGTTACAATATTACGACACATTAGGCTTCATTTCTGAGCACTATAATTCCCGAAATTAATTTCTCGGCATTGCATACACAAAGATTCAATCCCCCCATTTCCAATGTAAATATTTGACGAGCATAATTCGCCCTCCCCCAGTCATGAATCGGGGAAATTTATCTTTCACATCCTATTAGCACAAAGTACTGTGGCAAACATTTTCTTGGCCCTGTGAAGGGCCGCACATAAGAGAGTATAGATCCGAGATACACGCACCCGTGAGAGTCATCAAAACTTCGTTTATCGGACTTTGAGCGAAACCCATATATCGAATATATTCTGAGGGGGAGAGAGTCACTGAGGCTAAGACGTGACTTCGAGGATTCGGATCATTACCCTTTTGATTTGTTCACTGTGGCCGGGCAGGTAATGAAGTTTCCTGCCGGAGATTTTTATCCGGGAAAAGGTAAAAATATGGCAGCATGCTTGACGTGTGGTTATCCGTCAACCGGGGCTGTGTTGAACTTCCCGACACAGAAGATTTTGAGTCGATAAATATAAGGTGGCATTTTGGAATTTGTTTTAAAGATTTTGAGTTTATTATACGTAATCATGCTTCCGGTGATAGTGGGAATTAGCTATTTGTGTTTTAAAAAAGAAGATACTGTAAAATATGTGTACCGGTATCGTTCAACAATTTCAATATTTTTGAAGATTTTGCATTGACATACATTTTCTATTGGCTTTAAGAAATATTGTAATTTGTTAAGCTCAAGGGTTTTATTAAACTGGGATAGTTGAACTTTTGTCCATCGACTTTAAGTCAATAAATGCAAGGTGACACTTTTGAATTTCGATTGACTGAAACATTTCTAAAACTTTTGTTATATAAACATGATGAACTTTCTGGTAGTAAATATTTTCTAATACACACGTAGTTCATTGAAAGACGTTTATGGGAGGATGCATCCTTCTTTAATTCATTAAAATATTTTAATGCTTTCAAAAGAATTGGTGACATCCTCAAATTCTTAAAAGCACTTATATTTAGATATTCATTAAACACCTGCTTTGCTACTTTCGGAAGTTTATTTGATATAATGTCGACCTGCTGATAGTTATAGATTTCCTATAAATATCTCAGTAGGAAATATGCCCCGATATAATTCATAGATTTCGAATACTTTGTTAAGAATGGGTGATGCTTTAAATTTGCTATTGACACTTCGGAATATTTCACTTAGCTTAGCCTATGCCTAAGGGTACTTTGCTTGGATTGTGTACAACGTATGGACTGATATGTGGCGTCCCAAGACTGACTCGATATTTATAAATTAATTAAAAAAATATCTATTTATTTAAAATTTTATGCGATGTTATTTATTTAGAAAATATCTTGTGGTTAAGACAAATAGCTTAATTAATAACTAGGTAGAATATTGTATATTTCATAAATGTAAAGGATCGATAAAAATAGAAGTGGATATTGCAATTTTTCAATGTAAGGTTTTAAAGATAAATTATTTTATGACCACACCATGAAGCGTATGATTATGCACATATTGTGATGCCATTCTGTTTGTCTGATGTTAGACAGTGTATTACGAGAGAAGTTGGAAAGTGTTGTCGTTTTACTTAGTTCTACTTGTTCCTCCAGTTCGTTAATTATAACGCAGCATTCTTTAAATTTGAGTTTAAATCTTTTTATGCAATTAATAAGCCGTATTAATTTGTATGGTCACACTCAACATTTATCGAATGGTTCAGAGCAGAATGTAATTTTTTAAGTAATTTTATGACACCAATTTTTTAAGAGAAGATACCAAGTGCAAATTTAAAAACAAAATATATTTTTTTGTATCATGTAAATTACCCATGTTTTATTCATTTCTAAGCAAAATAAAGGTAAAAATATGCTCACATTGTAAATTTATGAAGATGGTAAGCATTTTAATTATGTGATATCTTATTACACTGGTCTATCATAAAAATAAAGTTTATTAAAAATTATTACAAAATGTTTTTAGCATTACAAAAGAATTTATGCTTTTATTGATATGGTCGAAATCCATTCAAGAAAGTTAAAGTGCCTTTAAACGACCCTTCGAGTCATTTCTCCAAGTAAAAGAATATAAAAATCCATCACTCAAAATTTCCCCCCAAATAGATTTCCGAATTATTTAAATCTCACTCCTCCATCGATCTCGCTTTCGGAAATATGAGACATAAAAGTCGATTTTGATAATTCACTCGCATTTCCGTCAATCTATCAAAAGAGATAAGGGGGAAGCGTCTCACATTCAAAACGTTAAAAAGTCCCCCGTCGATATGAGAAACGTATCTGGGTGTATTTTTAAGCGAAAAAAAAAATCGGCGGAACTATCAGATTTATAGAAAAAAAAGTATCGCAGGCATTGCTAGAAACAAATAAATACCCCAAAGGGTAAAGGGGGGTGTTCAGGGAACCAGCGGAATGACATTACGAGGAAGAGAAATGGGATAGTTATGCCAAAACCAGTTATTCAGTGCGCTTCAGCAAGCACGAGTACAGCGAAAGACACGATCAAAATAGGATCGTCTGTCATAAAAGGCAATGACAGAACTTTTCTTTCTAAGTTATATTTATCTGAAAATACTCGATGATTTCACTGAAGCACTCTTTTCGTGTTTTCATTGGATTTTGTTTTTTTTCTGGCGTTCGATCAGGGAAGAAAGTGTTGTGTATCTGTTTTCTTTTCTTGTTTTAAAATGCTGTTTCGAATAACAGATCTTCCGATACAATGCCGTATTTAAGGTGAGGAATCCAATATTGCCTGGAGTTTTTATTTATGTTTCGGCCTTTTTTTAGCAGTGTGAAAATTTGAATAAGATGCAGATAGCGTAATGAAAATATAATAATCAACATGGTGATTCGAATTTTCGATATCGGATTTGATGATCGCTCATTGGGTTACAAAAAAAAAGTGCGTCTCAATAAATCTATTTTGAGTATCTGCTTTCGCCTTTGCATCCAGAAATTCAAAGACACTATGCGTGAAAATGGATTCGATTCTTTTAAAGTGGTTTTTAGGTTTAAGATTTATAGTGCATAGTATATGCGACAGAAAATGCATTTGGAACTAAATTTTTTAAAGTCTGCGGAATTCGTAATAAAAAGTATTAAATATCTTATAAAATCCGTAGCACACTAAAAATAGTATTGTGAATGGTTTATAGTAAAAAACTTGTTTTAATATTTTTTTGATAATATATCTAGCCCAAATTTTTTTCAATAACCGTATTGTAAGAAGAAAATGAACTTTTTCAATCTGATGGTGATTCATTATTTGATTACTAGTTAATTACTGAAAGCACTTTTGGACTGTTTTTTAGTGTTGTGTACAAAAATAAATATGCAAAAAGAGAAAAGTAAATTATTTATGAAAGGTAATTCTTTTAAACCAAAAAAAAATAAGGTCGTCTGATAAATGATTTATCAGAAGTTCTTATATTTGTTTGTCTATATTTTGGACAAATATTTGTTGAAACTTGGGTTACGAACTGTCAAAATAAATTAAATTAATTATAAAGTGCGTTTTATATTCCAACTGATTTTTCCCCTGAAATCTTATTAATTGCGATGGCAGTTTTAATAATGGTCAACTAAAAATAATTAACATTTAATCTTAATTAAGTGCATAATGGGTTTCAACCAATATGGGGTATGATAATAATCCCTCTGAATCCTTATAACGGGTGATGCACTGTGATATGTTTGTGGCACATTTATTATGTAATTTATTATGTAATTTATTATGTTAAATTAAATGGTTTTGTCGAATTTTAATTCACATTACTTTTGTAAATGACCCCACATTCTTCTAAATCCAAGTACTCTACCATTTAACACCTCTTTCACAGAAGACATGTGCATCAAAATGCGTGTAACTTTCATAACTATGTTTAGGATATATAGAGATGGTTTATTAATTTTCAGGTTCGCATCGTGCTTTTTTGGGGTAACCCACAGCGCAGTGTTTGCTCTTGAAAGTACAGCTGGGGAAAAAAAAACGAATCACCCCTCGTTTCTCGGCTGCTATTGATCAAGGAATTTTGTGTAAGGTGTCAATTTTCAGGAAATAGCGTGAGGAATTGAGAACTGGCAACAAAAATTTTAATAGGGGTCGTCTACATATTAAAATGAATACCAACTTTGAAAATTGCAATGGCAACATCCAATTTTTTTTTACATAAACATGTTCAGCACCTTTAAAATACCCCATGTATAAAAAAGAATTATTTATTTTGCATTATTTGCTGAGATATTAAAGAGTTTATTTTGAACTCGGTTAGGGGCAAATCTCCTAAGTGAAAAAAGGTAATATTTTTGTTGTGTCTTTTCAAAACGACAAGCTAATAAAGGGTTAGCATAATCTCGCCAACGGATGCTAGAATTTAACTTTCTTCAGTAATATTGTTATTTTTCGAATGTTTTTTTTTAATTTTGGATTTAAAAATTCATAAATAAAATAAAGGCTAGGAGATGAAAAGTTTTAATTTTAAATTAAGTCGCATATACGGTTATTTATAACGAACAGATTTTCAAATGCTATTAGTTACAATCAGATTGAAAAATATGATTATTACACTTATGTTTTAAACTTTTTATGCTAATTTTTGTTTCATTCACATTGTTGCAAAAAGTTTGCTTAAAACTCGTTGCACTCTATCGGTAATATCGGCCCAGTGGCTTAGTGGTAGTGTTTATTTCGCATTGCCACACCACAGGTCCGGGGATCGAATCCCGGATTGGGCGAGGTTGACCCATCCTTTCATCCCTTAAGTTGGTCGATAAATTGGGGACCAAGCATGCTTGGGGAATTAAGCGCTGGGGGTTCCGCGTGAGGCTTTCCACATTACCGGGACAGATGCCTTGCATCCCAGAGCCCTTGTATCACAAAAGCTGAAATGGGCACGGCAGGCCCTGGCCCTCTAATGGGCTGTTGCGCCGAGGAGTTTAGTTTTTTTATCGGTAAACCACGTATTGCAAATTGAGTATCGTATTTAAAACCGAATGTATTTAAAACCGAATTCCAATAATATTTCAGGGTATTTAATTTTTAATATTAAACACACTTTTTGAAATTGTATTGGAAATAACATATACATTTAAAAATATAGTAACCGACATAATTTAATGTTAATTATACAAACAAAATACATTGTATTCACTTGAAATAAAAAAAGATTTTTAGACGTTTGCAGAAATCGATAATTTGAATAAACATTTACCAACAAACGCTTTTTAATCACCAAACGATAATGCAATTTAGGATCAAATTTGCCTTGTAATTTTTTACGCGGTCCCTAAAATTCGTCTTTTTCAGTTTTTTTTGCAATAACTTGGCAAATAATTGTTATTGAATTAAAAAATTCGGGATTTTGGTTCTACTTGATCTACTTTATCGATTTATGTAAAAAAACAATTGGGGTTGTTATTCATGTTTTATTTTTTCTTATTTAAATTTAAATAAAAAATTATTAAAAATGAAAAATTGATGAAAAAACATGTGTGATTTGTTTTTGGAAAATTAAGAAGTAAATGAAAAAAAAAATCTTTGTTTAACTCATTTTATTTGTAGAGGTATGAATAAAAGTTTGTGAAACTTTTTTAACATTATGGGCGTTTAACTTTGAATACATATATCTCAGCAAATAATGCAGAATAAATAATTATTTTTCATACATGGGGTATTTTGAAGGTGATGAACAATTTTATGTAAAAAAAAATTGGGTGTTGCCATTGGAATTTTCAAAGTTGGTACTCATTTTAATATGTAGACGACCCCTATTACAATTTTTGTTGCCAGTTCTCAATTCCTCACGCTATTTCCTGAAAATTGACACTTTACACAAAATTTCTTGATCAATAGCAGCCGAGAAACGAGGGGTGATTCGTTTTTTTCCCCAGCTGTACTTTCAAGAGCAAACACTGCGCTGTGGGTTACCCCAAAAAAGCACGATGCGAACCTGAAAATTAATAAACCATCTCTATATATCCTAAACATAGTTATGAAAGTTACACGCATTTTGATGCACATGTCTTCTGTGAAAGAGGTGTTAAATGGTAGAGTACTTGGATTTAGAAGAATGTGGGGTCATTTACAAAAGTAATGTGAATTAAAATTCGACAAAACCATTTAATTTAACATAATAAATTACATAATAAATGTGCCACAAACATATCACAGTGTATCACCCGTTATAAGGATTCAGAGGGATTATTATCATAGGGTGTTTTGAAAAGTAACCAATCAGTCATTAATATTGACTGATTACTAAAACAAAACTGGATGAAAAGAAACTTAAATCATTTGGCTTTGATATAACACCTTATATATAAAAATCTAATTAAAAGCATAAGATAAACAATTACTTATTAAATATAAGCAATTAAAAGTTCGTTTCGGTTTTGAAATAAGACTTCCGGTTGAATTCGTCTACCTTAGTCAATTATTAAAATAATCATAACATCGTTTCTAGATGAGGTAAAACTAAACTTCTTACAGTTTTGGAAACTAGAATAACTGGGCTACAAAGCTAAAAAATAATAAAAAAGTTATATTTAATTTCATTTTAAAAATGAGTAGTTTAACGTAGGTGGATACCTTTGTTAGCTCATCACATAAACTACAATATCTTTACGTACGTTTTGAAATGTTTGAAAGGAAAATGCCTACAATCTGGATTTTGGGACACTTTTAGTTCATTATTGACCTCATCAAAAGAAGAAGCATGTCAATTTGCAGCCCTTTACATTCTTTTTGCTATGTTAAATCCTAACTCATCTGGACTAATACGATTGTTTATTCAATTAATTCCTTGTAAGGAATTTTAATTACATCTTTCCATAATCCTTCGTAGGTCATTTTAATTATAACTCTCAACATTTGTCTTGTTCCTCTGGAACCATTAGAAATATACACATAATTCAAGTGTAGAGTTGTACATTTTCCGTGCAAGTAATTTTACGAATGCAATTTGGAAATATATATATAAATGCATATAAGAAAATGGAAGTATTGAGCTATATTTATATTAATTTCCGTGATATAACGTTGTCAATGTAATTAAAATTTGATTATAAATTATAATAACTAAATAGTAAGAACTTTTTATTATAGAAAAATTAAATTCAGAAACATTTATGTTTATATCGATAATTTTCACTCGTGGAATAAAGGTACAAAATCTTCTTTTTCATTAACCCTTTATCAACTGTCGGTACTCGTAAGTACTACTTCTTTCGTGGCGTGAAAATGTATTTTGTCTAACATTTCAAAGCGTATACGTAATGCTATTGTAGTTTATGTGATTAGCTAACTTAAAGGTCAGAAGTAATGCTATTTCCGAATGGCAATTATTATTAAACTATGAGAAAAAAAGCTTTTAGTCAAGTATCCTTATATGACTAAATGTCCAGTAACATAGTTATAACAGCAACATATTTCATATTATCCCACAACTTCACCACAAACGAATATCCTTTTTAATCTGTACAAAATCTTCACAAATCATACCAATCCCTTACACATCATCGACTATGAATAAACGTGGGGATGGAAGTGTAGAGCGAGCGAAAAGGGGTGCTGTCACGAATTGTTACCTTTTGTCTCTCGCAAGAAAAGCTTGCCCCAAACTCGATCAGCAGACGAGAACACGAGGGAAAATGTGTTTATTTTCTTTCTCTGGCGGCGCAAACAAACATTGTGTCGGCTAATGAAGTGAGCTGAGTCGACGGGATCCCCCCTCCCCCCCAAACAGGCCAGAAACGACTGCAATTGCAATTTCATCACTGGCTTTTTCTTTTCTCGATATTCTTTCCTCTATCTTCCTGGTCATTTCGACGCTAAGAGGGGGGGGGTCTTCGAGGTGGATCAGGGTTTGTAATAACTCATTTAGGAGGATGGGGCTGTTTTGGGGGTGAGATGAGCTCGTCTGTTTTTATTTTTGGAGTCGGTTGTCCGTTTTTATGTTTGACACAGGAAATAATTTTGAATCATATGTAAGTCGAAATTTGAAGTAACGTTATTCCAGATTATAGAATGCACCCTACAACCCCAATCTTATTGCTTCCAGTCTAGTTGACTAACTGTACACGAAATTTATAAAGTAATGGTGCACAATTGTGATTGTTAATTTCGCTGTGTTAGATACACTTCGTTTGAATGCAAATTAATCTACGAATAATCAAGCTTTAAAATGGTCAGTTTATCACTTGTCCTTTTTCTATATTTCTTCCTCTACCTCTTTTTCTTCAGTGGAAATTGAGTCTGTGTGTGTTTTCAAGTTCTGTAACAACTCATTTAAGAGGCTTGAAATATTTTCGGTTGTTATTTGTAATTTTTTTTATTTGATTTGGTTGGTTTTGTATTTAAAAATTTTACACAGGAAAAGTATAGCATCATTTGTGATAGTATTTGCGATTATTTATGCTTTTAATTTGAAATTCAAACCGTTTACGCCTACTTAATTCTGCATGTTTGTTTGAAGTCATGTCACTATCAAATAAGCAAAATACAATTCATGATCCTAGATTGTTTTGTTACATTGAAAAAATTGTGTAGAAAAAATATACTAAAATAACTTGTGAAAATATTACTAATTGTTTATGCGAATTAGATAAACTTCATTGATGCATATACGCATTTAATCTATGTATTTTATTGGAAATAGCCTTTTACTTTCGATTACTGAAATGACTAAATTTTACCTGTTTGTTGTGTCTATGAATGATCGGTTGCTTAAGCTTTAAAAACCTGTGAGGCTCAGTTGATTAAATTTGTTTATAACATGGTCAAATTTTTCTTTAAAAACACAATATTTTATAAACCTTCAGATATTATCTTTGGTTTCGTAATACAAGTTATGTGTTATTTTTACGTATCAAAGACAAAAATATCTTACATATTCAAAACTATTTCTGACAAGTAAAAGTTTTGTTACATCGTTTTAAGGAGAAACGTCATATATGTTTTTGTACAATACAATGTAAATTAATTAACGTCAAAGGGAAAGTACTCATGGTTCATGGTAAAATATAATAAAGGTAATAAATAATAAAGGCTCATGGTAAAATAAAATAAAGGAATAGAATACAGCAAAAATAAATCTAAGGCTACCTAAGAATTGTTATCTAAATAAATAACTTTTCAGTTTATTAATTAATGTACTAAACGTAAACACTTGTAAAATCGTTTTTTTTTTATTCTAAAACAATTGAACAATTGTAGGCTTACCTTTAAACTTAAAGTAATTTAAATAACTGTAAAACAAGAAATATAAATATATTAATTTTTCAATTTTTAACTACTTATCAACACTTATAATACAGATTAAATTTATAATGTTTTAAATTTACGTAAAAACAACTATCTTTTTTGTCGTCAAACTATTTTTTAATTAGTCATTTAATACATATTTATTTCGATTACCAAAAATGTTTTAAGAAATAATTATTTTAAGTCAAAAATTTTTGAAGCATTATTTTGGATTTAGTTAATTTAAACAGAAGCTATTTGGCTTGCTTTAGAAATTCTTAGTAAATTCTATAAATTATGTTACTGAAAATAGCCATGTGAACGTGCTTAAATTAATTACCATTACTTTTATTTAAACAAAATTCTTTAATATTGGTATATATTAAATTGGTAACTTACGCAAATGTATGTGTTCTGTACATGTATTTGAAAAATTAAACCAGCATATTTTAATGATATATTCATATTAAATAATGATCCAAATGAATATTTTAGATTACCCAACTAGATTAGATACTCATTTATATTCAAGATGATGTTTTGCTTCATTAAAAAATGCATCCACTTTAAATTAAAAATATGCATTATAAAGACACACGCAGTCATTCTTTATTCAGAAACGTGTTTAAAAAACGCAGATTCTTACTTGCATTCTGCCAATGGGTGGGTAAGATAATCATATTGTTGATAAATGTACGGCAGTGAATCACCCAAGTAAATGTTCTCCCACGAAATAAAATTTATGGCATAGAAGCCGCGCAGCTTTCATGCTGGAAGCTCGCACTCAAGAATTTACTTTTAAACTTCAAATAAGCGCTTATTCCATGAAAGGAAAAAGAATTTTTTTAAGTTGTATCGCGAGTATTGATTTCTTTCCGTGATAAATTGCGTTCTTGGATTTTCTTGTATCTATGTCAGTTAAAATATCGAAAGATATGTTATTATGAAGGAAGAAAAATAATATTTTTTTATTATACAAGCTAGGTGAAGATTCTGAGCTTCTTTTCGTGAGTATAAATACTCGTTCAAGAAATATTTCAGTATTTTTATTGGAGTTTGAAAAAAAAGTGATTTATTTCATTTGAAAATTGTTTGAAACGGACTAATAAGTGACAAATAAGAAATTAATTATCTATGTGTGTAAAAACATTTGACGTGTTACTAAAAAAACCTGTAAAGTTTTGAAAAATTGCTTACAATCTTTAGGAGTACTCAGGTAGGATGTATCTAATAAATTCTTTTTAAAGTCTGAAAATATAAAAAAAATATTATTCAGATGTGTAATTAAGATTTTTTTAAACTTTATGTTTGTTTTTTGTTATTAGAAATATATTGAAATTTGTAGTTGCGTCAATGAAATGCTAAACATTAATATAAATATAAATAGCTTTTTTATTGAATCTTACATTTGTATATCATTCATACATTTTATACACAGATAATCTTAAAAATTAGAAACTAAGCAGTGTTTAAATATCTCATTTTGAATAATCCCTACAAAATAGTTATTTCAACTGTATGTAACATAATTGCTGTCTTTGTTAATTTTTTGTGTTTCGAGCTATGCCTCGAAAATATCAAAAATTATGATAGCTAATATTCCCAATTTAATGTAAATATATTGCGTCCAATTTAGTAAAATCCAATTATTTCAAGAATAAAACATGTAACAAAGGATAAGCCGGAACATTATATCATTTTAGCATCATAATTGAATGAAAGAAGTTAAGGATAAAATAATTTATTCACTACTTACCTTGATAATTGCGTTGGTATAAATATCTAAGACATATACTTCAAGGCCCAATTTAGGTTTAATTACTGTCATTAGCAAAAATTTCATTGGTGTAACGAGGTTTGCTACCTTTGCTATTTATTTAACAAGTAACATTACATTTAGATTATTTAATTTTTGAAATCATGTCACTTTAAAGGAATAAATGTTAATTTTGTTTATCATGATATTATTTAATTATCATATTAAATATTTTTAATTTGATGTGTGAGTATGAATTGCTTTTGATGCGTTATTACGTTTATGAAAACACGAGTTTAAATGATATTTACTTAGAGGTTATATTAAAACACATTATTGCACTTCAGAAAAACGAAAAAAATTCTTTGCTATATTTACTTAGATTAACTTATATTATATTTTTCGTTTTAATTTCGAATCATAATTGCAATGGAATACTTTAGAAAAGTGAAATATTTTCTTTGCTATTTTACTTAGATTAACTACTGTATTATATTTTTTGTTTCAAATTGTGCTAAACAAAATTGCGATGGAAAACTTTTACTGTAAATTTTAAGCCATAATTATGATGAAGTGCTACCTCCAGCTAACTTTTATATCCAAGTTATTATTTGACAATTTGGTTAACATAGACCCTGTAACCCCTCGATTACAACATCGCTCTACCAACTAATTAATGTCTGCTTGAAAAAATCAGCAATTTTAACATAACGTTTTTTTACTACATTTATATTCATTTATGAAAATATATGATTCTGAAAAGTCAGTGTGGAAGGTTTCTCAGACAACTTGAGCTTGGTAAGCTTACTCCAGTTACACCGAAACCAATTGTATTTTTTTTACGGTGCATAAGTTTTTCCATTCAACATTATAATATACTTGTTCGAATAATGAACAATTTGTTATCTAGTACTAAGCGATAAATGATTTTTATAATTTAGCGAGCACAATGTATCAATGAGTAATTCTCTGGCAATTTTCAATCGATATAGGGTGTCCGTCTCTCAACTCACAGTCACTTAGTTCCATATTTATTAAACTAAAAGTAACACATTTAAATCACTCAAACTCAATAATCAATCATTAAATAATAACCCTTTTGATAAGCAGACAAATAATGATTAATAGACAACAAATTCTGAAAACAATGCATTAAATGCTTTTATGTATTAGTTCTTAAACTATATATAATATCACTTAGTTTATGGCCTTATACTAGGAGATAATTGATCATAAAGGTTTTTTTACTTTTAATTATATTTTGTTGATTTTATGTATAGTATTAATTTATTTTACATTGTCTTCACAACTATGATTAGTTCTACTTTAGACACTTGGCTTTTCAATGATTTATCATTCAATGATGTAAAATAAATGAAAATTATTAACACCATTTGCTCTGAAATTTTTTGATAATTACAATAGAGGTCAAAATTAGATTCTAAGTAACAGCACCATTTAAAAAAGATAAAAAAAAACCCTGATATTTAACTATATTACTAGTTAAATATCAAGGAATCCTTCCTTCTGAATTAAGTCATAAAATGTAGCATAATATTTAAGGCATAGATGTTTTGGAATTTTCCCTTGATATTTTTTCAGATATGAATGTATAAAAATACCTTATATATATTTAAATTACACAATAAAACACAACTAAAATATATGCAGTACAGTTCCAATGCAACTTTACTAACAACCCTTGAAAAATATTTGTACCATCTTAACAATGCAAATGCCGTGGCATTTATACTTATTATATACAGTTATACAAATAACATTACAGTTAATATTATACTGTCTTTAGATATTTTAATGTAAGTATTTACTGCAAATGAGTTTTTAAAAGAAATAAAGTTTAGGAAAAAATTTAAACAGGTTAACAGTTAATTAAATCGCATTTATTTAGCATACAAAAATTGTGAAACAAGTATTATTTGTGCTAAAACACCTTTTTGCATGGTGAGTTTGGTAAAAAAAGCATTCAATTCCCATGTTTAAAATAATTTTTATTATGGTTTTAAAAATATTAAAACTGTTACTTTCATACCAAGTTTTTATTTTGTCAGCCTTCTACTTTTGTAACCTATATCTAAGGGAATAGATTTTTATCTCGAGAAACTTTCGGGGGAGAACTTGCTTTCCCACTTGTAATCCCGTGCATTAAATTCCCCTCCCTCTTAATGTTCCTGCTAAATCTCATATTGGATGTTTTAAGTGCAGATGAATCTCGAATCTGTGCTTCGTCATAGCTTTTACCCGATATTTCCTGCAGTGTTGTTTTACCCTCAGTACAAAAGGTATCTCAAGTACCTTCCCACTGGCTACTTGATCTCCTATACAGTTGGAGAGCGAATGAGGAAACAGCATCAGAAGAGTTGGGGGGAAGGGGGACGAAGAAATCTCCTCTTCAGAAAAGAAATGAGTAAGAAAAGCGAATTCTGGTGAGGAAAGTAGAAATGATGAGAAACAGCCCATATGTGTTGCGGTGGGGGAGAAAACGTTTTTGCTACACGGAAAAAGATTCGCCCAGCTTACTGGTGGAGAGAGAGACTCTATACGGAGACACACGGAAAATAAAACGCAAAGTGCGCGGAAAAGTGACGTACTGGCAGAAATAGTTTTTTATTGAAATCCTCTGAAGTTCAATTCTTCTATTGCATTTTATTAAGGGAACATTAAAAATCAGCTAGCTACCCTGTTTAAAAGTTTAGCGCAAGATTTCACAAACATATTTTAATTTTGTAGCTGCTGCCACTATTTGAGTGGGGGAATTTAACAATTCCACGGCAAATCATTAATCTAAAATAGCATAAATATTGGTAATTCAACGCTCTGAATAGTTGTGGCAGCTAAAAAAAATCCCCTATTCATGTACAATCCTGCACCAAAATTTTTAAGTCGATGATTGTTTGTAACTTTTCGTAATTTTTTGTTTTATCGATCAATTTTAGATTTCATTCAATAGGTAGAGGCCTTAAAATTGCGACTGTTTAAGTATGCTTAGCTTGAAAAGTCTCTTACGTCACTCTTTCACGTACGGAGAATGGGAGGGTGGAATCTAAGGAATATAAAAAAAAAAGAAACCACCGTGGACTACACACGTCTGCTATCGGTTCTCTAACTGAAGAAAAATATATGTTTAGGTATAAATGTGGCGAAAAAAGTGGATGAAAACAGCAATATAAAATAAAGAGGGGGGTAACAGTGCCCACACAGTACCGAGATTGACCTGGAGGGGGTAGGAAGAGGATAAAAAAAAGCAGCACTATGAAATAAACTGTTTTTCCGTATGAAAGCGACGGAGAAAATGATGCAAAAGCAGGCATTTCTTAGAGAAATCTTATTTCGTGACTTGAACGAGGGTTTGGAAGACGATGAAAGAAATATTGGTATTTCGTGTGCACCACCATTTGATTCTGTTAAACCGCTTCTTTCACGGGAGCTATGGGAGGAATTTTCATTCAATTTTAAGTCTCTGGACGATGGAAGTTTTCGTTATGAAGTATACACAGAAATATGAGGATTTAGGTACTTAATAAATGCTTTTGTGGTCAAACGAGGAAGAATCTGCTGGATACTTAGTTTTTATTTATAAGCTGGAAATACATTGTATATAAAAGGAATGGTATTTTTATTGGTTCAGAGAAAGACAATATTTTTATAGGTATAAAATATAGTTCGATATATTTTATGACACATTTCAATAAAAACATTTCATAATTATTTTTAGGGGGGACATAAATATCAAATAATTTTTTGTTCACTTTGACAATTAAAAAATTATATTTCTCAACAAAAAGTTGTTTTAATTTTTATGAAGTACTTTTCATAAGAGAATATATTAGAATCGTATAAGAATCGTAAAGAATATTTTTCGAAATGTATTATATTTAAATTCCTATATTAATATTTGTAATAATTTTAACTGTATATTTTAAAATTAAATAATTGTTAAAATTTGAAGCGTGGAGAGATCATTTATAATCATCTACTTTTAGCATATAACTTTTTAAAAGGGAGAAACCATAAAACAATAAATTTTAATATCGTGCCCAATACGTTTTATGGGTCAGCTTCATAATGTTTACCTCCAACATAACATGTTATATCCAAAACTAACAATTTCCAATCATTTAATTTTATGTCAATTCCTTTGTAGCCCCCAATAGTTTTGGTCAGTTGAAAAAAAGTATGATAGGATGGTGTATTTTGATAAGAATGATCTTTTGAATGAAATTATTAAATAAAGTACTTGTATAAAAGTACCAAAAAAAGTTAAGTACTTGTACTTGTATTGAGGCCCAGTGGCTTAGTGGTAGTGCATCGCATTTCTTCCCCACAGGTCCGGATATCGAATCCCGGATTGTACGAGGATGACCCATCCTATCATCTCTTGAGTGGGTCGATAAAATGGGTACCAAGTATGCTTGGGAACTAAATACTGGGGGTTCCGAGTGAGGCTGATCACCTTACCGGGACACATGCCTAGCACCCCAGAGCCCTAGGTCACGACAGCTGAAATGGGCACGGCAGGCCTTGGCCCAGTAAATGGCTGTTGCACCGGGGAAGTTTAGTTTTTTACTTGTATAAAAACAGAACGACCGGATGGACATGTTAGCCTCAAAACATGTGCCTACAAAAACGAAAATTTTGAGAAAAATAAAGAAAAAGAATAATATTTTTTTTTTATTTTCTAATGCATTTTTTTTCTTTTAAAGTCTATTTTTGACTCGTTATCTTACTCAAACTTATTCGTTAACTTACACACTACGTTGGGTAAGGTAAAGAATACATTTTATAATTAGAAGTAAATATATTTCATTTGAAATATTATTTACAAATATTTCATTCAGGTTCAAAGAAGAGTAGGAACAAAAAATATTTGTTGGGGGAATTTTCTTTAAGGAAGAGAAAAATCTAAGGCTTTCGTCCGCTCTCTCAAACTTATCCACTATTCAGCTTCAAACAGCTAAAATTTTTATCATTACCGAAAAAACATTACTTTATTTCAAAGCTGTTATAAATAACTGTGTTTGCTTACGCTTCAAAAATAAAATAGGGTCAAGTTTAGTTATGATATTAAATGGTTTTAGAATGAAACTGTACTTCTCAAAATATTTGTTAAAGGTCTTATCACACAGATTTTCAAAGTGAAACAAATGCAATCTCTCTCACTGCTTAATTTTACTCATCCTCAACGTGTCACGCAAATAACGGACAGAAATTGGGGCTCATCTCGATTATTTTATTTTTTATTACTTTTCAAATGCTCAAGAAATATCGTTGCGTTCTGCACACATAAGGAAACGAGGTGGTTGAAATCTTCATTACAAATCATCAGAAGCAGCTTTATCGGATAATTAATATTGGTAAATTTACTAAACATAGTATTGTTAAAATAACATAAAAATTTTATTGTTAGAAGTATTTTCATGTTTTTTTCCTTCACTTTTCAATTGTCGTCAAATTGTCCTTTGAATAGATTTTGTATGCAAAGAATTTTATTAAAAAAATTACAGTGCTACTGATGTGCTGCTATTTACAGTGCTATGCTTAAGAATGTCTTATATCAAAGAAATATATTATTGAAAAAATATTATCCTCTTATTTATTAACTTACATTCATAACTTAATCCACGCAATGTAAACATATGAAACAACATTTGTTTTAATCATTTATAGAAATAATATTTAAAAATTTCTTTGAAAAAAACGTGATTGAATGTATAACTGATATTTAAAAAAACACGAACGAGATATAACTTTCCTTCCAAATAACGAGAATAGAAACCTATTCAATATCCCTTCCCATTTAACAAGGCCGCGGAAGAATATTTGGGAGAGAACTATTTAAATTTGTAGCTCCATTTGACAAAGAACCACGCCTCATTTCCTAAGCATACTGAACCTTTCTCGCTGAGTTTCCAGCTCCATTTTCACGAGTCGCCGAACATCACACAGACACGAGTCGCGGCCTTTTCTCCTGGCGCATTGGAGACTCAATTAGAGGTCATTACAAGTTATCATTTGATGCTCCTTTCCGTTTATGACAGAGGAGTATTGAAGCTGGTTTAATAAAATTTTAACTGACGGTTCAGTCATATTTGAGCTTTACATTTGTAAGTGAAGTTTATAACGAAAAGATATGATTTTCAAAAGTAATAAGGGAGAGTGTTATATAAATATATAATATATATATATAACATATATATATTATATATAAATATATAATATATATATGTTATATATATATATATATTATATATATATATATATATATATATATATATATATATATTATATATATATATATTATATATTTATATATATATTATTTTTTTCAAGGAAATACACAAATACTACTTTATGGAAGGAAAAAGATTTATCAGGTGTTGCCAGAATCATATTTTCAAACTTCAATTCTTATAAAATATATTCAAAA
The DNA here is from genome assembly GCA_023701765.1 of Hylyphantes graminicola. Taxonomy (NCBI): domain Eukaryota; kingdom Metazoa; phylum Arthropoda; class Arachnida; order Araneae; family Linyphiidae; genus Hylyphantes; species Hylyphantes graminicola. Next base: position 34,295,146 of record CM043111.1, on the reverse strand, counting down.
CAAAGCTGAGTTGTATTTTACATGTTTTGTGGAATTGCTCTTAAAATGAATATTAAAGATATTTTTATTTATCCAAATTATTAAGAATCATGAATATGTTGTACCTTGGGACCTGTGTCAAGTACAATACGCTTTACTGTCCCAAGGTACAATACACTACATGGTTTAAATAAAAGCAAGATAGTGGCCAATCTAAATGCATTATCATTATTTTCTTATAACCAAAATATTTTAAAATCTTCTCTTTTATGAAGAAGATAAAATGCAGTTGACTTTTTGTAAAATTACAAGGCTAAAAAATTATATTAGAATGAGAAAAATATTAACTTTGGGGTAATGAAAGATTATTTTTGTCACCAATTCATCAATTCAATGATGCTTGTGTTAAATTTTATTATGATGATGTCTGTTGGTTAAGGCTACTATTAGAAATAAACAACGTATGAATATTGCTAATAGATTCTTAGAACTTGTCCAGTGTCCCAAGGTACAACACTCTCCCCTAATAGATACTAAACAGACATACTAGACAGATACTAAAAATGCACAAAAACCATTAATTATTAATAATAGTTTTTTTTAAATAGGAAAGCATTCAAACACAAATGTAAAGTTCCAAAACCTTAAAAAGCTTACAACCTTTTTGAGAATTAAACAAATTCCTTCAAAGCATAAAAACGATGAGTGAATGAAAAACAGCCAATGCTAGTGCACAACTGTAATGACAAAAAGGCATTTAAATAACCAATGTGTGCGTTGCTTAAAAAAAAAGCGTAAAACAACGAAAAAAATTGACAACAATACCAAGAATATTTTTTTAAAAAAAGTGTATTCCATATACTAGAAAAATACGGATTAGCCCCGTCTTTCCTAAGTTATCTTTATGATTATTAATGATGTGGTATGCCTCCTATTCTAAATCTAGGTCTAAAAGGAATGGCAATTTTTGTACTACTTGCAGCGGATCTAAAATCGAAAAATGGTTGTATTTCTTACAATGTAGGTTTATTGAGTGCCGGGGTATATAATTTTCTTAGACATAACTTTAACATTCCTTGAGTCTGATTTGGAGGAAGCGTTTGGTTTTTTCAATCTATGATAAACCACATTATCAATTAATTTGATAAATATACCTCAGTTATTAAAAATATTTATGGGTTACGAAAAAAATTATTAACGAGGGGAAATATTGTTGAACTGAAATCGCTGGAGAATTCCGGCGTTATAGAAAATGATATTAGGGGGAAAACAAAACGATTGATTCAGAAAAGTGCAAATTTAGGACATATATATGGATAAATTGTCTTTTAAAAAATAGAATCAATTGAATTGGGAGAATACCCCTCCTTCCCTACAATCAGTAGCGACTGCTTCAATAAAATTAAGTTCGATTTGGAGTAAATTGCCGGTGAAGCAAAAATTGTCGGCCCTGTGAACGTAAGTGTAAAAAATTGCACGTTTTTGCTTTGGTTAGGTTAGGTTAGGTTTGAATTATCGTCGCACTAGAGCTACACGAGGGCTATTGGCGACGGGCGTCGTATTTTAGAACCACAGTCAGGTGACGAGCCAACAGCTGAATAGGCACCCAACGCAACCGCGACATCGTACGCAGCGTTAGGACTTTGAAGGATATTTAACGTGCACTCCCTTACACGGGGTATTATTCGTCGGACATTTTTGGCTGCACGGGCCGTTTATAGGTCAGCAGCTATTTTGGCGATGCCCGGATTCGAACCTGGGACCTTCCGCATGCTAAGCGAGTGCTTAACCGACTGGGCTCCCCTGACCCCGTTTTTGTTTAGGATGTTTAGAAGACAAATCACAGAGAGACAGAAATAGCAAACATTTAGCAAAACGCAGTGATGATGCAATAGACGTCAAAACTAGTAATCAAGCTATTGTTCGTTTGGACGTCTTGTTAATTAAAACATGGCCATAATAGCTAATTACACACACTTCTCAGATTAAGTGTTCATTTGAGGACTGACAAATCTCTTTCTTTTTTTGCATTTTCTGTAACCTAAAATGAGTAGGTAGTACAAACTTTAATCTGTTCTAGATCAACTCAGAAAAGCCAAAAACCAAGCCAAAACCAAGTTTGTATTCATTTTTGTCAAACAACAAAAAATTATTTTGAATTTGACCGTTTTCAGCCTTTTCCAAACACCGTACACGACCATCGCTCTAATTTTAGGACTTTGAACTAACTGCACGAATGTACCAAGATAACTCTTACTATATTGCATGAGAACCGCACGAAATACCAAATAAAAAAAAATCTACTTTATTGAGGACTCGTACACGTTAAATCCGAACAACGTTTACTAGTTGTATTAATTGCTAGATAAGTTGTTGACTTCACTAATTAAACAAGTTTTAAACATTTTAAAATTATTTCAGTATTACATTAAATTTAATTTTTAAGGGGACGCATAACCCAAAATATTATTTCTAGAAATAATAATATAAACTTGTCAATTATATTGGTTTTGTATAATGTTCACTCTAAATAAAAAAAAATTGCAATAAAAATGAATATTTACAAGTAGTTTTTCATTTCTTCAAAAAAAAAAAAGTCAACATTTTGAACTTTTTTTAAACACCGCTCCTCCTTCAATTTTAAGAATAACTTCACCAAACTTTTATGGTTTCTTTTTAGTACTATTTTTTCAAAACTGTGCATGGATTTTTAAATGTGAGAGTCAGTTAAAAAGTAATATGCATTTACAGTGAAAATCAAAAAAAATACAAATTATTGAATTCAACATTTAAAAAAAAAAAAAAAAACTCGACATAGAAAACCTTATTCCATGCACAATTTTGTGCATACTATATGCAAGAACACAGGTAAAAAATTTCAAAATTCTAACTTAATTAGCAAAAAAGCCTTAGGGATTTATTAAACACAAGAATTGAAAAACGTGAAACAGAGAAAAAAAAGGTTGAAAGCAGACGAAATAAGTATTCAAACTTATAGGAATGACTCCAGAAAATATTTAATAACTTTTTTTCAACAAAAGATATCATTATGAAATGTTCAGTAAATGTTCAGAAAGATATTGTAAATAATAAGAAGAAAAAACTGAAAAATTAATATTTTGACCAATTTTTGGGCACTGTGTCCCAGCAGACGAAATACGTATTCAAACGTATAGGAATGACTCCAGAAAATATTTAATAACTTTTTTTCTACACAAGATATCATTATGAAACTTTCAGTAAATGTTTAGAAGAATATTTTAAATAATACAAAGTAAAAACTGAAAAATCGACATTTTGACCAATTTTTGGGTAATGCGTCCCCTTAAAATAATAAAAAATATTAAAATTATTAAGTATTCTGTAGAAAGTTACAGAACGACGATACTAATAGGGGGATGATTAGTTTGTGGTATAGAAGACTCTGCTTGTTAGATTTTTTACTTCGCAGTAGGTATAGGGTAGAGACTTATATAACTATGGCGACGTAACAATGAATCTGAGCTATCTGTGGAGATGTTAAAGTATGCCGAGATTTAATTTTGCCGAGAGAACCCAAGCCAAATAACCCGTCTAGGGATCTTTTACCTGCCACATATTCATATAACATGAGTGCCCAAGATTTTCCCATCCAGAAAATCCGACGACTGAGCCTGGACTCGAACCCGCGATTTTGGGTTCGGTTTTTGTTTGAAAGGTATAGGGTAAACACATATATATCCCAGCTTTGCACTTGATCAGAGACCCACTTAAAAACCTTTGTCAAGTAAGACAGACACAGAAATAATTTGTATTGTCACAGGGAAAGGTAAGTATACACCCAGGGCGAAGGCAGAATTCGAACCCGGAACCTTTACAGCGCACAGACTGCCAGCGTTATGGTCCGAACCACTCGGCCATCCGGGCCCCACGGTAATGTTTAAATTCTATTTCGGACGAGGTGCTACGTTTGTGGGTATAACAAAATGTTCGATGTATCTGTGACTTAGCAGTAGCTACGGACTTCCTTTGAAAGAATTAAGTATTATAATGGCTCTGAGTGCAAGTTATCAGTGTGTCAAACCAATCATCGGTCATGTAGTTCACTCTTTTATCAATCTTTTACTACGCTGGTGGCAAATAGATCGGAATTATCTGCGAGGCAAACAGCTTGCTCAGAGATTCATTCCAGATGATTGAGGATTAGAGCGAAATTCGCTGCTCCAATTCGGTGAGATTTGGAGGGGGACGTTTGTTATCTTAATGAAGTATGCTAGCTTTATAAGTACTCAAAGATTTAGAAAGTGCTGCGACTTATACAATGTGGAACCGATATGAATTTGATTTAATGACTAGTTCGATGTATGCTTATTATTGTTAAAAATAGCGACTAATTAGGTTTTTAAAGAGAGATTTTGCTCCGTGGGAGTTGTTTTAGATAAGTAACTCATTTGTAGTTATTTGGTTTGTGGCCGAAATGGAGCTTAAATTTAATACTAAGTTACAAATGTTAAGTACTTCTAAAAGTATGGAACGTCAGATTATACATGTTTTGTCAAAACTTAATTTCTCATCTTTGCTTAAAACTTTTGAATTATACAATAATTTTTGTAGAACTGTATAAATCCTCATTCCTTTATAATAAGTATTTTTCGTTAGGTATAAGTTGGCCATTGGGGACACTATCAAAGTTATTTGTAGCTATTCGGCATACGGCTGAAGTAGAGTTTCAATCCAACACTAAGTTTCAAATCTTAAGTACTCTTAAAGTATGGATTGTAATATTATGTTTAAGTTGACAGTTTTTAATTGCACAGATTTGCATCAAACTTTTGAATTGTAAAGTAGAAAACCCCTTATTACACATATATTACACTTCCTGATCCTTTTAAATAAGTATTCTTCGTTAGAAGTGACTAGTTGATCATCGGGGACCATCACTCATTAGCAGCTTTATTTTGCGGCCCAAATAAAACTTTAATCCAACCCTAAGTTACAAATCTTAAGTAGTTCTGGAATTGGAGTGGGATGTCATGCTTAAGTTGACAAATCGCTCAGCTTTGCATCAAACTTTTGAATTGCAAAATAATTTTCAAAAACTATATACATCCTATTTCCTTTTTAACAAGTATTACTTGTTAGTAGTGACAGGTTGACCAACTGGGAGCATCACATTCATTAGTATTTATCTGGTTTGCGGCTGAAATAAGACTTAATTCAAAATCCAAATTACAAATCTTAATTACTTCTTAAGTATGGGATTAAGATTATGCATTAAATGCCAATATCCAATTGCTCAGCTTTATGTCAAACTTTTGAATTATAAAGTAATTTTCTCAAACCATATACATTCTAATTCCTTTTTAACAAGTATTCTTTGTTAATAGTGACAAGTTGACCATCTGGCAGCATCAAATTTATTTGTATCAATTTGGTTAGCGGCTGAAATAGGAGTTGATTCAAAAACCAAATTACAAATCTTAAGTACTTCTTAAGTATGGGATTAAGGTTATGCATTAAATGCCAATATCCAATTGCTCAGCTTTGTGTCAAACTTTTGAATTATTAGGTATTTTTCTAAAACCATATACTTCCTAATTCCTTTTTAACAATTATTCTTTGTTAGTAGTGACAAGTTGACCGTCTGTGAGCATCAAATTTATTTGTATCAATTTGGTTAGCGGCTGAAATAGGAGTTTATTCAAATTTCAAATTACAAATCTTAAGTACTTCTCAAGAATCTCAAGTATGGGAATAAGATTATGTATTTAATACCAATATCTGATTTCTCAGCTTTGTGTCAAACTTTTGAATTATAAAGTAATTATCTAAAACAATATATACCCTTATTTCTAATATTTATTGTTTGTTATTAATTGTTGACCATCGGGACTATCCGACTAACCATTTGCTTTGGGGCCAAAACAAAGCTCTGATCAAATACCTAGTTTTAATCTCGAAATATTATTAAATCTGACTAATGAATAATGCAAGCATCTTTATTTACAAAGAAACAAAAGTTCTGACTTACTCTTATATCGAAATGTCACTCACATATCAATATCTGAAATATCAATTTGCATTAGCTTATTCCTTTTGTATTGAATGTGTAATTTAAGAAGAGATTTTCTGAAAATAACGCCTAAAGGGGTTTAGGAGAACAGAGCGTGAGAAGATTTACTTCTTAGTATTAGCTTTGAACATTGTTAAAACCATAGAATTTATTTCAATTTTTGCATTCAGTTTAAACGGGCGCGAAAATTAAGTCTAAATGCGTAAAAGCACGTGGGTTTAAATTAAGAGATTGTCATTTGAATATAATTATTTTGATTGTTTATTTAAGACCTTTATTTGAATTTCTATGTTTGATCAGATTCACTCAACTCAGTACTAATAATAGTTTTGATTGGATTTATGTAATACTAGCTTTATATATCCGACATTGCACAAGTGTACCCTAACGGGGATTTGATTTTGGTACGGCCATCATATCGTCGGTAAAATGACAAAACCACGAATGTGCAAAAACACAGGGATGGAAAACTCCAAATTTAATCTCATAATTTTAAATCAGCGCCACTCACCTCCGGTCAAAAAAGGGTTAAGAAGTGCTATATTTTAATTAAAAAAAACGGGCATAACTTTTAATTTAAATTTTATTGTTTGTGAAAATGAAATGGCGTTTTAATATAAATTACCTTTTATGATAAGGCGTTTTTGCGATTTTTATGTTTTTAAGAAATTATTATTCGAAATCCACACCTTCCAGATATTTTTTAAGTAGGGAAATGGGTATCGGTTCGTTACACGATTGTGGTTCTAAATTACGACTCCCATAGCCAAAGCCCTAGTGTAGTACCATTTAGTACACATTACAATACAGTTGATACTCGTTAAATATGCTCCAAAGTACCAACGGTGCGTACGATGTCGCAATTAAAAGTTGTGTTGATTGCCTACTCAGGTGTCGACTAGCCTCATGTTTGTAGTTCTAAATTACGACGCCTATACCCAATAACCCTTGTAGCTCTAGTGCGATGATAACTTAGGCTCTCTAAAGATAACTATAACTAAGCAACTGGAACCGGTTTTTCAAAGGACCGGTTTTTAGTTTCTTTTAACTGGTCCCGGTTAAGACCGGAGGGAAAAAAAGAACCAATTGAACCGAGAAGCAGTTTTATTTCTTTAAAAAACTGCAAATCTCTAGAATACACATTCGTGGTTTTGTCATTTGACCGACGATTTAATGACCAGCCTGCTGATTGGCGACTTTTGCAATATTTAAATTTGAAAATTTATTTAACCCTTTGAGTCCCAAAAATTTACTACACTACAGAAACATCTGATATTCACAAAATAAGCTTATTTTAGGTCAAATATACGAATGCCATAAGAAAAAAAAATTCATTAAAATTTTTTATGTGGTTTTTGAAACAATGCCAAAATTTTTTAACTGTGGAAAACAACAAAATAAAAAAATATATATTAGATAAAAAACACTTCGAGTTATATATTTTAAGGTATCTGACCATATTATTAAAAAAAATTAGTAATTATTTAAACCGAAATAGTTTAAATTGTGTTTTAAATATGTGGAACTGAAGTGAACTTATCAAAAATCAGGAGAAACGCTTGTTGACCATTTTCTAAATAAAAAAAATAGTAGTTCTGACTTCTATTGAGATTAATGTAAAATATTGTCTGATAGAACAAAAGATGAAGAATCGAATGATGTGTGTTTGAATGTCATAACGGGACATAAAAATTTTGAAAAAAATATTGAAGGTGATGATGCCAAATGGCATCACTGGGACTGAAAGGGTTAATCAGTATCTCATTGAAATTAACCTATCGAGCTTCATGAAATATTAAGTGGAGTGGTCACTCAAATTTGGGGATTTCCCTACTTGGCAACGTAACACAAATCGCGACCGGCCATTCTACCATAGCTGTTTCGTCATACACAACTCTATAGAAATGCCTTAACTTAAATATTCAAGCTCGCAATAAGTAGCCAATGTAAAGACCGATAATTGTATAATAGCTGTAACAACTTTTATTTTCTGCCCCATCAGAAAAGAAGATAACAGGGTCATTAGATCACACAGGGTTTCTGTAATTTTACTTTCATTTCTGTGTAACTTTTCGATGAAACTTTCTAAAAAATATAAGTATTTACATAATTTGTAAAACAGTTTAAATCGTTGTGATAAACTCTATTCTATTTACTCGTTAAAGAATATCTGCTCTATCTTTATTCGTTAGAAAGTTGCGTTGCTTCAAAGTTAGAACTTAACGTGTAAACCATTTTTTACAAACCTCAGAAAATTAGTAAAAATACTAAATTTGTGGTATTCATAAAACAAATTATTTCTATGAAATCTATGTACTTCTTCCGTTCTTGACAATGATACAAAAACTAAGTAACCTTTTATTAAAATTGTGGTGATAATTGCCTAGCGAATATTCTCCACGATTTTCAAGATGTGAAGTTGATAAGAGACTCCTCCTAAGCATAAATTCCTTATACGCTGAAAAAATTCATATGTCTTCATTTCTAACCATTTGAAAATATCAAAACTCAATTCAGAAATATAATTAGAATTGAGTGAAGGAAATCTGATCCAGCACAAAAACATTTTAAATTGATAAATAAAATAATGATCTTCAAATAACAATCTTACGAATTAAACTCAGGTGCTTTCATATGTTTATACTTAATTTAAGCGCAAGTTGAAGGCGCTGTAATTTCTTTCAAGTTCAAAAGAAAATCTATAAATTATAATCTTAAATCAATGTTGAATGCTATTTTTACCTAGAAATCGGCTCACATTTTGCAATCTTCAACCCGTTTGGGTTCGAATAAAAAAAAATGTTTCTTTAATGACGCCTTCAAAACAAACTTAATAATCTCCTAAAGTTTGGAAGTTGTTACCTACAATAGTTTGGGCTGGGCGTTGATGCGCGAATGAGTCAGTCATTACTTTGGCCATTGATTTAATTGATGTTTAAAAATGGCACGAAATAAACGTGCAAGTGCCCAGTAATTGTCTAAGTCACTTAGTCACTAAGTATGCTAAATTTACAAAACTTCAAATTTAAGATACATTATTATCACCCGATTTTCATTTTCGGCTAGTTTTAGATTTCGCTGTTGATTCGTTTTTTAAAAATACAGCTGTAATCAAATCGGCCGTCATATCTGTTATTGGCGATCGTGAAAAAATAAAGTAAGTCTGCCATTGGATATATGCATCAGGTCTTATTGCAGTAGAAAGTTTATCTGAGTTGTCTCTCTTTATTTCTAGACAACATAATGCAAATGACCAAATTAGTACCAGTCGCTAGATCATTGATGTTTTGTTCATTGTTATGGGAACATCTATGAAAAGCCTAGTGTTATAAACCGAGTATATTATCTATAAGGGAAGAAGGTCTGACCGACTCACTGACTCGCGTATCAACGTCCGGCCCAAATTATTGGAGGTATGAATTCCAACTTTTAGGAGATCATTTCTTTGGTACTAAAGGCGTCATTTAAGAAGACATTTTTCAAAATTCGAACCCAATTGAATAAAAATACAGCACGTGTAAGAATAAGTACGAAAGTGAGTTATTTTTAATATGTACGATTTAAATATAAATATTTTTTTTGTTTGTGCTTATTCATTTAAAATCTGTATCTGGTTTTTAATGCTCGATTAAATTTACTCAATTATATTCAATTTCGAATCATCGCCCAACCCAATGGACGAGCAATGATGTATTTTTCCACACACACACTATTTAAAAAACAAATAATATTTAGTGTATGCAGCCTATGCACTATTTTAAATTATAATCTTTTAAAGTATATTTATGTAAAAATGAACGTTTTTTTATATGTATATTTGGTATTTAGACAAAATAAGTTTGAATAATGACAAATTGCTATAACATCTTGTATTATATAGAAACTTACCGTCTCACAACTGCATGTATTATCTAAAAGACAAAATTTAGTTTCGTGTTCGCAATTAATAAATAGGTAAAATTAAAATAATTAGGAAATTCTTCAAAGAATATAATTATTTAACTATTTTCATACCATCAAGTAATATATCTTAAATATTCAATATGACTATTGTTTTTATGTTAGATTGTTACGCGTTTATATGTTCATTTCTATTCATTGTTTATTATTTCATACATCCATAAGTCTTATGTAACACACGTTAAGTTATATTTTCTGAATTAATATTTGTCTCATTAAAATGTTTGAATCATCATATCATTAGTTTTAAAGGTATTTGGTTGATTAATGTTTAATGTGCATCATGGGACTTTAAAGGTTTATTATTTAGAATTGTGCTGTTATAATAATTGCTCTTCGAAACCTTATACTTTATCTCGTTTCAATGCGCAGTGTGGTTTTTACTTTCACAATTAAAGAGCCTAGTAGAAGAACATGTTAAAAGGTGAAAGAGAACTGAACTTTAAAGTTATTTATTTGCACTCAGATAAGTTAAAAACGATACTTTAGCCGTAAAAAAATTATTAAACTTAAAGTTTATGAAATAGGGAAAACTTGTTATAGTTAAATAAGTTTGTAATATTTTTATTAGCACAAAAATCTCAAATTTTTCAAAAATATCATTTAGCACGTTCTTCCACTAATCTCTTAGATTCTAGTAATTATTCATTTAAACAGCCACGCTATTTCAAATAAATAAAAAGTGATTTTAAACTTTAACCTTTTAATTGTTTTACATCCAAATCATAGCATATTAAGTATTCGCCAAGATAATTAATTTAATTGTTGTGGCAGATTTGCTGAGTCTGTATTACTGTTAATCAACACCATTTCAGCTTAAATTTTCTCTATTTCGGAGAAAAGATAATATCTGAAAGGGGCCACGGAAAGTAGATTGACAGATTGGTAATTATTACTATCGATACTTATTGCTAGCATAAATCTTTTATAGGATTTTCCCGCGAGCATTCTCAATTTCAAACAACGTTATCGACTCAATAACAGCGGTTGGACAACGGAATAGGGAAAAAAAACCTGCATTAAATAGTAATCTGCATCGGGACTTATTGTCGACGATAGATTGTCTAAAATGGTGTAATGTAACCGGTTGCTCAATTGGTTCTTCTCTCGCGTCAACCCTGATTCACGACAGACACGAGTCCCACCTTGAGATAATAACCAAGTGAGAAACCCGTTTCCTGTCGCCAATGGCTTCCAAGCAGATCAGAATACGGGATATTTCCTAATCAATCGAGGGTTTCTTCCCCTGGACTGGACTCATTATACATGAAGAAATATATTAGAAATTACGATAGCACATGCACTGTGAAATGGTCCCTTCAAAACTGCAAACTATTCCAACATTAACAAAAAAATAATACTGTTTATTAAAACAGAAATTATTTGTGAAAAATGAAGGTTAAGTTAGTGTTAAACGACGAGTTCTTCTGACAGCGCACCCAACGTAAAAATATGAGTGTCAGAAACCCTCAACCACTCCCCACATTTATATTAATATATCCTTATTATTTTCATAGCAGCTCCTGTCATCGAGCCCCAAACCAAAAATAAATACCAATAAAAATAGCCACATTCCGCCAAATTTCTAGCGCCAAAATCACTTTACAGCGCATCAAATTCCTCAAGCAAAATAAAAACCAAACGATAAAATAAAAATCAGACGATAAAGGGGACGCTTGAATGCCAAAAGAAGGTGGGGGGTGGCAATGTCATCAATCAACCAACCTTGCCTAGGTGCCGTCACCTCTTTCCCATAGGACACGCCAGCCTCGTAATAGTTGGCCCTGGCTTTCGGTTACCTAATTTGTCATCATTCACTCGAGAGGGGGAACCGAAGGGACGCCCTATCTTTTGAGGACCGGGATCTTGAGGACCGTATTTGTACCAGATTGGAGATTCTTAATGTCGGGATGAGTTCAAGCGCGAAAAAATAATGCCCGTTGCGGGGTTTCGTTTATGTGTGGGGTTTTATAAGGCTTTGTTCCGAATTAATGTCTCCCTATTGAGTCACCTGGGTATTTGATTTTGCTAAGTCTGCCGGGATAGAAATATTCACGAATAAGGCTTTGCATTGTTTAACTTTTCCCAGTATTAATGGGTTAATGACTGTAGACCTTTGCTGCCGGCCCGCCGGCACAGTGGCTAGTGTTCTAGCCTTTGGAGCAGCTGGGCTCGGGCTCGAATCCCAGTAAAAGCATGGATGTTTGTGCTTGTCAATAAATGTTGTTATTTGTCTATGTGTTTGTGTCGTCCTTCTTTGCGTGTCTCTTGTAACTGTCTCTTCTGGCGAGCTGGGTAATGGGCTATAAAGCCTACACTCTCCCTTCTAGAGGTCGCAATCACTGTCATTTGTCATTAGACCTTTGCTGCAATTTAAATTTCACTACTATTCAAAATCCAAAAACTCTTTACGAACTAGCTTTAGTTCGCATTTTTTGCATAAATTTAAGAGTTAAATGAACTTTTATTAATAATATTTTTCTACTTTACAGAAAACTTTTTTTAAATATATATTTAAAATTTTTATAATTTCTAACAGAAAAAATTTCTCTTTCGTATGCATATCCTAATGTAAATTGAAATATTAACCATTAACGTTGCCATTGAAAAAAATGCATTAGATATGCTTGTTTCTCAGTTAAGATTCTTTATTGAGCTGGATAATTGTTTATGTTTTTAATTAATACCAAAAATCAACTAGTAAGTAATTATTTTTTCAATAATGACAGTTATATATTTCTTGTACATTATCTTGTTTCTTAACACTTGGCGGCAATAAAATAAATGCAATTAATTATTGAAAAAATTACCCTCTCTGTTGCAAACAAATTCAAGATTTATATGAAAATTCTCTCTTTAACGATAATTTTTCCTTTTATAAAAATAAAATAAGCCGTGCTCGGATATAATCTGCCGCAAATTCTTACTTAGAGAGGCAGCTCATGAAAAGGATGACGTTAAAAATTATAATATTCCCTGCATGGTTTTTTATGTTAAATATAAGCACAAAGAAACTAAAAAAGTAGCAAAATAAGAATAACTTCATCACGTTATTCATTTTTTCTCCTCTAACGTTTACAATTATACTCTTCATTTTTCAGAAACAATTCATGAACCAGTAGAAAAAAAAATATTAAAAAACGTGACTGTTCTTATTTTTTGCGGCTTTTAATTATTCATTCTGTAAGGAAACGGAAGCGAACACAAAAAATAAAACAATTGGATTTAAAACATTTTATCAGTTTCCCTTTTTGTTCGTGTAAAGACTATACTTCACATTTAAATATAGGAATAAATTTTCATTGCTTAGTAAGTGTCATAACGGTAAAAAGAATTTGAAAAAATAATAAAAACTATCATATAAATTTACAGAGATTGACGCTAGAATGTAAATCATACTGGTTCAAATTTTAATATAAAATTGATTTCGTTTACATTAGATTAGAAAATATGGCATTCTTTTATATTAGATTTTAAATTAAAATTGTAACAAAAGAATTGTCTTTCATTTTAGCGTTGATAGGTCCATACTTAAAAATTGCCATACAAATTGTTTCAAATACGAAATGCTTTCTTTTATATAATTGCATATTTATGCAAGTTATTCTTAAAACTCTTAGAAAATAGAACTTATATTAATTTATTTTGTTTTCTGAAAAGTTATGATTTGATTTTGATAGTTTTCAGAGTTTAATTTTTTTTCTAAGTATGTTTTAGAATTTATGCCCATGTTCTAGTTGTCTCCATGTTTTATAAGTTTAATATTATTTTTAAACTGATATTCAGTTGTTAGTTTCGTTTTGTTTTCCTTTTTTAGTAACTTAAGCTAGTAATAAATATCATAAAACAATATTGGTTTAACACTTTCGGTTCAAAACTTGCTATGCTAGTATTCAACACAATTTTAAATCCAATGTTTTTGTTCACCTAAAGAATTGGAATATTTCTAAACATTTCTACCGCATTCAACTGATATTATCAAATCGCATTTTTTAAAATGTCGTTAGATGCTTATTTTTCAAAAGAACAATGCATAAAGTATTTTATTTTCTCACATAGATACGCATACGTTTTGTGTTGCCCTTTTTTGAAGATAAAAATTTTCAAATAAATTTTCACCTTATCACAAAACATAAAAACAGCCCAGTGCATACAAGTGTATGTGAGAGATAGCGGATACATTTCATATTTTGAAGCACGTAACCTGAAATCAAGCCGGCCCGCCAGCGCAGCGGTTAGTGTTCTAGCCTTTGGAGCTGCTGGGCTCGGGTTCGAATCCCGGTAAGGGCATGTATGTTTGTGCTTGTCAATAAATGTTGTTATTTGTCTATGTGTTTGTGGCGTCCTTCTTTGCGTGTCTCTTGTGACTGTCTCTTCTGGCGAGCTGGGTAATGGGCTATAAAGCCTACACTCTCGCTTCTAGAGGGCGCAATCACTGTCAACCTGAAATCATAAAACGTTGCACTTGCAAATGTGTGTAAGTTTTTTCTCAAAGCTCATTTTTTCGATTGATCTAGATGTCAGATAAATTTTGCAAATTTATTTTAAAATATTGCTGCATACAATACATAAAAACATTCACTAAAATAATATTAACAATAATGGAGATTATTCATGTATTTTTTTAAACTTTGTAATATTATAGAACCAAATATTTATTTACCACGGATTTAAGTTTTCAAGAGTATGCTTGTGAATGTGTTTTCAAGTTTTTTTCAAAGCTCATTTTTTCGATTGATCTGGATATCAGATAAATTTTGCAACTTTATACTTTATTGGAAAATATTGCTGCATATAATACAAAAAAAAAAACATTTACTGAAATAATAATAATATTAACAATAATGGAAATTATTCATGTATTTTATTTTAAACTTTGTTATATTATAGAACCAAATATTTATTTACCACGGATTTAAATTTTTAAGTAAATTGTCAACTACTACATACAAGTAATTCTTTCTTGTAGTAGGAATTGAATGCATAAAAAAAACATTATACAATAATATATCGATATGAATCACTAATATTGTAGTCTATTTCAGTGTATGCATATGAATCACAGAAGACTGACTTTAATAACAAACGAAATAAAATTTCTAATGCTTGAACAAACATAATTATTTCAAAAGCTTGGTTTTCGGCCAAATAAAAACTTTTTAACTTAATTCTTAGTAAAAACAATCCTTAAAATAAGTGTTAATTTTAATTTTTAAATTTTTTTAACTAAATTATTTATATATTAACAACCTTTATACATTTACTAGTACAAATTTGATGCACTTTGGTATTTGATTATATTACTCATGTGAATAGAAATTATAATTATTTCAATTTCAGAACCAGAAGTAATTTGATAACATTGACAATAAAGTAATTAATCGTAAATTTCCATTGTGAACGGTTGACGTAACTGATTCTCTGCTTCCTGAGATCCAATCAAAACAATCGAAATGGTAACAAAAGAACTCGAAGTCAGTCGTTTGCGGTAACCCCCTGTCCCCCACCTAATGCCGTCCTCAAGTAAGCTTAATTAAGTTAAAGGGACACAAAGTTTAAATGAGGCCCCCGCTAAAGTAAAACGTTAGGTCACAAGGTATGTAATTAGATAGAAAAGTCTCTTCTACGATCCTATAATTGTTCTAACATGTCCGGGCATGCGAGTTTCGCCAACTTTTGACTTTTTGAGTTTGTTTTCTATGTTTGAGAACAGCTTAGCGATTTGTAGAATCCCGCAAAGGGAAAAAAGATCGCCGATCGTTAAACTGCTGCTCCAAAAGTACTTTTAAGCTACATTTCGCTGATTCTGGATCGATAAGATTGTAATTGACAGAAAAAGTTATTTTGAGCATACTGGGTATAAATCTAAAAAAAAAAATGAAAAGTTTTGCACTAAAACATATCGGGTAGAGGATTAAGTTAACTACTTCACAGAGTTATTTAACTTTGCAAACTTTAGGAACATCAGATTGATTATAAAATGCATATTAAAGTACTCAATACAACCTAAAAAAAGTTATACTTCCGAGTGTCCCGTTCAGAAAAATCTTAGTGCATCCGATTATTTTCAAGCAACTTCTATGAAAATTCGTTAAATTAAAAAGAAAATGGTGTTAATTCAAGCGTCATTCGGGGAAACAAAAATAAAGTGTTTCCGGCAGAAAACATTTTAAATATTCGCTTGGATGAAGATATTATACTATAGTTCACGTAATAATAATAGTTTTTGACTCTAATTGCTTTGTTTTAAATCCAGTTTTTTACTTTGAATATAATATATTATAACATTTATATAAAGTAAAACTCAATTTCTATAAAATTCAGCTGCAGTTTAGTCAAACCAACGAAATGGCTCGAAGATTTTTTCCTACCTTTTGGAACATGTCTAAGGTCGTAAATGAAAAATGAGTAGATGTTAACAGTAACTCCATGTTTTCCGTGGAACAGATTTTTAAATTCTTAATGTTTTGTAATACTGTACTGTGTAATTAGGAATTAACTCTTGTTTCTGTTAGGATTCTTTTTACTTATAATCTGCCCCCAAAAAAAGCAACCTGACATCATTTGCATGTTATCCCATTATCCATTACCATGCTAAGTTGTTGTTACCTAACGACTCGTGTCAGTCATTCCTATATTGGTTTTGTTATGTTTGTTAAACAATTTTTGAATCGAATGTTTTTTACGCTTGAAATAATGGGAGATCTGAGAAAAATATTCGTTAGCGTTGTTGCATTATATGTTTACTTACCTCTTATTAGACTTATTTCTACCTTTTGTATATTGGTTTCGTAATGTGATAGAAGACAATCCGGATCCATGAAAAAAACA
Organism: Hylyphantes graminicola; assembly: GCA_023701765.1. Lineage (NCBI taxonomy): Eukaryota > Metazoa > Arthropoda > Arachnida > Araneae > Linyphiidae > Hylyphantes > Hylyphantes graminicola. The sequence continues at coordinate 34,278,324 of CM043111.1, read as the reverse complement.
CACACATTCTTGTATACTTTCACCAGAGATAGGCAACAAAGGAGAATTCTTTGTCCTTCATTTAACAATGCTTCAAATAGGTGTCATAATATGATAAAACAATAAAAAATGGGCAACGAAGGCTTTAAAGTGCTCAAGTAAACTTAGCAAGGACTGCTGCACTCTTTGCTTTACTGTTGTATCAATTTGTATGAATGGAACATAAAAATTAATCTTTCCAATAGTAAAAATTTCAAAGTGGTAAAAGTACAAAGTACATTTAAGACTTTAATGTTTTTACTAGTTGAAAGATTAAATTATTCATTTTTATTCGCATACACATTTATTGAACAGTACAACACATAACAACCAACAAATTGAGCTCTTAAATATTTGAGTTTTAATTTATTAGAAAATTTTGATATGTGCATTCTCTCATTTTAAACTTATGCTGACAAAAATACAGAATGTACTGTTATAAATTTCTCCAAACTAAGATTATGTAAAAATGGCTTTTAATAAAAGTATCGTGATATGCTCCTTGGGGCTTTCTTGCACAGTGAAATTTTAGCTTTATCACAAATTTATTGCTGACGCTTTCCTATAATCAGCCTTTTAAAGCTTCTTTACCATGTATTTTCAAAAGTAAGATAATTATGGTTTTATGGCGTGAAAAATATTTAAAATATGCCATGGGGAGTTTTCTTATCTCTTCTAAATTTTTGTAAGAAGAAGAATGGATTTGCGTGGTGAATGTTTTATTGAATGGTCACGTGTATCTTTTTATGTGCAAAAATTAAAATTCAAATGAGATAGTAGCCATTTTTATTTTTAATGCGTGCATCATGGCTTTAAAAATTGGAGAAATAAATATAAATAAGATAATGTTTGTAAAAAGTATATTTTTTTGTGGTTAAGCATGCGGTTTTATAATGGGACATTGTAAAAACAGTGTTTTTAAAACAACATGGTACGCCTTCATAACATAACAAAATTATAAGCTTAGTTCTACACATAGTTCGGTACGTTATTTAATAGTAAAAATACTAAAAGAAATATTGAAACAAATACATTACGACACAAATTCAAATTTGATGTTATATATTAATTTGTTTTACCATCTTTAATTGAAATATGTCAATTCTCAATAAATAAGTCATTTTCAATTGTGGTTATATTATTATATTTTTTTGAAATGGTATTTGGTCTTCATTTATATCTCTATGTCTCATATCTTTCTTCTTTTATAAAATGAATTAATATTCATTTGTTTATGTAATGGGAGTTGTTTTAATAATGTGAATTAATAATAGTTGGCTTTAAATATATAAAAAAGAAGCATTTGTAATTTATACGTTTCATTTGGATTACACAAAGACTACATTTCTTTGTTCTTTAAAATGCCGTTATGCTTATTAAAAATTTAAAAACTAATTTGATAAGTTTCATTTTATGTTATTTTAACATAAACTATTGAAAATAGATTTTCCTTTTTTTTACGATAGTAGCATTATTATTTATTTTAAATGTAGTAACTCAATGTCTCATTAAATAACTCAAAATGTATTTTTTTTTTGTATTTTTTTATGCTTGAAATAACATTATAAAGTTTTCCTTTAAGTACTTTTAAGCATTTTTTGTGCCCTACATCCATCATCAAGCGCAAAAGCAAAAATTGCATCTATTTAACCCTTTCAGTCCCAGTAAGGCCATTTGGCATCATCCCTTTCAATATTTTTTCCCAAATGTTTATGTCCCGTATGACATCCAGACCCACATCATTCGATTCGTCACACTTTGTTCTATTCTACAATATTTTTTTTTAATCTCACTAGAAGTCAGAACAACTATTTTTTTATTATTTAGAAAATAGCTAACAAGCGTTTCACCTGATTTGTGAAAAGTTTACTTCAGTTCCACATATTTATAACCCAATTTAAACTATTTCGATTAAAATAATTACTAAATTTTTTTAATAATGTGGTCAGATATCTTAAAATAGATAACTCGAAGTGTTTTTAGGTAATATATATATATAGATTTTTTTATTTTGTTGTTTTACACAGTTAAAAAATTTTGGTATTATTTCAAAAACCATATAAAAAATTTAAATGATTTTTTTTTCTTATGGAACTCTTATTTTTGACCTAAAATAAGCTTATTTTGTGAATATCAGATGTTTCTGTAGTGTAGTAAATTTTTGGGACTGAAGGGGTTAAGTTTTCAACTGTGATTTCGAAAAATAACAAAATATTTACTTTTGATTTTTTTGAAACCCCCCTCTTTTGCCTTTAATCAATCCGAATGCTTTTGGACTCCATGGAAAACAAGAAGTCCTGAAAAAACAAAAATAGCCTTCTTTCCTATTACTTTAATACTTACTGAAGTTCTAATAGGAAAACAAGTAATTTTGTAAGAGTAACTGTCACCTAAAACCACTTCTACACAAGGTATATGCACATTCGAAGAAAATTGTCAAACACGTAATCCTGTTGCAGTTTAAACTTTTGAAAGCCGAAATCAATTATTTTCATTGATTTTCTTTCGTATATTAAATTAGAATTATTTATATTCTGTCTAATTTATTTTCAGGTATAATTACAGTGATAATTATGTGAAATTGCTTTAGAGAAATTTCACCGTTTTCAAAAACGCTTTGAGTGCCATGAGTTTTTTTTATTCTTGAATAAATATCAACATAAAATTTGTATAGAAAATCTTATATATTAAAAATATGTATTACTGAAGAAACATGAACCCACTCGAAAGTTCACTTAAAAAAAGAAATCTCAAGTTAACCTAGCTAAATTTTTATGCAAAATATATGTCGATTTCTTAGTAAAGAAATATTGAAAAATCAATGAATCATATGTGCCACATTTAAGACGTCATTATGAAATGATTTACGACCAAAATAACGTTTACTTCAAACATAATTTTTAATTAAACAAAAGCTTCTCATGCCATTGTTGATCCTGCAACAGAGAATAAAATAACTTGAAACTGCATTTGAATGGGTAATTTGCCGACAAACAGTGGACATATATCCTTCCGGACGTACATATATCTAGATAACAAAAAGTATGAAAGTGATTATCTGAGGTCATACCTTTCTAAAAAATTAATTTTTAAGATATGAAGGAATATAACAGACTTTTTGACGATAGGTATTGCCAAACGAACAGACTGATATCATCAGCTTCTCAATATCTCCTTTTTATTTTTTAATAATTTCAAATTACTATAAAAATAGAAAAGTAAGCTTAATTTTTTAAAAATTGGTTACTAAATCGAGGGGAACTCAAGTTGTTTTCAGATTAATGTGTAATTTTCAATATAACTTACTCATTTCTTAATGTTAGAAATAAACAATTACGGTATTAGAAATAAAATATTTAATTTTTCCGCACACGGATATCTGATATATTTTAATCTGTACATTTTAAGACACATTGTATTGTCTTAAATTTTCGATTCAATTCAGATACTAACTCACGGCTCTACCGCTAAATTTGTTAAGAATCCAGTCTTAGGTATTATTTAAATATACAATAGAAGTCCTTAAGTATAAATTCGCAAATTACTCCAAGACATCCCCCCCCCCATCCCCATCAGTGTGGCATATTCATCAATTAATTTACATAATGCGGCTTCCCCCTCCCGGGAGCCACTTATTCGTGGTGTAACACTGCATTATTCATAATTATTGGCCAGCTCTCTATAGGCGAGTACATCAACGAGATTTGATTAAATTCATATGAACCACAGCCGAAGGGAAACAGAAGTGGATATCTCCAAGAAAATACCACGTTGGTGCGACAAGTCGGTTTTCTGCGTTAAGTAGAAAATTTTCTCACAAATTAGTGTATATATGCTTCAGAACAAAATAAATTCTTTTTATTTTTCACTCTCTTTTAAGCTGTAAAGTTAAAATTCAACATCGGACAAAAATATTGAATCTGATTTCGAAAAGTCAAAATTTAAATATTATCAATAAATATTAAAAGAATTGCAAAGACTTAACTTAATTACATTTTTATTCTCTTTTGTAAAATAATGCAAAAAAGCTAATTCACACTAAAATGGCTTTGAAACAGAGATTTTTTCTTTTATCAGTTTAAATAATTTGTGTTAGAGTTTTTATGATTTTAAAAATTGATCAGAATAATCATAGATGGAAATGAATTCATGTAGCGAAAATAAGTTGGGTGATGGAGCAATAATATATAACAACCTCACATATTCAAAAAATTATTCTTTTAGTGAACTAGTCGAAAACGCGTTGCTGTCACTGACCGATAGAAAGCAGTATTTTCTTTTTACCTCATTGCATCGATTAGCTTCCTGTATATATCTTAAATATTCCACAATTTCACAGATCTTACCACATAAAATGACATTACCTTCTTAGTGTTCAAATCAAACTTTACAACACTCCTAGCAGTCACATTTTAAACCACTAAACAGGAACAGAAAAGAGCCGCCCACTCAAAACATCATTAATATCCATCCATAAACAGAGATTCCCACATAACATCGCTGCTCGTAACGTTTCCAGCGTTCACCGCACCATATGTGACATTTATATTAGGCATGGCCGTGCGTTCTTAATGGCACCAGAATAGAAAATGTACATCGGTTCGCATAGGGGATTCGCACTAGTAGCCAGTTCCATAACTAATCGGGAACTGGGATTCGGTCACTTATTATTAATTTCGTTTTGGTTTGAAATCTGGATGATCTATTCGGGGTATAGGTCGCGGTGGGATGTATGCTGCTGGGTTTGAAGCCGTGGGATGGTAAAGGATAGGAAGTGGGTAGTTATATGTTCAAACTTTTGAATAATGGATGGATTTTGGACTTAGATAATTTGTAGTTCTCCCGTTAGAGTTTATTTACATGAAACTTTAACAAAAATTTCATAGCTACACTTTCGATCATAAATAAACTGTGTGGAATTTAACGGAACATGTTTAGTGGAAATAATACCACAAATTTAATAAGCCTGGTTTTCCGATTGCGTTTATTTACATGAAACTTTAACAAAAATGTCATAGCTGCACTTTTGATCATAAGTAAACTGTGAGGAATTTATCGGAGCATGTTTAGTGGAAATAATACCACAAATCTTATTAGCCACGTGTTAAAGAATGGATTTTATATGCTATAAAATTCGAGAAATAAGGCATTTGACAATGAATTAATTTTGTTTTCAGCAATTCCAAAAATAATTTTTATCCCTCTAATGCATGTTTTTTTCATATGTATTCATAAAATATTTTTTTTTAATCTTTAATGGTCATACAATATAGAAAAATACTTTAAAAAAATCTCTTTTCCCTGGAACTTAATTGCATAATTTTTTAAAACTTTATCATCATCTTTCACTTAGCATCGCCATGACAAAGTGTTTAAGTTGCCGAACATAGGCAATATTTTAAAGTCATTTCAAATCATTCGGAAGAGCCAGCAACCCGAACAGGAGGGATAGTGTGACGTCACAAAGAGCATCGCTGGCCTTATTAGTTCAGTCGACTGTGACCGGTCTTTATTTATATCTTGTTATATCTAATTTATTCTTTGGAGAACGTGTTTTAGCTACTAGACAGTTTAAATACGAAAACGCTAGTTACAAGTTTGCTAAAGCGATTCATTCAAGCAATTCCATTGTTGCCATATTGCAAAAACATGCTCTGGAATATTAAATAGTAGTAATACATTTTAATAAAGTAAAGAAATTTCTTTCTATATGCCTATAATATATAATTATATAAACTACATAAACTTGAAGATTTTACGACTAAAATATTTTTTAAAGAATTTTGTAGAAATTTTTATTTGGCATAATTTATGTATTGAGTGGTAAAAGAAATAATGATAAGATAAATAATGTCTTTTTCGAGCAGCGATAGGTGAATCAATGTCACTTGGAATCATATCACAAATGCATCAATAAAGCAAAGGTTTAAGGAAGTGCAATAATGAAAGGATTAAATGCGTCAACTAAAACAAACTAATTTCAACAAAATAAATCATTTTAAATAATTATATTGAAAAGGGATATGATAAATATTAAAGCAACAAAAAGAAAAACCACGCATCAAAATTTATACATTAAAAAAACATATATTTTTATTTATTTTTCTAATGTCCAAACTTAAAATCTAAAGAAAATCTAGAATTTTATTTAAGATACAGTAAATTTTTTGAAAAATATCAGAAATAATTTACAAAAAATAAAAGCGAAGATCCAAAGGTAATTGCGCCGGCGAACGAAATCAAAGTACCGCTCTGAAAAAACAACCCACTCAAGCTAAAAGTAGTGGTTCATTAATCGAGAGGAGCTTTTAAGCACTGACAACCCAGAAACACGGTCTGTGACTGCCTCTTTTAAGTTACTTCCAGAAAGACATCGCGAATTAGAGTTTCTTAAAATGAGAAATCCCAAACCTAGAAAGTTCCAGATAGCAAGTGGTTAATCAAAGCAGACCCCGTTAACCATAAATCACTGAAAACGAAGCCCTAGGGCTCGTCCGCTTTAGTAAACTTGTAACTGACATTTTCTTATTTGAATTGTCTAGTAGCAAAAACACGTTATCCAAAGTATAAATTAGATAGATATAATATGATATAAATGGAGACCGGTCACAATCGACTAAACTAATAAGGCTAGCGATGTTCTTTGTGACGTCACACTATCCTACCCCTTCCGAAATAAGGGGACGAAATCTGTTCGGAACTTGAAAATTATAGCCGGCCTTGTACGAATAGGTTTCGTACTTTTTATCCGGAAAACTTAACAACGTGAACCAGAATAGTAGCGTGACGTCACTAATAGCTTATGTGTACGTAAAGTTGAGCAGCCCAAGGATGTTCCTATTCTTTGTTGAATTTGCAGGACGGTGAAGCCAACTAGACAACATCGCCAATGAACTGCCTGGACTCTACATCATAGTTATGCATTGGAATTGTCAGTTTTGCAACTAGACCATTGATTTTTATCTTATAAATTTGCCCGCACACTCTTAAAACGAAATAGTGAAATCCACTCCAGTAGGAGAAGTGCATTTTCGACACTGGAAAGGAGTGAATATTAACTCAGACTGAGTTAAAATCACTCGTTTCGAGCGATCCTGTCAGAGGTTTAATACACAAAGGATCCACTCCTTTTGGGGAAGTGCATTTTCAAGACTGGAGGCGAGAAAATTTACTCAGACTGAGTTAAAATCGTTCGTTTGTTTTAAGAGTGTACGCGTTAGAAAATACAGATATTTATTTAAATTTGAATAAAACGGTTAACTAAAATTCTAGTTGGCAGGGGTAGATACACATATATTCCAGCTTGTGTGCTTGATCAGAGACCCACTTTATAAGCCTTCATCAAGTTAGACATACACAGAAAGAATATTTACTGCCACAGAGAAGGGAAGTACACTCAGGGCGATGGCGATAATTGAACCCGCACCCGTTACAACTCGCAGGCTGCTGGCGTTCTGGTTCAAACCACTGGGCCAACCGTGCCCCAAATTTCTAGTTGTCTATATATATCACCCCCCCCCCCACCACCACCACACACTCACACGCATTCTACCGTCCGTTTGATTATAACGCATACTTTCTTTCTCTTTTCCTATCGTGTTGTTTTCCAAGAAACGGCTTAAGAGTCACTGTTCTAAACCTACCGTGTTTAAATCTCTGCTATGAAATTAATAGCAATTGCTTTTAAAACTCAAGTAAGGTTGGGGAAGCATCGATGCCCATGCAGTTTCCTGGAAAACCACACAAATCAGTAGGGAAAGAAAATACTTTTGAAACCTTCGTTGTAATCAAAAGGACTGTAATTGTAGTTAATTGAGTGGGATGAGTTGACTGAAAATTCTGGTATGAATGTCGGCTAATGAATTTTATAAAATTTACATAATTACTTATATACATATTATTTATTTGTGTTTAGTATTTGTAATTACATTTTCTCCGAATTATAAGACTATTGTCAATTACATTTATTTCAAAGCAACACGTAGTTCGGCCAACACAGAAAGAAAGGGGATAATTTATTTGCCAAAAGGGAGGCCTTGTTAGTAATTATTTTACAATTAACATACACTGAAATAGATTGCTGTTCGGGGCGTTTTTAGTTACCTAATGATTGTAATTTCGGATTTTTTGGTTTGGTTTAAAAATGTCTTGGGTTTGTTTAGAAAAATAAAGTAATGTCATCAAGTTTATTAGATGTTAATTAACAGTTAGAACTACTGGTCTTGTAATTGACATAATATTTTTGAAATGCGTTGATATTTATAACTCCTTATTATTCCTTATGTCGTCCTTATACGTGAAGCTTTGTTAAAATTACTTCACAACCTAAATTTACAATATTTTAATGCTCTATATACATTATAAACGAGAATGCCAATATTTTGGAAAATAACAGACATCGTAGTAATAACTGACAAGCATCAGTCGTTTATTTAAAAAAAGGACGTAACTGGACGAATGTCCAGCATGAATTCGAGAGTCTTGCAAAAACTTTTTCATCTGCAGTATTTCTTTTAGGATGGACAAAAACTACAAAAAATTGACAGATATAGGTTTTCAAAATACAAAATAAAATATGTATTTTTAGTGCTTTAAAACTTTATTTTTTTTAATGTAGCACTTTTACCTCATAATTTAAAATTTTTATTTGTCGAAAACTATCTTAATATAACTGTGTAGAGTTTAACTCCGAAGTGAAGAAGGATGGAGCAAAAAAACATTTTAGATTATATTTAATGATTAAAGGAGATACACATGATATGCCATATAAATGCTATATAAGGTTAGACATGAATGCTATGTAATGTTAGTTATCTGAATATTTAATTTACAACAGTTTGAATTTGTTGTTTTACTTATTTTATTACAATAACTTACCATGCAGAAGGAGTTTAAAACAAAAGTGTAACCGTTCTGGGCAAGTATTCCAGCATTTTTCCCTTTGTGTTAATATTTTTTTAAATCTCTTTTGAGAAAAACCCATAATCAATTTAACTCCCATACTTTTCTGTACAAAATAGAAAAATTTTTTAATATTAAAGTTTTTGCAAGAAAATGGTTTATTCTAAACTTTTTACTTTGAAAATGTGTCCGGCATGCAGAGAAAATATTTTGAATATAGTTAAAATATACCCAGAAATAATTTAGATTAGCCCCGGCCTCCCTAATTGAAAAAGTAATATTTTTCCTTACTTAAATTTCTAATATTTCTATTTCGAAAATATTGGGCTTTCTAGATTTTTCATTCATAAAAAAAAAAGAAATTAAACTATAAACGATATTATTTAGAACTTGTTGGGGGTATACTATCATCTCTTTCATTAATTAAAATTAAAAAAAAAATAGTTTTAAGTTAAAACTCTGATTAAGATATTTAGTAGATTTTAAAAATGAAATAATAAGCTTAGGGGAGATTATACTCTAAAAATATCCACTTCGATATTTGAATATTTTTTAAGTATGCAAAATTCAGTAATCATATGGTTTTACGTAAATTAAATGGATATAAGAATGAAATATTTTTTCGTGAGTAGTGAAAAATTGGAATAAAATTTCACAAAAACTAATCACTTTTCCAGTTATTTCTAAACAGGATAATGATTCAAAATAATGAATTTCCCTCAAGACTCGTTTTTTTTTGTTTCTGAAGATTTAGATTTGCTTCAAACAGAACTCTGGCGTTCCCAATCCTAGTCACTTGAAGATTAATAGCGTTGATAGCTTCAATAATGAAGACGAATTTTCATTTTTAGTTTCGTACTTATTTTTTAATCTTCGATGTTGAGTTTTTTTTTAAAAACTACATTTTAATGCAACACATCTTTTTCTCATTACTAAGGGATTTAGCTCTTCACCGGGATGGATTGATAGATCAGTGATTAAGGTAGAAGAGACAATCAGTTGAAAAAGATTGAATTTGTTTTTTTCCACAAGTGTAATTTATTATAAAAAATGAAATACATAGATCCAATTTTATTCATGGAGATGTATCAGATCTTGGGTGGCAACCAAAATGATGCATGAAAATAAATTATTTCATGAGCCACGATTATTTAGTCAATGTGACATGAAAACATTGAACGTGCAAATCAATTGGAACAACTAATAGTGAGGAAACTATAAGGAATTATGTCTAGTGGAAAAAAAGCCTTTTTTTACCAAATTATTGTATTAAAAAAATTACAATTTTTAAAAAAATATTTTTGAAAAACTGAGATAATACTGCAAAAAAGACAAATTATAAAAGACTTTAAGCAGTATTTCTCATAAATTGCATATTTATAGCATTTTTATTGACTTTCTATTTACGATAAACTAATTGATGGATAGTTAAAACCACAGTGAACTTTTTAACTTCTTATAGCTTCTGTGATTTACATAAGTTTAAAGCTCAAAACCATGATCTAAGTAAACAAGAGTGTACTATGGTCGATCACAGGCAGTTATACCTTACTGTGAAATAGTAACCATAGACGCGACATTTATATAGTAAAGAATATTTATAACCCTTACTTACTCAAATGTCAGTTTTTACTTAATTCTATAATGTTTCATACCCAACAAATGTAGGAATGACGTTGTAATCATATCAAAACCAAAAAAATTACAAGTTAAAAAGATTATCTCGAACATTTATGAATTATTCATATTTCTTTACACCTTTATACTTGAAGAAATCTGTCTGCTCCCTAAACATTTCCTCGCTACAACAAGATTATCTTGGGCCCCAAAACTATGATATTTTGGGAAGTAAAATACAAAAAATATTCCTAGCAGTCCACGAAGTATATATTCTATTCAATCAGAAACGAATAAGAAAAACACACAAAAAATCCCTCATCCCCTCTGGACTCAAGCGTCGTCATTTAGCGCTTTGGTACTGAGAAAAAAGAAAAGTTTCCTGAAGAATAACTGACCGGAGAGACACACAAGTAGAGGAAAGTACTCAGGTTGTACAGATATTATATTCAAAGAACAGATGGGATGGGATATTGGGATTTTAACCATCTAATCGTTTAAGAAACTGCTTACGAAGGCATATTTTATTCATACCGGAAATAATTTTTTCTGTGTATGTATTATATATATTTAAAAATAAAAATATATACAATCTCCAGGAATTATTCGATATTGGTTTAATACAAATAGTTTAACCATCGTTAAAAATAATGCAAAAACAAATACTAATGTCGTTATTTTAAAGTTATTTAGAAATCAGAAATTAACAAGTGTATACGACATTAAAAAAACCCTATTATTAATAAATACAAAAATTTATCAATGAGTCGATTCTAATTTTGAAATCTAATAAAAAAATTAAAGGATGATTCTTTTTAAAAAAAGTCAAAAAAACAGTAAAATTTTCTTAGATGTTTCTATACTAAAAGTTTGCCTGGCTGATAAAAAAATCTGGACTTCGAACAGAAAATTTATGTTTAATATTAAAATACATAACAATTAAAATCTTAGAAATCAATTTACCTATTTTAAACAACAATATAAAGTTATCCAAACTTGCTGGTAGTCTCTTTTTCATTCATAACGAATGTGGTGACACTGTCTAAAGGTAAAATAACATGTAAAAGAGAACACGATACCATTTTCTTTTGCAGTCTCATACAGAGAATACAGAGCGAAAGCGGCTGGGGTGGCACAGTGCGCCAGGGTTACAAAAACAAAGTCGCTGAAAACGTCGCTTGTATTTCTATTTCTTTATTGTGGCCACCATCCCTAGTGGACCAAGTATTTTTTTTTATCACACAGAAAAAGATGTGTTTGAACTTCTAGATATCACTCTAGATGTGATTGAGACTGAACTTATAGGTGATTTGTTGTGACGGAGGTGTAATGGATTGTTCGAATGTATTATTAATCTATTGAATTGTTTGATAAATAAAAGTCGATATTTATGGCATCTTGAATTTTTAGATTTAATGAGTATTGAATCTGTTCTACCTATAGCAGTTATAAAAGTTTTTTTATGCAAAGAATGAAATTTAATTTGGAAGAATTAAAAAAGTTTTTTTGACGTGTTTTTTATTTTTTTTTGACGTGGTGTGAAAATTTCATTCTACTCTTCAGAAATACAGGGTACAGAGTAGATACATATGTATTCCGGCTTGTGTGCTTGATTAGAGGACCGCTTATATAAGCCTTCGTCAAGTAAGATAGACACAGAAAGAATTTGTATTTTCACATAGAAAGGAAAGTACACCCAGGGTGAAGGCCTGAATTGAACCCGCACCCGTCAACAGCGAGCAGACTGATAGAGTTATGGTCCAAACCACTCGGGAATCCGTGCCCCAATTCTATTGTTTGTCTGCTTTCCCCTTCCATATTCTAATTAATACATATATATTATTTATAATATATATATATTATCTATAATCTATTATATATATATTATATATATATATATATTATATATATATATAAAATATAATATCAAAAAATATTTTTCCAATATTTTCTTATTATTATATTTTTTTTTTTTTATATTATATATATTATCTTATTAATCTATATATATTATATTATTAATATATTTATATAATTAATATATAATTATGATATATATATATATATATTATTATAATATATATATTATATTTAAATATATTATATCTTCGTTTGAAATGTATGACATGAAATAATTATTTTTTTACAGTTTTTGTCCATCTGTCTATCGGGTTGTTGGCAGTCGTGTTTCACTAACGTTTTAACTATCCTATTATAAAAATATATTTTTTCCCAAAAAGAGCAAAGATTTGTTTTTGTATTATTTGTTTGTATATGCCTTCCTGTCTGAATAATTAACGTCCTTTTCAAAACTGCTCTATTTTTAAAAGTTTTTGTTTACTTGGAAAAGTATAACATCCATCTTACCTACTTTTGCCCGTAGTTCATATGCTTTAACTTCTGTTCCAATTCACCAAATTAAAAATTCGTATTTTGACTGAAAGGTAAAACCCACCAGGGACTCATATTTTATACATTTTATTCATCCGAACATTGTACCATAAGAATATGTGTGAGAATTAAAGAAACATAAAAGTTGGTGAACTGCAAAAAAATAATTTATATTAGTAATAATCGTTTTCCATTGGTTAAAAGTTCATATTGGTTTATAATTGATACTATTAAGGGGTCATAGGAGTCTTAAAAATGTGCAAAGAAGGTACTACAAAGTATACTTTGATCTTTCATGTAATTTTTTAACTACTCAATATAAAAGTATCATTTTTTTATATGTAATTCTATAAGATTTATTTAATATAAAGCAAATTTTAAAATTTATGAAACTTTAGCCCAAAACTAAAATAAAATTATATTAACATTAAAAGCTAATTAAACACATTGGGATTAGGCTTGGGTGGCAAATTTTTGAGGTCAAAATTGAAAAAAATGACAAGAAAAATGACGTTATTTATTGTACATAATATGTACAAAGACTTATAACCTAAATTCTCAGCTCAATTTTAATTATAAATTATTTTAAAAACTGTTTTCTAAAAAAATTATTTAATTTTTTTAAAATTTTGATTTTAAATTTTTTTTAATAATTTTTAAATTTAAAATTGAGCTGAGAATTTAGGTATAGTCCTTGTTTGTACATATTTGTACAATATAAAGTCATTTTCTTGGTCCATTTTTTTTCAATTTTGACCTCAAAATTTGCTCGCGCAAGCCTGGTTCCCAAATTGAGTTTAAATAGGGTTTAAGTTTAAATATCATTTAGTTTAAGTTTCGGCTAAAGTTTCATAAAATTTTTAAAATTTTGTTTTATATTAAATAAATCTTGTAGAATTACATATAACAAAATATATTTATATTATAACTTGAGTAGTTAAAAAATTACATGAAAAGATCAAACTATGCTTTGCTGTACCTTCTTTGCACATTTTTAAGACTCCTATGACCCCTTAAGTGAACTAATCTTCAAATACTTATTGTTTTTTATATAATCATTGGTTTTCGTGGAAACTCAAGGAGTAATTTTTTTAGATGCTAGCACAAAACGTAAAATCCACTGGGTTTAATTGAAAGGATTATTATTATTATTTTTTTTTTTTTAGAAGATTATTCGATTTTTAATGATTTAATAGAGTCAAGTTTATTTTTATTCCAATTAAAATATCCAAAACCCTCAGTTTTTAAGTTTTCAAGTGGAAAATGGAGGAATATACTTATGCATATATGAGGAGTGAAGATTATCAAAAAGGTTGAAAATGTACACGCGTGCAATGTCATGTATACAAAGCTAGCAACTAATGCGATTAGAGCTTTATAAAATGTACAACCCTATTTTTAAGATTTCAATTATAACAGTAGTCTTTTTTAAATCTTTTGTTTAAATCTTTTAATACACTTTTGTTAATAAATTTTAATTAAAGCTGTTCAACTTGTACGGAAAAAAATACATTATAATAATTTTTTTTTCAGTTTTTTACTAAAATATTTCAAAATGTTTGTGATTTACAAATAGAAATACCCCTGAATATACCCTCAAAGGTAATAAAATAACCCTAATTTAAAAGAGATAAATTACCCTTTTTAGCAGACAATATTTTAAAAATTAAAGGGAAATCGTCGTCTCTACTTTCGTATGAGAAGATAACTCCTGAAACTTATAATCACATTTCTGTTACTTCTCCAGTTCCTTTTCATGGATAATTAATATTGATTTTTCCCATGCCCCTTCTGCTACTGTTAAAGGAGCACTTTAATGTGTGTTTACTTAACGAACACTCTCCGTTTTTTATTCCGGCGGTCCTCAGTTTTTAAAAAAGTAATGGCGGACCCTATTAACGAAAATAACTAATAAAAATCATCCAGCCTCTTCTGCAAATAAATGTAAAGCTGGGGAATAAGGATATACTTCTTTCCGGGGAGAAATGATAAAAAAAAACTTCAGTTCTTACAGTTGCAAACCTCATGTTCCCCCAATTAGATGATGATCATATGGAAGTATAATGAAGATATAGATGACTGCCCGGACCATAAAACTGTCTCCTGCTTGGGAAAATAATTACGCCCTGGGAAAAGAGGATAAAGGTTAAACAGGCATTAAACATTCCGAAGAAACGGAGATGGTTGATGGTAGCGAAGGGGAGCTAAGGCTGCGATTGCACAGTCTGGGCTCTTTTGTTCGTAATATTTTGCCGGAAAAAGGCAAAACATTTACAATGCTTGTTTCTAATTAGGTAGTTTGGAGTCAGGAATTCTTGTTAATTTGGAGGTAGTTAGGGTTGTTAAAGAGGGCAGAGTGTTTCGTTGCATTGGGTATCGTCACGTTTCGAGAATGGTGTTAATTGTACTTAATGTTTTAAAATGGTATGCTATTTAATAGAAAAAGTAAACTTGAGCAAGTTTTAGTCTAGAGGGATAAATAAATAAACATAAATGTATAAAAATAGTTTGTTTATATTATGTTTTTGAATGAATTTTTAAACTTGAAACTATGATCTAAAGTAAATCGCCATTAATTCTAATGTTGGTAATGCAATATATAATGTTAATAAGGGCAATGTCTGAGTCAGTGTATAAATAAACTGCATATCAAAAAATGAACAAAGCAATAAATTAGTAAATTTTTAAATTCTTATTTAATATGTTATGTTAAAGCCATGGCATAGAGCATAACGCTCCACGACAGATAGACTCCATTACTCTCTTACACCCTGTGGGCGTTGTTCTGATTAAAATTTCAATATTCGATGCTTATCTCAAAGCCTATATCGAAACTAAATACCTGGATAGTTTAATACCCAAAAGCAACCAGCTCCCATGCACATACAATTATTAAATTATGTTCAATTTCAAGTTCCCAAACAAACTGAAGCAATTGTCCTTCCACCAATACTTCGACAGCCTTAAAAAGATCATCCATTCCTTTCTATTGACCGAAACAGCGGTGAATTACACTGCAGCGCTAGGGCACAACAATGCTCATTTCCGTTGAAAAATGAAACGCGCTCATTTTTCTGTCCGATACTCAACCCGGATAGCGTTCTTTTGACAAACATTCACAGTTCCGCTCCACAGCCCGCAGAAATCGGTAATGCAGATAAACGACATTTTAATAATGTCTGCCGAGCTCGCTTGGGAGCATAAGCGACAATTATTTAGGCAGTCTGAATAATTGCTACACGCCTTGAGGTGACAAATGACCCCCGACTGTGCTTATACAAGGGTTCGATACTCCAGGAAAATTTTCCAGAGAAAAAAACTATTCTCGGAGAAGATTCTTAAATTTTTTTCTTGGTATGTAGGAAATGTGCTGCAGAGCAGTCGATTAAAATAATTCACGGTTGGATAAAGCGAGAATTTCGGTTATACTTGTAATTAAAAAAGTTTCGGAAGGTACTTTTTCAAAATTAAACTATTGATGTATAGGATATGATTGTTTTAAAATATATGTTTTTAATGGAATTTAGTTTTGAAAATGTCTATTTTGTTTAATAAGTAATATTATGATTTGTAGTTCTGCGTACACGCAAAAAACTGTCTGGTACGTGCAAACGAAAATTAAGTTCTCCCAACCTAAACTGTTGGTTGCTATAGGGACTGACAGGACTGGGGGGGTTCTAGTTGCAGGAACAAAACCACGTTTGGTTAGAAGCGTTCGGCTGGCGCAAACGACTAGTTTCGGTTGAGAGAACTACACTGAATACCGCCAGTTAAGTTCTCACACAGAGTTTAGTTATCTCAACCGAACTTCAATGAGGCAGTCTGGTTTCCCGTTGACTAAACTCGTTCAATCGAACGAGTATAGTTATGGGTAACTGAACTGGTTAGGTTTGAAGAAACTACCAGTTTGGCTGTGCCAATTAAACACCCTTCACACCGAACTTGGTTGAGTTGCTGGGACCAGCACCATTTTTTTGCGCGTGTATCTATAATAATAAAAGAAAAGTCTGTCTCTGTGTGTGTTAGGACTGTGGATCGTAAAAGAAACCACTAAACTGCTCTAAAAAATTCGAAAGTTTTAAAACAGATTCCTTTTTATACCTATTGTGCACCTGAGGCTTGTTTTTTTCATATTTGATTGTGATTTTTAATTAATATAATTAGTTAAAAAAACGTCATCCACGTGGGATTGCAGGACCATAACAGGGCTTCAAAATACATTGACCTGGCCGAAATGGGGGCTTGACGCAATCCTCTATTAGTTTGATTGATTGAGTTTGGTTGAAATATGCGCTCGCCCTAAGGCTCTTCATTCTCTATTAGTGTTTGCTTTTTTAATGCATTGCGCCAACGCGAATTTGATTTTTGAGTGTATTTTCACAAGTAAGCATGCTCTAAAAAGGGAAGCACTGCGAAGTTAACGGGTTCCCAGTTTAGGTCGGGGACCATACTGCTTAGTAATCCAACCATGCTTGGTCCCCTTTTTTATTAACCCACTTAAGGGATAAAAGGATAGTCCATCCCAATCCAGATTTGATCCCCGCATCCTCGGTTTGACAATGCGAAGCCCTACCAGCCTACCACTTAGCCATTGAGCCACTTGTGGAGGTTTATGATGAAGACACTGGGTTTCTTAACTGTAACTCTTACTTTTATAGTAGATGAACAAACTGCTGCAGTTATTTAACCGTAATTTTCCAAAAGCATTCTAACTCTGCATTGAGATCGCTGCACACAAGCCTCAAATTATCAAGAGTGAACTGAAAATGAAGGAAGAAAAGAAGGAAACGAGAGATTTAACGCTGTAGTATTCTTGAGGTGTAACAAAATATGATTTTTATAAATGAATTTACTGTTTCTTCAACCTGCATATTCTAGTTTTGTTTAAAATTCCGTGTTACCATATACACTAAACACAGCAGGATAGGAAAATAGGCTGAATCGTCACGTTCTAAAGCGCCGGCTCCCATAGTGTACTTAATATATAAATGGATTTTCCAAACATAGTAAATGACGGTAATATACAATAACCAAAATGCGTTTACTAGTAATATTTTTATATAAACAATCAAAATAAAACGTAAAAGTTGTAAAAAAAAATATTTACTATACCAATATATGTTTAAATATAGAAGAGAACACACGCTATGTTCACATTGCTCTAAAGAAATCTTTTTTTACAGGATGTCAAAAATAAAATCTATTACTTTTAACGGAAATCGAAGAGATTGTTTCTGGTTTGCTTGATAACAGTAATCCCCTACTTTCCTTCCTTCTATATAGCTCTTTCGATTTCTTTTTCTTATCTTGACTTTTCTTCCTACATTTTCGTCTATTTCTTAAGTTTAAGGAACTAGAAGAATGTATGCTGTAATTTCTTAAGGGAATCTGAGGGTGTTTCGATGATTATAAACGCAATAAGATACTGTATCTCTTAACAACCGAATGATAATACTATGATATATTTCACTGCTCCAAAATCACTGGAATTATCGAATAAAACTACTTGCCTCAATAATACTCCAAGTTATAGATCTCTTCCAAAGTTCAAAACATATCTAAATTTAAGATTATTGCTTACTTTGAGTGTTTTATTTTTTAATTTTTCCGATTTTGTATCGTTATATCTATTAATATAAAACTATTTTTTTGTTTTGCTCATAAAGTTAGAAAACATACACATAGTCATAACGTTAAAACTCAGATAAAGTATATAAAAGAGGTAAATACTGTGAAACGCGGTGAATAGGGAAGAAACTTCTCGTTCATGAGAAAAGTTTCCCATAATGCCACCCCGGTGGCTCAATCGTTAGGATGCTGTCCTTTGGAGCTGCTGGATTCGAGTTCGAATCCCGGTAAGGCATGGATGTTTGTCACCGTCAATAAATGTTGTTATTTGTCTATAAGTTATTCCTTTCTTTGTGACTGTAAAAATTCTTTCTGTGTCTGCCCCACTTGACGAAAGCTTATAAGTGGTTCTCTGAACAAGCACACAAGCTGGAATATATATGTACCATACCATGCGTTGCCCATAAATATACATTAGAATAAAGTTGCCAATAGCTTTATTGAAAAGGTAATATCATAAGGACATGAGAAATTTATTTTTCCAGTTGGCAGCATTGCTGGCGTTGAAAAAAGTATGCAAGTTAAACTTGAATAATATAAAATTTTTATCATCTGCGAAACTTTATACTCATATACATACTTTTTCGTATTCTAAATCGATTTTTTTTTTGTCGTTAGGCATATGTCTCAACCAACAAAATTAGAATTTACATGTTTTTCAAACGTGGTCGTATAAAATAAAGAATTTCTTGTGACATATTTTTAAGGACTACACTCTTAAAACAAAAGAGTGAAATCCACTCCAGTTGGAGAAGTGACATTTTCGACACTGGAAAGGATTGAATATAGCCTCAGGCTTGAGTTGTAACCGCTAGTTGGATTGCATCCTGTCGTTCGGGTTAGAACACATAAGAACTCCACCTACTTCCGGGTAAGTGAATTTCCAGTGCTGGAGGAGTGTAATTAGCTTCAGGACTGAGTTAAAATCACTTCTCTTGGTTTTTAGACGAGGGGTATTTTAACAAACATTTTTAATGTTACGATTGCAACTTACATTAATGAGGAAAAAATAACGCAATTGTAGCTAATCACTATATCTTTAGAATTAATTTGCAGAATTATTTTCTTAACATTCTGAAGAGGCTCATTCTGATTGTGGAAACCCAAGAAGCCTCAACTTCCAAACACATTTGCTTGAGGAGATTTTTTGTAGTTTACACTGTAAAAAATTCTGTAAAGTTAAAGCTTGTTTGTGGTTGATTTTTTCATCGCATAGTTGAAAGGCTTGTTTTAGTGAAATTTTATTAGCGTTTTCACTGCGCACAGAGTCACATAAACAATATACTCCAATAGCATTTAAACAGTAAAACTGGGTGCATCCAATCATTTCCAGTGAAGTAAACGATTCTCAGGTTTTACTATAAATTCAGATCATACACTTTTCACGCATACAGCTACACTTTTAACAACAAACTATATTTAGTATTAAGTATGTGCTCGTAATACACCTGATCATTATTAATTGTTTTATTCTATATATTAAAGGCTTAATCGACAGAAACAATATTTTAACGTGTGTTCTGATTCACTTCTTTCTGAATGGTGAATTGGAACACCAGCGCCAAATATTATGAAATGAAAAATATAAAATCTGTTTCAAAAGTTATGCTTTTTCTTGAAATTCCAAGAAAAAAACAATACCGAAGTTTCAAGTCAAAACGCCAAACTAAAAAAATAGTTTTTTTTACGGTATTTAAATAAATAATGATAGGAGTGGATATTTAAAATATTTTAGAGTAGTCCGAAATTTAGGTTTTTCAGATATGTTGTCCTTTTGCGTAGGGGACGTGGCAGGGGGAATCCCACCACCATCGGTAATGCCCGGTCCATCCGTCCCGTGTTAGTCGGTGTGGCGGGGGTTATGTGGAGGGCTGTGAGCGCTGAGCTTTAGCAGGAAACAAATGTAATTTTATGAAGTAATAGACCGCTATAAGGCCGTGCGGTGAGTAAAGTTGTAAAAAATACGGTTTCATACGGTGTTTTTTAGTGATTTTCATTAATCTTTGAGCCTTCTGAAATTAAGCCGAGTTTGTTGACTAGCTATCTCAAGTTATAAATAATCAGTTATATATTTTTTAAAAGAGAAATTATATTGGCTATTTTATATCACGTCGGTTAAGTTTTTGGACGCTGGGGCTAAATAGCTTCTTTAAACAGCCGTCCTATGCCATTTTGTCTTACGGGGTTAATGCCGCCACAGTCACTCTGGGGATATGCCAGGCTCACATGCAAAAGAATGGGCGGCAGTAATCCGTATAAAGAAATTTCATATATGTCGGCCCCTACAACCGATTAGTCGAAAAGAGAGATGCCACGTGGTGTTAAAAAGAATAACTGAACTGGTACAATAGACCAACGAAGGTTTAAAAAAAACTGGCATAGTTAGTTGCACACAGAAAAGTTAATAAAAGTGCTGGTAACCCTGTACAATATTCACCATATGTCCAAAGTTAATAGAAACTATATTAGTTTTATATTATAGATGTTTATTATTTAATTTCCATTATTTATAGATTACCCCATTTGTTTATTGATGTGGCGGCATAACCCCATGGTGTGGCGGCATTAACCCCCAGATACACGGGGTTAATACCCGCCACTGTGCGAGCTTAAAACATAACAAATATTATTCGTTTCTATTACAAATTTAAATTTTAAAAAATCACTTTCAAGATGATGGTATTCTATATTGAACTGTTGTATGCTAATAATCATTACAATTAACATTAATTGAAAACACAATTCTGCATGAAAATTCTATACATTTCTTATGTACACCTATTTTGAGAAAACTCGATAAAAATATATTTCTTGTACTATACGGAATCGAAGAAATATTTTTTTAAAAAAAAGTATACGTGGTTTTCAAGGTAAATTGATTAAAAATAAGGATTTGAGTTGAAAAGACTGCTCCACATGCAAGGGTAAGTTTTCCAACCTACTAAATATGAATTAAGAAATCATTTTGAGTCATTTTTCACCATTTTTTTCTAACATCGCAACATACCCTTATTAATAATTAGTGCGGAATTTATTACTGTGCATAAGTAAACGAGGTCACTCTCTGTTTTTTTTTTTTTTTTGATAATTGACTAAATGGAAATGATGTGAATATCTCTTACCAGGATACATGAAGTTAAGTGTTAGTGACTAAATTCCCTTAATAAACAATATATTTAAAATCGAAGTTTTACTGAAAAAACATTTATTAAATTATGTTTAAGTTCACACACAGTAAGGAAGTGAAAAATTTTCTGAATACATAAAAAAGATTTTTATAAGCAAAACAAAAGACCACCAATTTAATTTAAAATTACTTTGTTAATTTTAGTAAATACCACATGCATAGCTTCAGATTTTGGATTTTTTATAGTATATCTTAAATATTTATTTAGTTATATAAACATATTTGTAGTTACATTATCAATAATTTACGTAAAACGAAGCAGACTTTTAAAAACAATCGAACATATTAATGTATCGCTATTCAATGCTCGTTATACGATAAATATATCTGCACTTTAAAATCAACAATTCTTTTCTCAAATGAATACAGCATTTTGAAAATTTTAGATTTAAAAACACACCGCACCTTTAAACGCAAGTTATGTGAGGAGGGGGGGGGAGGTGTCATTGTGCTTTATATGATAAACGCGTTTTACTAAAGAAAAACGCGATTTACGTATGCAAACCTAACAAATCCGTTGGGGAAAGAATTTTAAATTTGGATTTTTCTTTGGCTGTCGCCTTCCTTTGCTTCTGTTCTACCATCGAATAACTCGATTCAGCATTTCTCGATCCTAGAATTCTAGATTATAGGATATTTCACGCCGAATTCTGAATCTGTTTATACGAGCAAGCAGTGAGCAAAATTCAATTTAAACATTTCTCCGCCTTTTGAGCATTATGAATTGCAAAATAAATTTGCGATTATTTTTGTTTCGACGAGGAAAAAAAGTGTGAGAAATTGTCTAGACGCATGGTTATCTCGTCAATTTGGTATAATCCCCCTGGGTTAGGTGGGTACGTGTAATCCGACAAAAAAATTTGTAAAATATGTATATTCGAATGTGTGACCGTTTATTTATACAGAAGTTTGTTTTGTCAAATATCTAGTATTACGAAAACAATGATATGTGAATTACGTTTAGTCATAATCGATTTTGCTCATGAACTTAATTCTTCAATCAAAAAGTTGCTAGCACATTTTTTAAAAATTAATGTTACTTAAACGAGACATATTTTTTAATATTTTATTTTGACTTAAGGTTTAACCATATTAATAACCTTACAAAATTCACAATTATTAGACAGTTTAAATTATTGAATATATTACCTAATGAAATCATTACAAATTCTTTAATATTTAAAAAATTGGTTATTTATTAACACATTGAATGGGGGGGGGGGGTAAATTCTTGTGAAAATGTATCGTTAAACGTTGTAAAACTTTATTTACTAAAAATTAGTAGGTCTTTAAAATAAAGAGCTCTCTAGATACATTAAAAAAATCTGATAATTATATTTTGTAACTTGGATGTGCGGCTCACAATCCGTTAGATCCGTAAGGCCAATAATTAATTAAATAATACGAAGTTCTAAGAGAGTAAAACAACCTACTTTCCTGCTACTAATATTTTTACCAGAAAACAAGTAGGTCTGTAACTGTGACATGTTACCAAGATCAATTCTACACAAGACTTAAACAAATTTTTAAAAATCTCCAAACACAGCATCCAGTCCAGTCGTAACTCGTTTAAAAGCCAAAAGCAACTTTTTCTAGCATCTAGACGGGGGACATTAATTTTTCTCATTAAAATTTAGTAAATATTATTTACCATTTTCTTGAATTATTTAAAGTGCGAAGAGAGAATCTTTAAATATTTTTATTAACGAAACATGAAATGACTAAAAACTAGATTTAAAATTAGAAATATAAATTAAACTAAAAATATTTTCATGCAAAAAATGTAATGCACGCTTTGCTATTAAACAAATAATGAACAGTAAAAAAATCACATAGTGCTACATTTTGTGAAGTCGTTCCAAGCTAATTTATGACAAAAATAAATTTTACTTCAAATACTATTTTTACACAAACAAAGATTCTGATGCTATTGTTGCTGTAACAATAGAGATTTAAGTGAGGATTAATTACATTTGAACGGTAATTTTTTGAAAGGTTATCTCCTGGATCCTACCGTTTACCCCCCCCCCCCCCCCAAAAACCCAAAAAAACTTACTTTTATTTATGAAAGGAATGGAAAGGGGGATCACATAAACGGGATGGGAAGATAAACGGGAAAATCATACACTTTTTATGTCTGGAATATCTTTTATTTAAAAAAAAAAATAGTACGGAAAAACGGAAAAGGTACTTTAAAATTATAAAACCAATTATTAACATGTATAAAATTAATCGTACGGTATGTGGCAGAAAGTGACCGATATTATTATTTTTTTAATGAGTATTAAATTAAATGCATGCAAATTAAGATGTACGTATACACTTGACAATTTTTTTCACCTTTTTACTTAGGAAGTCTACAAGTATTATGTATGAATAAACTAAAAAAAATCATGAAGGTTTGTTGAAAACCAAATGCTATTTAAAAAATTAAAATTTAATTTACTAATAAACAGATGAACTAGTTTGAGTTTTCAAATGAAGAGAAGTCAGGTAGTAGAAGAGAAGCCATTTTACAATTCATTATTTATGTTTTGAACCCTCATAACATAAATTAATTGAGCTGTACACATAAAATATCGACTGGAAACTAACCACCTAATCATTCTTAACGCTGTGAACATCACATTCTTTTTTCCTGATTTTTTTTTTTAATATTTTGTTTCTTTTTTGAGAAATATAAAAAAAAATCTTATTTTAGCACAAACATTTAAATTTGACTTTTACTAGCATAATTTGAAACAAATATTCTTTTTTGTGGTTTACTACAATATTTCATAATTAAATATTCATTGCAATAAAACTTGGAGTGCCGGTCCTTAACACTACACGACTTTCAATTAAACATCCATTAATCAAATTTCATGGAACAATCATGTGTTGAGGATTTAGTTTAAAAAAATTACATAACAAATCTTGTTCACCGTATAAGAAATTTCTCATTTTATTCCTGCTTCACATTTAAAAAAACACATTAACTTAAAAAAATATGTTTAAAGATATTTTCTTTACTTTAACAAATTGCTAAAAATATAAATATTTTGGGGAAAATCCCATGAGTTGCATACTTGGTATTATATGAAATGAGAAAAAGGAATAAACAAATATATTGGGAAGCATTTTATAAATAGAGGCCTAAATTACCTAGTCAAAGTTGTGTTATAATGCTGCTATGAGTTTAATCGGCTTACTAAGTAATGATACCATTATAAAATATATTGCAATGTGCTTAAGTATTCTTTCTTAAATCATATTTGCTCGACAATATAGCATACAGCAATATACAAATGACTTTCATTCTTAAGTACCTTGTTAGGTTTAATCATGGTGTTATCAGTCAAAATATTACATACTATGCCTGAATTTATTTTTAAAAGGCAAATAACACATTTCTTGAGATCTGTAAAATGACTCTTCTCTCTTCTTTCTCTTCTACTACCTGACTTCTCTTCATTTTAAAACTCAAACTAGTTCATAGTTTAGACATATGTTTTAAAAACTTTCTGCATATTTGTGGGCACAAATATATACATAGCACACGTGCTTATACACGTGAGTGCATTTTTTACAGTGTACTTCTATGTTATCTAATTATATTTTAAATACATAATTTATTTTTTGCATTATAACTTTATATTTATTATTATGCACGAAATATATAATAGATATTTTTAGGTTTATTTCCTTAATCATAACAATTTCCAAGAAATATATAAATACACATTTTTAATTTGTTTTTGCTTGCTTTTTATTTTTATTGGCTATTTTTAGGTTTATTTCCTAAATCATAACAATTTCCAAGAAAATATAAATACACATTTAAACTGTTTTGCTTACTATTTATTTTTGAAAACATGCTAATTAAATAGATTTCGAAAAATTAAATTAAAATAAAAACATCATGATTTTCTAACTATTACTTTCAAATTAGAATTTAATTTATGATAATGCATTTTTTAAAATGTGATTAATCGTTTAAAATGCACTAATGAAATACTGTATTTCTATGTATACTTCACTTAAAACAAACACTCCTAATTTAACTCAGTCTGAGTGGATTTCACTCCTCCAGACTGGAAAATGCACTTCTCCTTTTGGAGTGGATCCTTTGTGTGTTAAACCTCCGACAGGATCACTCCAAACGAGTGATTTTAACTCAGTCTGAGTAAATATGCATGACTTTAGGGTGTCGAAAATGCACTTCTCCAACTGGAGTGGATTTCACTCTTTTGTTTTAAGAGTGTTCGTAAGGAATGAGTTATATCAGGATAGGTTTGAATATGGAAGGGACTGATCACGAAGTTTAAAGTTAATGTGTATAAAATACGATGATCTATAAACTATTATTACCGAAAACAGCATTCTTTAAGTGCATTATTATCAAAATAAAATATATTGTACCTATCCCAACTTATCTCCCTATATTTCGAAATTCTCATACCTTGTTTCTAATATTTCCCCTTAAATTATAGTTTTTTAAAGCATTCCTTCGGTGTTTATTTAAATAAAACTTTTTTCTATTTCACTTTTAACCCTACACTTTCCAATACATATTACAAAGAAGTTTAAACGAAACTAAAGTAATAAATTCGAGGCAGACATTTGAACATGACAGATAATTTTTCTCTCACTTACCGGTACATTGAAAATATGAAAAAAAAATCTACTTTCATTCTACAGCGATAACTAGATAATCCATCTTACAAAACATCGCTAAACGTTGTGGTTAAAAGAGCAATAAACCATACAAAAAGAAGGGACCACAATTTCAGATCACGTACAAGGCACGAGTTTTACTCAGTAATGAAGTTACAGCTTCCCAACTTAAAGAGTATAACAAACTTTTCTTCGGAGCCATGTGTGAACGGTGGTCTCAAGGAATTTTCGAGAATTTTTTTCTTCAGTGTTGGCTGCGAGATTTCTATTCTTATTTTTTTAGTCTTTTAACGCTGTTTCTCCTTCTTTTTCCAGTTTTTTTTTTACTTTAGTGGTGCTATCCCCTGGTACACATGAGCTCAGGCAGATATACCTTTATATACTTTTTAGTGTGTGGCGTTAGAAGTGAAACTGCTTAGGAATTCTAGACATCTTGTTTCCAATCAGGCATGTTTTTACAGTTTTCAGAATTACTTTGGTATCTATTTGTTGCGCGTTGAAGTTGTGTTAAGGTAACTGATAAAACAAACAAAACATTTTTGAATGCTGGTTTTTAAGTTATTATTTGGAGCTATTTAATTTTGTTCGAACGTAACTTTACTTTAAGTTTCTTATCCATTTGTAAACTATCCATTTTTAGTGAAAGCTTCGATCAGTAAAGCTAGCTTTAAAAATTATGAATTTCTTTTTTATAATAATAAAAGAAAGAGTATGTCTGTCTGTCTGTGTGTATGTATGTGGATGCAAAAGAGACCTACTTACTGCTCTAAAAAAAAAAAAAAATTTTTAATATAGATTTTTTTTTATACCCTAATACCCTGAGGCTTGCTTTTTCTTTTTTTTTTGATTTTTTTTTGATGTAATAATTAATGTAAAAAAAAAAAAAAAAACGTCATGGGATTGGCGGGACATAACAGGGAACATACATTGAAACGCCGAAAAATGGGGCCGAAACGCCATCCTCTATTAGTTTGATTGATTGATTGGATTGAGATAGTTTGGCGCCTATAGCGGCTCTCCCTAAGGCTGCTGTTTGCTTTTTTAAGTGCGCATGCGCCAACACGAATTTAATTTTTTTTTGATTTTGAGTTTATTTTTTTTTTTTGAGGGTGGTAAAAAGAAGCCAAGTAAGCCTAACAGGTTCCAAGCTTGCGAATAAGTTGTATTAATAAAATGAGATGTAAAACAAATAATTCTTAAATCTCAGCAAAAGTATTATAAATACTTTTAAAAATATAATATCAGTTAACAAATAAAATAATAAAAAAAAACACTTTAAATATTTATAAGAGGTATCAATGTTTAGGCATAATATATACCGCTTTCAAAGACATTTTTTATATTTTATAACTATCATGTGGCCTATATTTTCTATTTTGTAACTGTATTTGCAGTAAATATATTCTCCTTAATGCCAATGAACAGCAGAAACACAGCAAATTTAAAAATGCTTACAGACTTCAAACCTACCAATTATCAGACCTGAAGCCATGTTAAAATTTACACAAATCTCTAATATATTGCCTCTCTAAGCAATAACTTAGGAAAAATATTAAAACCCTATTTCCCCCCTTTCCATACAATGAACTCAAACATCCGAAACGAAAACTCACGTCACTGCCACCCATTCAATTATATTCTCCGTTATCCTGCATCGAAACAATTTGCAACCAACATGCTCTCCTCGCTGACACGTTTCCTGCAAAGCAGAATCGAATCAGCCTCTACAAAAGACAAACCGTCCTCTCGATGCCTTATCAGAAAGTTCAGTCGTCTTTGAAAAGGCTTATTGACCGATAATCAGCAGTCGGCGGTGCCACAGTTTGCACAGCATACAACGGGCAAGGCCACGAAGACACGTGCTGCGAATATATGTCTCCTGGTATACTAGGAACTCGGTGTACTAGAGGTTAGGTAGGGTGGAAGACAATGAAATGGCATTCATCTCTTACCTCCCCCCCCCTTCCTCTTCGGTTGGTTTAAAACTTTGCATTTCGTTCCCTACGTGATCTTCAGTCGAGTCGGATAAATGGTTGGGTTTCGTCATCGAAGAGTATTCTTTTTAGACTCTTAAGTTTTTTTTATATACTTCCTTAACTTAAAAAAAAGGCAGTAAATAAAAGCTTCGATCTGATTTGCTTTCACGATTTTTTTCTTCCGAATGTGTGGATCTGTGTTTTTATTTCCTCCAATGTTGCCAGCGCTTTATCAAATTCGGTTTATTTACCTAATTCTTTGTTTCTTTTCCATTTGATTTTTCATATTTTTCTTGAATCTTTTTCTGTCAAATTTTTTTTCATCGTCTTACCGTTCTCTCCCCCAAAAAAAAGATACTTCACTGGGGACTTTTAAACTTGAAGATAAAAATAGGTATTACCTTCAGTATTGATTCTGTGTTAGGAAGTTTATTCAGAGAGATAATTCTCGTTTACGAGTATACAGTGCTTTCTATTTGAGACGTGATCTTTGGGAAGAAATTTATTCTTTTAATGAATAGACGGCTTTGGAGTTTTGTTTGATTTAGGAAGTACTAAATGTTTCTCTTTTGTTAAAACTTTTTTATATCAACATCTCGGAAGACAAGGTTTTTATTTCATTTCGA
The DNA here is from genome assembly GCA_023701765.1 of Hylyphantes graminicola. Lineage (NCBI taxonomy): Eukaryota > Metazoa > Arthropoda > Arachnida > Araneae > Linyphiidae > Hylyphantes > Hylyphantes graminicola. Next base: position 34,249,324 of record CM043111.1, on the reverse strand, counting down.
GGTTATTCGCATGCTTTGATGATGTCAAGTGCTTTTAAAAATTTATTTATTTCATTTATCTGTAGCAATAAAATGTATTTTTTATATTCATTATATTTTTTAATTCTTTTGAACACTCCTTAAAAAAACGCTCCCTAAATTTATTTTTTATATATTTTTTCTGAGAGTCCTTAAAAATAAAAAATAAAAATAGTACGCTAAGATGTAAGCATAGGTTCAAAGAATATTTTTGGTTCAAATTATGTAAAATGTTTTTTTTTTTTTGGAATAAGAAGAATTTTATGTTTTTGTTTTAAAAAAATATATTGTTGAAAATGCCTGATAATTAGGTTTTCGTTTTTTTAAATATTTAATTCGTATTTGTATATGTTCTTCGCAAACTACATCATTAAAATATTATTACTAAGGTGAATATGATAGATAATGTTTTAAAAGGACCTACAATTTTTTATGCTTATTATATCGAATAAAAATAAGCTGATAAAGGCACAGAGCCCACCTTGGGATCCTCATTTATTCTTACATACATAGCGTATGGTTGCATAAATATAAAATATACAAGAATGATAATTTATCTTAAATAATTTTTTCCAATTTAGTTAATATTTTTGTTTGAAGAATATCATTGTGATTAATCCAGCAAATATCACTTTACATTACATCAAAAAAGAAAAAAAACTTATTACATTTAAAATACATCATCAAATTTGACTTTCACCCAAATAAGTGTCCCAAATTAAATTAAAAGGTAACAAAATACAACAGATGAAAAATTTCTTCCATACAACTTTTTGGTTGCTTGCGCAGTTTCTCTAAACTACCGGCAATGAATTTCCTTGTACTGTAAAATTGCTCATAGAATTATCTTTTTATATTTTAAATTGGCTAAACCTAATCCAATAACTCATTTCAAGTCGTCTTTCCACATACACGAAGGTGAAATTTACCAATAAAGAAAACCCAAGAACAACAATGGCATATCGATAACCCTTAACAATGGACCGCAGGACCCTACTTCAGAATTTCAATTTGGACCCATCGTCGCCAACATACACTTCTCTTTTTTTTATCTTTTAAAAAGTCCAAGAAGTTCTAAAAAGGAAACGGCATTTCATCAAGAGACAGAAGAATTAAGTAAAAAAAAGAAGAATTCAATTACTCTCACAAAGAGAACGCACCTTATTAACATCGATCATAAATTTTAAGAAGGGGTTCTAAGAATCGCAGAAGAGAAACCGAAAGAGAAACACAATAAATAAAAAAAAAACGAAAAGTAACCCCTAGCAGGAATAACATCGCTTTACGTTTGTATAAACTGCGACGCCGAAGTTGCTTTTTCGGGGGCTTTTCTTTCCTCCATTCATCATCATGTAGTAGGGTTCGATCTCTTCAAAAATTTATTTTCTTTGCCGTTTCATTTTTCACTCAAGCCCGGATGAACTGGGAACGGCTCCCTTGGAGTATCGGAAACGCATCAATGTTCTTAAAAACCTACTTCACTCCTATAGGACCCCCCTTTAAATATGAACTTTCCTTTCTGTCAGTTTCAGTGGCCTGTGTTCTCGTTTGGGGACTTGGCACGTAATGTCCAGTGAATTTATTCTATCAGATTTTTTTAAAAAAAACCTAGTGAATTCAGTTGGCATCAATGCAAGCGTTGAATTTATATTGCATTGTAAATTTAAACTTTGTTCAGTTATTTTCTTTTATTCTGTGAATTGAATTCTTACCAAACTAAGCAACGCATATATCAGTTTATAATAAACTTTTGTATCGTCTTATGTACCCGAATGTGTTTTACATAAAATATTTCTGAAGTTTTAATTAATAATCCTAATTTATTATTATTTAATTATTAAAGTTTTTATGAATATTTGTAACGTATTCAACCCCCAAATTTGCTGCATAAGTTTAGGAATGACACAATATTTATAAATAATGTATTAATATGAATCGCTTAAAAAAATATTTCCCAAAGTTTTCATTAAGGACTAAAAAGGAATCCATGTATTTTAAGTATGAATAAGTTTATTATTTAATTGACTTGGAAAAATTAAACAAAAGCTGTATAGTTTATAAGATAAAATATTTTGTTATCTGTATGTATTTAATAAAAAAAATTTCATTCCGTAATAAAAAAAAATGACATCAAAGTTTTATAATATACAATGATCAACATTTTTAGTATAGTTTTAGAAAATTGCACCAAATGTCGAGATGTGAGATGTTTTTAAAATATAGCTACGGTGAATATAAGGTTATATGAGGGTCTCTGACCAAGTACCCAAACCTGAATATATACGTCTACCAACCAACCTACGGTGAAAATGAAAAATTTGAAATGGCAGATTAAAGATTATAAATGCAGGCATTATAGATTATAAAACTTTATTTCCTTACAAATAACATTCATATGTCTTATGTTTAAGTTTTTATAAACATATTTCAACAATCAAATTATTAAAATATGAAGAAGATAATTTTTATAATTTCATTTTGTGAAAATAAAACACTGTTATTCTGACCTTTTGTATCTAGTGCCCTATCTTAGATTTACACAAGGACATAATACAAGTTTATCCCCTCCTTTTGAGATTCGAAATTAAACCTTTCAACATTTTATTGAGCTCGGCTGTTGTCACAAGTTAAACAAATGCGTCGGGATAAAAACGTATGTGGAATGGGGGAAACTAATCAGTTGAGCTGAAATGATCAAAATCGCTCCATTCACTGCTAAATCGTTTTCTCGTAGTTTGTCGATTTCAAAGTTGTTTGAGAAAGAATCAACTGGAAGATATTATTAGCTAGAGTTGCATTACAAGTGCACAGGAAGATATTTTTAAAAAATTCATTTGCGGAGGAAGATAAAAGTATTAAATAACTGATTATAATGTCTTTCGGAAGTGTAACATAAGTTTAGTTAAGGTATTTTTCAGTTAAATATTCCTAATTTTGTTAATAAAAAATATGTTTTGTTTCATATTTTAATTGTGGAAGATGCTTAAACGTCGTTAATATATCTTTTTAAACGAAATAGGTTTTTTACGGATATACTAAAAGAGCAATGAAACAATATTTGTTTCTTTAATAAAACGGAACATTAGAACATCAGAATAAATTTAAAAAATATTTATTAGAATACTACTTTTTATGAAAATATGATTTTACATGCAATTGATCAACTTGTTACTAAAAAAAGTGAATTTAACTTTTTTTAATTTATTAAAAATATAAAAATGGTTCTTCATTATGTTTAATGAAATAAATATATGTAATTGTCGTTCTTGTGAACAAAAAATAGAAATACACAAATAAACTCTTTAGGTTGGAACTTTATTCCCATGACTATGCTGTTATTTACATTATTGAAAATTGTTAACATGAAAAGGATTATACTTAAAAATTGTTGTTAACTTAAAACTTAATATTCTTTTAACTTAACTTTTTTACATTAAATTATTATTTAAATTATCAAAACTTCAGCAGTTTACATAAATTAAAAGTGCTTAAAATATAATAAATAATATTTTACAAAGGATATATAAAATAGTAATAATTTTCTGCATTACATGTAAAACTGAATATAATTAATAGAATAGTCAAAACAAAAGTGTTTAATTGTTAGAGAAATTTATCTTAAGTAAATTTTACAAGTGTGCATTTCAAGAACCATTGTTTAAAAAGTTTTGGTTTTCTTCTGCAGTTGGAAATTTTAATAAAAATAAACTCCTCGGCACAACAGCCCTTTACTGGGCCAATTCCTGCCGTGCCCAATTCAGCTTTCGTGACCAAGGGCTTTGGGGTGCTAAGCAAATATCCCGTCTAGTTAGTCAACCTTACGAGGGACTACCAGTGTTTAGTTCCCTAGCATGTTTGGTCACACACTTGAAACTAATTATGTAAGCGTCGATAGTAGCAGTCGCGTAGCTTTAGGGTGAATTCACTTTAAATAAACTAAAAGCAATGTCTAAAATTATAAGTAGTAAAATTATTTTTAAATGTATGTATTAATTTGATTATGGACTGTATGATTGTTCTTATTTTTTTTTGCATTTACGTTGTTGCTAAATTAAATATTTAAAAAAAACCTGTCATTTATTGTTTAAAATTATCCATTGCATTAAACTGACGTTTATTCCATTGATTTGGATGTAGAAACGGTTTAATTTAAGTTTATCTTTGTAATGATTATGCTTAGATAGTAATAGTCACCTAGGTTTTTTTATTAAATAAATATTTTTATATTTTTAATCGCTTCGACTAAAAATCTGTATTTCGGTCAAAATTTTGAATATGCATATTTTTATACATTTTATTTACAATCAAAATATGGGGTTTGCACTGTATTTAAGACAGAAGTTTTCAATTTATAAGGAGTGCCTTATATGGGATTTAAACCTGTACCCCGAATGCTCCAATCCTTCAATAAAAACATACAAAATACTACCAAGTTTGTATAAAAAAATCGAAATTTTTATTCATTTAGTGAGGTTATCACTCGATTAAACATTTGATCTAATATTTGCCAAAACCGAAATGCCAATTGCTGATAGTCATAACAGTGATTTCTCATGCCCTCGATGTATTGGCGTAAAATGTATTTGACAGCAATATTTCAGTCGAATGAAAAATTCCGCTCATGTCAGTATTGAGGGATTTCTTTTGCGTCAATTTTTCTATTTTGTCTTCAAAATAAATCCTACAATAATATAAGATGGCCGGAAACACTTCGGAAGTTTGCCAACTTCCTGTAACGATGGTTTTCTGACGTCGAAATGTTGCTTGGGAATAACTTTTTATTATTAAAAAAATATGATTTTCATAAAATTTTTATGATAGAAATAAATAATTTATTAACACTTTTCACATACTTTTTTTACACTTGGATTAAAAATACTGTAATACTCAAATATTTAATTCTGATTACTTACCATGTTATATTCAGATTTTAAAGTTGCTTTGAAATAGATTATAAATGCCACCTATTTGTTAAAAAATTGTTAACCTGCTTAAATTTTTTTCAAAAAGCCAAAACTTGTAAGTAGTATTTATGATTTAAATACTACTGGGTACGAAGTATTTATGATTTAGTAGATGGCTAAGGTTAAACATTTTGGTAGTATGTATGTTTTAGCCTTAGTTTATGTTGAGATTACGATATTTCTTTTTTTATACGTAATAAATAATAATTATTTTTTATTAAAAAACTGTTGAAATTACCGAATTTTATTATTAATAAAGAATATATGATTATAAAATATTAATGAAATATTACAGTGGTTAAATATAATCTTTTAAATTTATTTAATTAGCACATTCTTAAATGGACATTATGATAAACTAAAAGTTTTGAATTTCTTCAAAGGTATTCTTAATTATTTTGTTATTTACGAAAAATAACTTAAAAAGTAAACATATTTAAGAAATTCTGGTTTCGACAACTTTTTTCTAAGTAAAGTTTTTTTAAATTTTGCTATTATAGGTATAGTATTTACATAACAATCAAAAATAGTATATTATAATACACAATAAAAAGTTTAACAACTTGCAACATTTGTTGTAAACAAGATACTTTCTATGTTAATAATTATTTTTGACAGCCACTTTTTTTTTTAATATTCGCAAAAAAAAGGTTATTTTACGTAATGAAATGTTTACTACCTAAGGACAATTTTTCTACCCATGTTAAAAACCAATGTAAGAAAACAGAATGTGCTGGTGTTTCAACAAATCTTTTTGTAAAATGATGATTTTTTTTATTTCAGTTGCTTCAGCAGATCCTAGTTTCGTCGAAGTGATTCCGAACGTTACAGTTGCTATAGGCAGAGATGCAGTATTACAGTGTACAGTAGAAGAAATTGAAAATTACAAGGTAAATATTTTGCAGATATATAAAAATATTTGCTGCTGTAAAATTAAAAATTGTGTTTAAGTTCAAAATGTAATAAAAACATTCTAAAAATTTAAATCTTCATTAAATATAAGCAAAATCTAACATTTTAAATATTATACAAAAGAATTAGAATGCATTTTTGTTTAAATAACACAACGATAATACAGTGGCTAAATTAATATGAAATTTTTAAATTAAAGGTTGTTATACGTTTTTAAAAATAATTTAATAAATCATGCCTTTTAATGTATAAACTATATTTATATAATTTTTTATTCTATTGATGATCATGAAAATGCATTAATTCATGTTAAGTTAATTTATCACATTTGAATTTAAAAAATAGCAAAAATTTTTAAGATATGCTTTTTTTTATTTATCTTACAAAAGTTTCCGTATTTGTTTAAAAAATTATTAATCGAAAAAATATCAAGAATATCTTTTGGACCAAAGTAATATTTTTCTTTCCTGGTTTTGCTCAAGCAGAAAAAAGTTATATGTGTCTCTTGAGACTCATAATATATGAAATCGGCCTCAAAGGGCCTGTTTGGGTTTTACAAAACAGATTTTATAAAACGTTTTGTTCAAAATCTCGATAACTGATATGCATAACTTTTCCGAAAACACTGTATGAGAAAAAATATTTTTTTATTCGTTTCAAGATATCGACATTTTCAGATCCATAACTCCAAGTATAGTATAAATCGTGAAAATTATTCACAAACTTTTGTTTTGCAACTTTTAGAAGAGTTATTAGATTTAAATGTTAGTATTGTTTAGGTTTCCGCATTTAAAATTGCTTTATAAAATTTAAATACAAGAATTCGAAAATCCATAAATTTAACTTTTTATAAAAATAAAAAAATATTGTATTCGAATAATATTTCTTTCAATAAAAAAGAATATTTAAACACAAATATATTTATATTTACATTTTTTAAAATAGTAAACAATTCATAAAATAACCTTTATTTTACATTTACCGACTTAAAATTGAGAATAGAAGATGGACTTAAAGTCTGGGTGTTAGTTTATTGATTTTGAGCTTTCGGTTTTAAACGCTAAATGGCATATAATACATTTGTAAATAATAAACAAATGTATAAACAATTAATTTTTAAAAATATAATTTTCAATTTTTTCTGTTTTTAACAGCTAAAATAAAGATTAAAGAATAAGGATGTAGTTTTTAATAAATATCCTTTTGCATATACAAGTTAACATTTCGAAAATAAATTAGTAAATTTTTATTTAAAATTAAAAGAGAATTTGCTTCAAAATGACGTATTCTAATTTTCTGTGTTCAGCTTGTATTTTTCCAAAAACAGTGGTAATCGAACAAATTAAAAAAATTAAACTATCGAACATACAAAATGTGAAAAATATTTTTCAAAGTAAAAAAAAATAATAATGATAAACAAAAATAATTTTTAATTAAAAACTTACAGAAATATTTTTATGATTTTAGCAGTAATAAGTATGCTATAAATTTGTAAATATGGAAATTTCCCTTTAATGTAACAGCATGTCGTTATATTGTTTTATTGGTTAACATGAGTTAGTATTTTTATATTGAGGCATATGTAAGTATAGTAAATACTATTCAATGTAGAGGTTTGTGGACATTTTTTTTTTTGTCTTTATTGGTTGAATAATTGAATATCTGTACATTATATACACTTCATAAATAAAAATAATAATTATAATATAAACTTTGAACTTAATCAATTACCGTTCAAATTGGTCTATATACTTGTATTAGTCTATATATTTGTTGATATATTTATATAAAAAGACAAAAAAATATTTAGAAAATAAGTTTAAAAAAATACATGTATATATTTCAAGTGTATTTTTTACATTTTCCAAATAATGCTGCAAATAGATTGTAATAAAATAACGCATATATTTCTCAATTTTAATTCAATTTTTCCTTTAAGATCCTTGAGATTATTTTCTCTTTTGAAATTGTATTTAAAAATAGAACATTGAAAATCATACTAAATAGCAATTATTTTTATCGTTATAATTATTAAAATTAATTTGTTATCTTACATAAAATGATAAATTAATTTTTTTTGCTAACGACAATTTAATTTAAATGTTACAAATGAAATGAAATAACATACGTTATTTGTTTTTAAGGTTTTTTGTATTTACAATTGTAATAATTTGTTTTAACATTGTTTTACATTTTTTATTACATGTTCTTGAATCATACTTATTTATGAACGATAATGTGATCCAATTGTTTTACTACTTAAAGAAAATGTTTTTGTAGTTAAGTATATATACATTTATACAAAATTTAACTAAATAGTTAAAAAAATCTATAATTCACTTATTTAAAAGTATTAGATGAAGATTTTATTTAAAGATTAAGGTATTAAAATTTAAAAATTAAAAATGCTTTTCAAATTCCGACTTCTCCTTTATTCTTTCTTTTTGTTATTTTTCTAGCACATTTATGAAAAACGTTAAAACTGCTATTGTTATGCGCCTTTTTAAAGTAACATTTTCACAAAAATTCTTTTTTACAAACTTTGAATATTTTATTGAAGCATTTGTGTTTACATTTTATTGTGTTTATTTTTTTTCTACGATGATTCTAAGATGTTTACAAATAACACTTTCATTTATAAATTGTTTTATAAAATACAAAATTATTACATATAATTTTTCATATATATAATTTGACGATAGTTGAAATTCAGATATTTTTTTTATATCTATGATTGAAGCACTTAAATATTTAAATGCCAAAAGTACAAAAGGCCTGAAATTAATTCAACTTCTCAAGAAATTCATTTTGAAACTTTACTCTACAAAGTCGAATACTATCGTGACCGAATAAACAAATAATGATGCATAAGCTCTTTATAACTCTTCGCTATTTCGGGTTGTCGGCTGTTTCGTAAAAGAGAAACGAATGTGTGGAAAGGTTTCTTTCGTCAACTTTGGCAAATATATTTCATACTTTTTTTGAGAAAGCCAACTATCTGAACAGGTTTGATAGCATGAAGTCATGCAGACAATCTGTGGCTTTAAAGTTGAGTAGGTCATACTACTATATGTGCGAAAGCTACCGGATTGATGGCCTGACGTCATGAAAGCATATTGTTGAATTAAAATTTAGTCGGCCATGTAACATACGGGTGCAAACTACTTCAGCTTATAAGTAAATAAAAAAACTGAGCACCTTAACATTTTGCCTACTGTACTGGTACTGTTGCCTGCTGCATACATTAAATACACTCTAGATCTGAAACTCTGATTGGATTAGCATCGAGGATTTTCTATATTAAAATTGACATAGATAATACTGTCCTCATATGTGTCTAAGGGAACTAATTTAATGGCTGCCTTTTTCTAGGAAAAACTTAACAGTAGCACTGCAATCGGAAGTACAATTATGAAAATCACAAATTAATTGTTTAATAGTGCATTAGTTCCTTTTGACACTTTCGGAGAGCTAGGTATTATATTGACTTGCTGGTCTAGAGGATTATTGGCCTACTGTTGCTGGTACACATGTTGCACCATCAGTAAAAAGGTTAACCACTTAAATATGCTACGAATTGTCCATATAGGTGGCATGGATAAAGATGGACACTCAAACACTGCTCACCATTCACAAGCACGTTATTACTAGAGACAAGCGAATCCGGGTGACCAACAACAACCTGCAGTGGAACCTGCATATCAGCAAGGTGGACGAGAAGGACAAGGGCTTCTACATGTGTCAGATTAATACGGAGCCAATGGTCAGCCAGTTGGGCCACCTAGATGTGATGGGTGAGTATATAGTTCTGTATATTTTGCAATAAACCAAATGTAAATAAAATTAATACATTTAACTCTAATTAATCTTTCGAGTTAAAGAACTTTCTGTGAAAGAATGTTCTATAAACTCCAAACATAAAACATGCCATTAAAATTAATTTTGAGTAAATTTAAAATAATTGATGCATTTCTTAACTTTTTTTTCATTCGAAGTTTTAAAAAAGTCATTATTTAACTCAGTTTTTACAACCGCATAGTACATCATAGTCTTGAGCGGTCAGTCTTTAGTGGCTTGCTATTACTTCCCAACTAAAAAAACAAACAACTCACTCAAAAACAATTTATACATTCTATTGCTTACTTTTTTTATTCAAATATTAAAAAAAGGTAATAATTTCGCAAAATTTTTGTAAGTTTTGAGCGGTCTGTTATTAACTGTAAACTTATAACATATTTTCATAATTGATTTTGATTAAATTTAAAATAATTTATACATTCGATTTTTTTTTCGAAGTTTTTAAAAAAAGGATTACATCCCACACCCCAAAAAGTCTTGAGCAGTCTGTTATAACTTCCCTCCCGTTCAGCAATCATGCACTGCTAAAGTGTTGCAGCGATCAAATTCATCAAGTGCATCGCGGAGTACGTGATAGAGACCATTTACATATCACCGTCTCTCGCAATAACGCAATTCGTTCCGTCTCCAGCGGCGTCCCTTAAGTGTTTCGTGACTAACTCCCATTCTTTAGGGGATCCGCACCAACTCTCCCTGCGTGGAGGATGCGGAGCAAAGGGGGATCCGGGATGGTGAGGAGAGCTACAGGGGGGATCCTACCATGCGGGCGGCCCATAACTGTCTGTGCGAGAGCCGAAAAGTACCAGTATTTTCTTCTCAAATAAGGAGAAACGCTCGCCATTCAATCCGGTGCCGAACCGTTTCGTTTAATTTTTGTGATAGAGTCAGAGGAAGGGGAGGTGGGGGGGGGGGATGTTGGAGGGGCGGAAAAAAAGGTCGTGGTTTTTATTCCGTGTTTGATTTTTGTTAAGGTTTTTTTTTGTTCGGTTGGGTTTTTGTTATTCTCTCGTTAGATCTTTAGAGATGGAATAAAAAGAAAGATCTGGAAAGGTTTTGGGGCGTGTAACTCGGAATTAGGTAGGAAAGAAAGTGATATAAAGGTGGTTGTTAGTTGTGGGAAATCAATAAGCATTGAGGTAAAGTATATTATTTATGACAGTTCGATAGTTAACAGTTTATGATTTATTAATTAAAGTTAAATAAAGATAAATTTAATTTTTCCGTTCTTGTGAACTACACTAAAACAATTAAATTCAATTTGAATAAATTATTATATTGGTCCCACACGTAATTCAGGAATATACATACTCACATTTTGTTTAAAGTATACATCAATGTTATGCCTCTAATGTTTCAAAAAATTAGATTGTGTTCATTGTTGCGGAAAATAAGATTCTTTTTAAAAATAATTTTAAAATAATGTTTTGTTTTTTAAACAGTATAGAATGCAAAAATCAAATTATTTTATGAATGCAGGTATATCTCTCTAGAAAAACTTTCACACATATGATACTAAAAATTTGCTAAGAACCTTCAGCTTTTTTTGTCCTTTGGTTCCATGCAGAGTTCATAAACACAAAACTTTTCCAACCATTTAAGATATGCAGCCTAGTTTAAACAACACATGTAACTTTTATATCCCTCTGAGGGATCCACAAATCAGCTGAAGTAAGAACTTGTTTTCACTGCATAAGATAAAATGTAAATTTTTGAGTGAACATTTAATTTCTTTAATACTTAATTCTTAATTTTTAAATTATATATCTGCAGCAGATAATTATTTATAACTCATCCGAAATTTAAACTTAAAAATTCACTTAAATTTTAAAATTTAAATATTTTTAAAGATTATGTGTGTTGTTGAAAAACTTCACAGTCAGGTGACGGGTTTATGCTTCTGTATTCCTCAAAGGGGTACTTTTAAAATAAAATTTAAAATTCAAAGTAATAACGATGAATAATTTTAAAACCATAAAATGATACTTACAAATCTATAATTCTAAATTAATTTATTTGAAGGAATTTGAAGTGAAGGAATTTGAACTTCACTAACAAAAGGAATGCGGACGTGTTATTTACGCGTACAGGAACTATTAGGTTTTGCAGTAACACATTTCCTTAAAAACACTGTTTCCATTTAATAAAACATTTATAATCGTAATTTTATATATATTGCATTTTAACTTGCACAATACATTTATGAGTTTAATAAACTTAGCTTTTTATAAAGGCCAAATAAGTTTATCAGTCTCTTTTAACTACTTTCACGGCCAAAACTATAAATGATATAGATTCGTGTGATACGGCAAATGGAAATGAACAAAAATATTTTTATGCTACATTTAAATATTCATTAACATTTAATTAGATGTAAATTCAAAATTTAAAAAAAAAATAAACCCATTCAATGGAAATATAATTGCACTTAGTCATTCCATTTTGCAAAATCACGGTAAACTTAATTTAAAATAAAATAAAACTTTATTTTTTATTAAGAAAAATTATTTTAGAGTTATAAATCAATTTCAAATGATGTCAAATTGCTTATAACTATAGATTTCTTTCGTTGGTTCATTATATGTGCTTTAAGAAATCAGGACATATGGTTCAAATAATTTTTTTGTTTATTTAATCTGCTGATAAATAATTTATTCTAATTTGCATTTTATCGTTTATTAATGCATAAATGTACAAAAATTTCTAAGAATACGTTATGGATTTTTTGTTAGAAAAATGTAAATACCTGTTCAAGAAACTATAAAGTTGAATTATGTTATAAATTTCGCTTAAAATTTTTGCAATTTCACTAAATTTAATTTTTTTAACTGTAAATTAATGAACCAACATTAAAGAACATTAGTTTAATTTATGCATTTAAGTGAATGAAAATAGGCAATTTTGTCAAATTAGAGCTTAAGATAGAATTAAAGGGCGTGTTCGGCTAGTTCGCTTCCCCTATTTATAAATTGTTTGTAGAAGATGCTCTATAGATGACAACTACGGTAACAAACCTACTTTTTAAACATTTTAACGGCCCATTTTCTACGTTTTTACTAACAATCCAAAGTAAATAACAGGCAAAAATCGAAGAAAAAAACTTTTGCACTCAGAATTAAAAAAAAAAAAAAAAAAAACTTTATCGAAAAAGTTTTTTGTGCTCCATTGGAAGGTAAAAAAAAATCAAAATTAATTAAATGAAACTTAACTAAATCCTTTAAAATCTCTCCGCTTTCAGTTCCTCCAGCCATAATTGAATCCAGCACCAGTTCGGACACGGTGATAGAAGAAAGATCCAAGGTCAGCCTTCGCTGCGAGGCCTCCGGCTATCCAGAGCCTATAATAACGTGGAGGAGAGAGGATGGAAAGGACATTAATTTGGGATCTTACGGGGGTAGAAAATACTCTGGTGAGTTATCTCCGGAATTGTAAGAATTTAATAGTTTTTGAATGCCTTACTTTGGACTTGTGTTCAGGGTTTATTGTGCTATTGTTTTCTTAGATATTGCTCATTTTAAGTATGTAATGGTTCTGTGGTGTGTGTTCCGATTTAGGAAGATATTCTGGAAAAAAAGAGAAAATTATATGCTTTTTATTTAGAATTGACACTTACTTTTTTTCCGAAGTTTACTTTACACAGTTAACATGATTAGCAATAAAATAAGCATGTCAAATAAATGTAAGAATTGCAAATATTGAATGAAGCTTTTGTTATTATGTATTTTTAAAAATAATATTTTTTTGGCTCTGAAGTATGAATACGCTATTTCTTTAAATATCTTTTTATAAACTGTAGTATTTTATTTTTAGCTATTAATTAACCAGCTACTTTCTAACTTTTTTGAAAAAAATATTTGAATAAAATTTAGTAAAAGTAAAAAAAAACAAAAAATTAAAAAGTGAATAATTTATAATTTTTTTTATTTTAACTCTTTATTACTTTTCAAACAACTTAAATTTTTTTTAGAATAATTTGTCAATAGTTTATTTGCTTTTCAGGCATTCATATTTGTATCAGAATATATATAAAAGATCATTACAAAAATCTTTTGTATCTACAAATGCATACTTTTATTTTGCAAATAAATAAGATTGTTCTTTTATTCATAATTTAAATTGTTTTTATATTTCTAAACACCAACAAATATACAGTGGTGGCCAAAAGTGTGGACACATTTTGAAAGTTTCATGTGTTTCAACTGTTAATTGTGTTCTTGCATCTATTAAATTTCGCGTAAATACAAACATTTAAATATTAAGTTGAAGGTAATTTAATGTAGAATTTTACTATAAAAACAGAATTAAAGTATCTTTATTACAAATAAAGTTATGCTCATTTTAGTTGAACAAGCAAGCACAATCAATGGATTCTCTTATGCTGAAATTGCAATACAAGTTGGTGATTTAATGACTTGCAAAACTAAGACAGATCATACTATTAGTTGCATAACTTATTCGTAAAACATACATTGTAATACTGTATTTATTTTTAATTCTACATGAAATTACTTTAATGATGATGATGGTGTGTCCATGGATATAGATTATATGGGACCAAAGGTCTCATAGACGGCTTCAGCGATCTGCACACAGTGGTCCTCATAAAGATTAAATTACTTTTAATTTGATATACAATTGTTTAATTTGATATACAATTAATATATTCTGTAATCACACAAAGTTGAAAAATATGAAAATTTCAAAATGTGTCCACACTTTTGGCCCACACACACACACACCACTGTAGTTATATTATACATTAATTCCTAAACATTTAGGGAAAATTATTTCGAATACGCAATTTTTCTATTCTCCATTATGATTAACCAAGTGGGTGAAAGAATAAAATTTAAAAGTATTTTTCAATAGAATTTGCCATATGCTATTAAACCTTAAGATTCTTGATTTATCTTTATCAACAGTCTTAAAGGCGAATCTTTTTAAAAGTCGCATTTGAGAAAACCCTAAACGCGATTAAGTTTTCGGGATAAATTGTAAAATTAACTAAGAATCTAAATCTGCACTTTAAAGTGAATCCCGATTATTCCACAACTTCTATTTTAAAACATCTTTGCCCCACTTTAATTGCTTTCTTGAGAAACTGTTTTGCAATCGATTGCACTTAACGCATAAATGAAGCATCTTTAGTTGGAGAATCAACTCACTTTGGAGACCAGGCATTAAGAAACTATTAAGTCATCATATTCCTTTCATGGATTATTGATAAAATAAGCAGACATATATTTGGTTTACGGTTGGAGTAAATAAGTCAGAAAAGTTTGATTCGTAATGGTTGTTCCGATATTTTCCATAAATGTTTATTTGTAATTTGGCAAATCATGCCAAAATAAAATACAAACATCAAGCACGTTAAAAATTAATACGAATTCCAGTAGTTGAATATCTGTTACATTCATATTTATCATCATTATGCGTTTTAATACAGTTCCGCAAACAGTTAAAGTTCATAAATGATGTATATATTTTGTTCAAATATATCCTTTTTAGACTGTCGAAGTACATTAAGTTTGTAAAATATATAATATAATATTTTTAATACATGTATTATAAATATCGATTTCAAGTCACAGTTAACTTTTTATTTTGATTCTGATACAAATCAAATATCCATCAAGTACAATAATATTAGTATTTATTCGTTTCAAGTGTTTTAGAAATTCATTCTTAACAAAAATGTAGGTTGTAAGCGACAAATCTGCTACCATTTTTAATTAAATATACTGACAAGAATTATTCGTTTCACAAATTGCAACAAATTAATTTTAAGTAAAATATTATTAATTAGTAATATTCAGATATTATCCACAACTTTGCGCATGATACACGAAGATACAAAGATAAAACAACGGTGATTCCTAGATAAAATTGTTCTATTACCCCTTTGAAGGATAAGGAAATTGGATGAAGTGTGAACTTATTTTATTTTACTTTGATTGTATACAATTTAAATTAAAATTTTAACTGAAAATTTAATTCAATATATTTTCAATTATATTTTTGTAGAAGATTATTATAAAGAGCTTCTTCATGATTTAAGGGGTCATAGGAGTCTTAAAAATGTGCAAAGAAGGTACTACAAAGTACAATTTGATCTTTCATGTAATTTTTTAACTACTCAATATATAAGTATAATTTTTTATATGTAATTCTACAAGATTTATTTATTATAAAACAAATTTTAAAATTTGTGAAACTTTAGCCAAAACTAAAATAAATGATATTAAATATAAAGCTATTTGAACACATTGGGATTAGGCTTGCGCGGCAAATTGTGAGGTCAAAATTGAAAAAATGACCAAGAAAATGACTTTATATTGTACAAATATGTACAAACAAAGACTTATACCAAAATTCTCAGCTCAATTTTAATTAGAAATTATTTTTTAAAAAAAATTATCAAAATTTAAAAAATTTTATTAATTTTTTTAGAAAAAAGTTCTTAAAATAATTTCTAATTAAAATTGAGCTGAGAATTTAGGTATAAGTCTTTGTTTGTACATATTTGTACAATATAAAGTCATTTTCTTGGTCATTTTTTTCAATTTTGACCTCAAAATTTGCCGCGCAAGGGTAATCCCAATGTGTTCAAATAGCTTTAAGTTTAATATCATTTTTTTTAGTTTTGGCTAAAGTTTCATAAATTTTAAAATTTGTTTTATATTAACCCTTTCAGTCCCAGTGATGCCATTTGGCATCATCGCTTTCAATATTTTTTTCCAAATGTTTATAATCCGTTATGACATCCAAACTCACATCATTCGATTCTTCACACTTTGTTCTATCCGACAATATTTTACATTAATCTCAATAGAAGTCAGAACTACTATTTTTTTATTTAGAAAATAGTCAACAAGCGTTTCTCCTGATTTTTGATAAGTTCACTTCAGTTCCACATATTTAAAACACAATTTAAACTATTTCGGTTAAAATAATTACTTAATTTTTTTAATAATATGGTCAGATACCTTAAAATATATAACTCGAAGTGTTTTTAGGTAATATATATTTTTCTATTTTGTTGTTTTCCACAGTTAAGAAATTTTGGCATTGTTTCAAAAACCATATAAAAAATTTAAATGAATTTTTTTTCTTATGGAATTCGTATATTTGACCTAAAATAAGCTTATTTTGTGAATATCAGATGTTTCTGTAGTGTAGTAAATTTTTGGGACTGAAAGGGTTAAATAAATCTTGTAGAATTACATATAAAAAATTATACTTATATATTGAGTAGTTAAAAAATTACATGAAAGATCAAACTATGCTTTGTAGTACCTTCTTTGCACATTTTTAAGACTCCTACACTGAAAAAAAAATTCTTGCAAATAAACCATAATTGTTTGGTAATGGTATTTATAGTAATAAAACCAGAATACCACGTACTTAAACCATTCAATTAGTAACCTTACTATTCGTTTTGGTAACCCATTACTAGAATTTCTGGTATCTAAAATTATAGCTATGTTACCCGTACGTTTGGTAAGATTACAAGTATGAAAAGTAAGTTTACCATACGCTTTGTTTTTATACGAGAAGCATGGTTGAAATACCAAATTTATTTCCAGAAAGCATCGGTCTTTTACCATATGCTTGGTGATCGAACCATGTTGAGAGCAAAGATACCTACCAAATACCACGGTATTAGCTGAAATTTTGACTACCAATACGTATGGTAAATCTCACTCATCAAACACGGTGCTGTGTTGCAGTCGTTTGTGACAACTCGAAAGAAGTCATGTAAGCAAACTAAACTGAATATACTAGTACAATCGGGAGTCCTGTGGTCAGAGTATCTATTTCCGGATCGGAAGGTTATGCGATCGAGTCCTGGTCACTGAAGACCGGCCGAGTATATGAGGAGTACGTGCTTGTTAAATCTGTTGGATCCGAAAGTCCTGTGAGCCGTCATTGCGCAGTTTCCCACGGGTACATGTCCCTGGAGACTATTTTCCTCTAATTCAGGGACTACCTCATAAAACTACACTGTTTAATAATATTGAAATCTTATTTGGTAGTGATACCTTTGTGTACAGACCAAATTACCTACCAAACAATGTGGTTTTACATAATCTTATTTGGCAATATTAACTTAGTGAACGGCAATAATACTATTGTATACAGTAATAAAACCACTATATACGGTAATGAAACCACTACATACAGTAATAAAGCCACTATATATGCTAAATAAACCACTACATATTAAAAGTAAAAATTTTGTTGCTGGAAAACCTGACAGCCGGGTGACGAGTTAGTACGCCTGTAACATTCAAGGGGTTGCACGATAAACTGTTTGCGCCAACAACAAAACTTATTTTCTTTATGTATTTTCGTATTATGTAGTTGGAAGTCAAAAATATAAATTTATTTTTTAGTTACCTCATTTCCGTATTTCATAAAATATTTTGTAAATGTTATGGACTAATGCAGTTTTTTAAAAAACTATTGTATTTGAATGTGTTAAACGAATAAATAAATAAAACTATTTCACACAGAAGCAGTTCCGTTGTAGCAGTAGTAAATATTAAAATTAATATAGTTTTTTCCCCCTAATTGCAATTGGAAGAAAGTTTGTTAGAAATAATATGCATTTTTATTTAAAATTTATTGCTATTTTGAAGAGTTATGTTGTACCTCCTTAAGGCTTTTGGGGTTCTACAATTTAGAACGTGAAGTTTTTCGGCTTAATATATACATGTACACGGTGTTGTTTAAGAACACAATAAAATATAATATTTTAACAAAGTTGTGAGTTTTACTTTAAATAATATTTTAACTTGTATGTTTTTAGCTCCTAGAGTGGAAGGTGAATACTTGAATATTAGCCAAGTATCAAGAGAAGACATGGGTGCATATCTATGTATTGCCGCTAATGGTGTTCTACCTTCTGTCAGTAAAAGGATACTTCTACAAGTCAATTGTGAGTTATGATTAAATTTTTTGTGGTCTTTAATAAAAAGGACGACAAGCAGGGGAAAAAGTATATTTAAATCTGTAATTGAAATTGTAATGTATTAGTTAAAATAATAATTAATACATTATTCAAAGTGTGATCGTTTTATAAGAATTTTAAGCAAATTTGTTTCAATTTTTTACACAATTTTCAAAGGCTTATGTTATGCAAATTTGCAAATTATTCAAAAACGTACCATAAACAACAGAATATTTATGTTGTTTTCTTGCTGAAACTTTATGTTTTCTAAAATACAGGAATTCGCTTTTAAATTGCATCTCAGAGAAACTTATTGTTTGGAAAGGATTAATATAGTTTTGTTTTCAGGCAAATAACAGGCGACATAAAAATAAAAGTTTTGCAAGTATACGAACAAACAAAGTTTTTGATATATCATTAATAAATAAAAGAAATAGGCCTTAATACATACCCTTGGGATTCTTTGCCTGAAGCAAAATTAACCTTTTTTTCATGTATTGCTGTATTTTTAACATCCGAAGTAATTTGAGATAAAATTCAATATTGTGTCATTTAAACAGCAGCAAAATAAACCGTATCAAAACTCTTTATAAAGTTACTATAAATAATATCTAAATGCTTTTTAACTTTCAAAGCATTGGCAATATAATTATTGAGACAGACAATGTTAGTTGTTTCCCCATGAATTTTAATAGATATGCAAAAATATTTTCCATATTACTTTGGAACGGGAATTATCTATAAAAATTTTTAAGTGGTATTACGGATATTTTTTTTAACATTATCTGCAGGAAATTTTAACTTACATAACATATTTTCTTTTACCGATAATTCACATATCTTGCAAAACGTTTAAGCTTTATTTTTTCGTTTTTGTGAATATCCACGATTTTAACAATTCAAAGTGTTTTTTTTTTGTGTGACTTAGTCTTTTATGCAGCTAAAAAAAGTCGTAATAATGTAACTGGAACACACGACAGCTGTGGTATTCATTTAATATCTGAAATTACTATAAACCTTTATCGCTTCAAATTAAATTATATTTTAAAATTTAAATTGTAATTTTTGAAGATTTGTGCTACGTTAATCCCAATGAAACTGCGTAATAAGATTGTAATATGCATTTTAATGCTTTCAAAAAATTATAAATCCATGCTTCTAACAAACTATTTGCAGGTCTCAGAAAACAAAAGAACATAGTTATAAATAGTTTCCTTGTGCTAAAGAGGTTTTAAGTTAAAACATTATAACATAATCACTTCTTAACGTTTTTTGAAATGCTGCTGCCTAGCAGATATTATCTGAACTACGACTAATTATTGCTTCGAAATTCTACATAGTTAGTGCATGGCATAGCGCTGCTACCTCGAAAATGACAAAAAGTGGACTAGAACACTAATTATCCGAACTCTAACTATCCAATGAGCATCCGATTATAGGAATGCCGAAAACAATTCCACCCAGCCTACCTGTTACGTTTCGTCCTGGTTAGATGCCATGTAGTAACTACTTTTGGACAAACAAACAAAAAATAATAGACATTGCATGCAACAACGACGAACAGTAACAAATAGGCTCTAGACATAGTTGCCGTTTACAAATATATAAGTAAACGACACCCTTATACTTTTCTTTGGTTGTACTGATGATGACGAAAACCAGAAATATATGATCTCACAACCCAACAATATATTAAGTAATTGATTAACCTTTTCAGTCCCAATGTCAATTTGGCATCATCATTTTAGAAATTTGTTTTTGCTCGTCAAAAAGTACATATATGATGTCAAAAAGCACATCATTCGATTCTTCAAACTTTTTCTATTAGAAAATATTTTTTATTAGTCCCAATAGATGTCAGCCGCATTATTTTTTTTTTAAAATTAAGATCAGAAACATGATGATGCCAAATGATATCCCTGAAACTGGAAGTGTTAAAATATACCTTTTCCGATTAACTCCATATAAACCGAATTTCTGATCATCCGAATATGGTTTGATTCCAATTACTTCTGATAATTGGAGTTCTTCTACAACTATTACTCCAAAAGCTTATAAGCGGTTCTCTGAACAAGCACACAAGCTGGAATACATATGTAACGTACCGTACCATACTATTACTCCTATAACTATTTGGGGCTGGGGAGCTCATTCGGTTAAGCACTCGCATAGCATGCGGAAGGTCCCAAGTTCGGGTCCGGGCATCGCCAAAATAGCTGCCGACCTATAAACGGCCCGTGCAGCCAAATATGTCCGACGAATAATACCCCGTGTAAGGAGTGCACGTTAAATATCCTTCAAAGTCCTAACGCTGCGTACGATGTCGCCCTTAACGGTTGCGTTGGGTGCCTATTCAGGTGTTAGCTCGTCACCTGACTGTGGTTCTAAAATACGACGCCCGTCGCAAATAGCCCTCGTGTAGCTCTAGTGCGACGATAATTCAAATCCAATCCAATCCTATAACTATTTCTATTTCTAGTTCGTCCCAAGATCCGAGTCCCGAACCAGCTGGTCGGAGCCGCGGCCGGTTCCGACGTCATCTTAGAGTGCCGACTCGAAGCGTCCCCCTCCCCACTCACCTCTTGGATACGAAGCGACGGGATTATGTTGCTGAACAACAGGAAGTACGACATCACCGAAGATAAAGAGGGATATAAGATCTACATGAAGATCAAGATATTCAGTCTGAAAGAGAGCGATTTCGGATCGTATAAGTGCGTGGCGAAGAATACATTGGGAGAAAAGGAAGGATTCATCAGATTATATGGTAAAACTTTTAAGCTGAAAACTAACTTTGCTGGCAACAATTTTTTTTATAAACATTGGTTTTTTAAGTATATCAATATACCTCAAAATTCAAAGCTGTGGATATACTGTATCAGCCTTAGGATTTATGCTAACTGTTAATACTATTTAAACTTTCAAAATTTATTATTACATTTTTATCATAAAAATAAAAATGTAACACTTTACTCGATCAATATAATCTTCTTTACTGAATCGAAAATGGAAAGTCAAATAAATGTAGTTACTACAATACACTACCGCAATGGCATTGCAAACACTAAACATATTTCCGGAATAACAAAATGTAGTCGCACATAGAATTCGGTACATTGTAACTTTCAGACGTAATGGATAATGTATAAGCAAACAACAAGAAGTAAAAAGATTACAGTATCTGTCACTTCGACTGTTTACATTCAACACCTGTACTCAGCAAGGGAAAAAATGCGCCAAGCACAACATTTCATTCTATATAATTGTCACTCTAAATTTGCTAGTTTCATTTATTTTCTTTTGAAAAATCAAAATATATTATTTTTTCTTCTCTAATTGTATTAATATTTTGAAGAATATCGATATAATATTTTTTAGTCTGAAATAAGACTAAAACATTTCACATCAACATACGAGAATATTAAAAGGTATCACCGTTTGTGAATGTATTACCTTTGAAAGATAACTGAACTCTACAATTTTTAAATGTCATATAATAAACAAAAAATATCTCATCTAAAGAAATATATAGTATTAAAACGTCATTGACTGTTAGTAAATACCTAAATGAAAATGAAAAATTACAATTGCTTTTCAAATGAAACAACACGAGAATTCTGCCTTTTTCTAAACAAATAATGTAAACTATTAACGACTTCTATTTGGATTCATATTACTGACTTATGTCTTAAAAATAATAGTATTTTCATTTATTTTAATATTTTTTTATTTTAATAATGTTTTATTTGTTTGGGCTATAAAAGTGGGGTTCATTTTTTACACATAAACGTAATTTAGAGACGAAAATTTTAACTGAATTTGATATTTTATATTTGATAGTATCATAAAGTTTTAGGTCCTTAATGAATTTAATAAATATAACACTAATTTTTCTAGTAATCAGTTATTTGCTCAAGTGTATCACTAACTTGACATTTTTTTTAAAAAAAAAGCATTTTTCTCTTTTAAATTAGAATTTATCCTTAAATGATAAATATTTACATTGTGCAGACAATAGAGACAGTGGCCAAATGTTTTAAAACACCATTTGTGAAACTAGATAATATGAATAACTAGCAGTCAATTAAGAAACATAATACGTGGTCGCGCATTATCTATTGATAGTCACTCTCAAACTAAATTCACAAGATATTCGATATTTTAATACCTGCTTAGAATTAATTTCCTAATTTGTCTTCTGGATTGTAATTAGGGTTACACAAACGAGTACAAAATTGAATATAATTTCCTGTTGTGAGTAATTTTGTAAACATGGTATTTAGGAAGATATTTTATGTTAACAGACATCATATTTAAATCCGAACCATTATTAAGTTTAAAAAAATACTGAACAGGAACTATATAACTGTAAAAAAAAATTATAACTGTAAAGAATTATATTTCAATTGTTTTTGAAAAGGAAATATTTTGAAAGCATTGTTCTTAAAACAACAAAAGCATTCTTCATTATTTTGATAGTATTCTTCTTATTCTTGAAATAACAACACACTAATGAGATAAACTAATTCATTAAAGAATGAGGGATCGAGACTTTTATTTTGTTCAGTTGCATATTATTCGTTAAAATATCGTATATTTTTTTAATGTAACTAATATTTTAATCAATATTAGTTACCTTTAAACACTGATCGTGTAATTTCCTTAAAAAATAAATTGTAAAATAACTTATATATTTATGAAATTAGGACGGCACCATTATATTTTTTTATAGTTAAAACTTTTGTTAGTTCATAAGGGCTTTTATTTATTCAAAAAGTATATTAAACTTTCATAAATAGTTCATTCTGATATCAAATTGACTTTATATTTAATCTTAATGATAACTAAATAGATGTTTTCATGTTTTTATTTATTGAAATAATTTTTTCCTAGAAATTCCGCCTCCCACATCCAATCCTAAAGTTACACAACATTACGAAGTTTATCTTCCAAGGTTAAGAGGTAACTATAAGTTTTCAAAACTTGCAAAAAATAAAAAAAATAAAACTTTCGTATTAATTTCAAATTTTATGTATCTGAAGTAATATTAATTAGTATTTTTTAATGACTTCCTTTATAAATTTTTAGATAAAAATAATTCATCTTAAATTAAAAGTTAAATTTATAACATATACATTATATTTTAACATTTAACAATATTTTAAAACATCGTGCCAGATCATTCATTTCATTTTGAAGATCGTACGCATAATTAAAGCTAATGAAGATACACAAATTGGATGAATGTAAGCTTATATTTTAAGCTTACATAAGAGATAAAAAGCTTAATTAAATTTTTCATTTTCATAAAAATATTTTAAATTATGTTCTTGCGTAACATATAATCATTAATGATTCCTCCATATTTAAAATAAATAAATTGCAGTATAATTTTAAAATTGAAATTTTTAAAAATTAAGTATGTTGCTGGAAACTTTGACAGTATGGAAACGGGTTTATTGCCATTATCCATCAGAGGGTAAAAAATATTTTGAATTGAAATGCCGGTATGTATGGAGATTTGATAAATATTCCTTGCTTGAAAATAAATGTCATTAAAGAAGCGCGCCAGTGTAATAAAATTTTAAAATTATTAAAGAAAGCACTCTATACGATTGTTTAGCATTTGTTTAAAAAATAATGATCTTTCAGAACACCTACAAAATAATGGCAGTTCATCACAAAGAAAAAATCATCCTTCGTCGAACACATTAATGGATGAATCACAGGAGTTTCTTTCAGGTATATTAAGATAGACTTACCTTACCTATTTCCCTTTACCATATATTAAATTTTTATAGTATAATAATGTAATTAACAAGAATATTTAATACTCATATTTATTATAATTAAAGTAAATACTTATATTGATATTCATTACTCAGAACTACATAAAATTTAAAAAAAAGAACACAAGTTTTTAATTAGTTTAGCAAAAAATTCGAAATTTAATTTAATAGAAAAATTAAGCTATCGATTGTGTAGAAATAGAGTAAGATGCCGAATACATATTGTTGAATCGCTAGTACAACATCTTTAAAAAGATATGGTTTTGGTGGTAGTTCACGTTGTCATTTCAATATTTCAATATATTGTTAATCCTTTTATAAGCTTTAAAAATTCAACTTTTTTTTAAATGGATTCTGGTTAAAATTACTTCAATGTTTAATGATATACACTAAAACTATATGTATGTTAAAGAAATGCACAACATCAGATTTAGATCGCATGTTAGTTATACTAAATCAGACTCATATCTAACGTTTTCATCCATAATATTAAATAATGTATATATTTTTTTAATATTAAAAATACCTTTTAATCAATTATAAAAATTTTAAATTGCATATACGTAATTATAAATTTAATTTTAATGATTGACATAATTGAGCGTTCAATTATATATATTTTCCACATTAAATCCACGTTTTTTGTGAAAATTCATAATATGTTAGTTCATTAAATAAGTCCGATAAAAACCTTTAAAAATTGTGCAGTTAATCTAAAGTAAGTGAATTATGGCAAAAAAGTTGGAAAATCATCTTCTTATATTTTAAAATAAAATAATTTTTATTGATATCAGTTTAATAAAAAAATATTTTCTAGTTCCCAAAAAGTTCGCCGTTTGCAATTATCTTTTAAATATTAAAAAATAAGATGAATTTTTAATATTGAAAATATAAATTAATTCTGAAACTATAGAAATAAAATAAAAAAAAATTAAAGATTTTCAAGAAATATATTGCAATTATTCTTCATTGTGAATAAATATTTAGGTTTGGAAACATATACATTTTTATTTACGTCAATAAATTTTATTTAAGTTTTAACGTAAAATTTTGTATTAAAATTTAGCCAATATTTTTCTAAAAAAGTGTTTAAGTGCTTTTGTTAATGCTATTAAACTAGTCTAACATAAAATAATGCTAAATAACATTTGATATTTGGTTTTCACAATGACAGTTTTGACTTTTTATGTGTTTTGAAATGGAATAAGGAAAAGATTTTAAGTATATGCATTGATAAAGCACACATTATAAAGCAGGTAACAATTCAAACAAGTATTAGAAATTTTTTTTAAATAAATTTATTGACTAAATAAAAATTTTTATGCCATTATTTTTCTGTTATGTTCCTTAGGGATCTTATTCATTCAAATCCTATATTTTATATAAAAAACTCTAATTTTTATTATCGTTTCAATTCTTCCATCCATAAAAATAAGGATTTATTCCGATTAAAAAGCCTTAAATAAATGAAAGTAAAAAACAAATTTTTAAATACCATTAAAAAGAAAAATTACAATTTTTTGTTTAGACAAAAAGCTTCGGTCGTCGTCCGAGTCGGATTCTGAGGATGAAACTATGCCAAGTCGACCTTTTCAAGGAACGCAAGAAAATGGTACATTAAAACACAATAGATTGTCAAATGATTTTAACAACTTTAAAAAAATCATGAGTGTATTAATTATTTTAACAAAAATCTTGCCGGAAGATATCAATACAATATCGATCGAAAAATTTGATTCTTGTTTAAATCGTTAACTTAATAAGTCTTCACAAAACTCAAGCTCAAATTAACCTTTATATAGCTTTCATTAGCATGGAATATCAATCACCAAACAACGAGAAATAAAGAAAATATTAAATAAAGAAATATAGCATAAAATGAAGCCCTTGGTATGAAAGAGAAGTGTATATTATTGTTCTTTTCTTTATGATATTATAATTTCTTTTGTAAAGCTGTTTAGAAAAATGTAGAGCACAATAGTACTCAGTGTAATTATAAAATTTTAACTATTGGGGCGAATCACAAAGCAAAATTTAGCCATATTCGCCTTGCATGCATGAAAAAAGCTATTCAAGAAAAAAGTTAAAAAAGATTTCATAAGATATACCCATTTGTTATACTTATAACTTTTAATAATACTAATCTATGAATTAGATAATTGTGATTCAAATATAATGAGTAAGATATTTAATAAATGGTTCATTTGTCAGTATTGACCAATTTTCTCCAAAACCAATATTCCCTAAATATCCATTTCAACAGTAGCGAAATTCTTATTCAATAATAGTAAATTTCAGTTTTGGGGGTGGACAGAATAAGGTTTTAACCTCAAAACTTGATCAAATTACTCTTTGGAAAACCTCTTATGACACATTGTAAGAAAGTTCTTACGATTAAACTTTTGAATGGTTTACACTCTTAAAACGAACGAGCGATTTTAACTCTGTCTGAGTTAATTTCACTCCTCTAGTCTGGAAAATGCACTTACCCGGAAGGAGTGGATTCTTTGTGTGTTAAGCATCCGACCATTCCAAACGAGTGATTTTAACTCAGTCTGAGTTACTATTCAATCCTTTACAGCGTCGAAAATGCACTTCTCCAACTGGAGTGGATTTCACTCTTTTGTTTTAAGAGTGTAAGGAACATCGATTTATATTGCTTAACTCAAAAACACTCTTTCTTATAATTAAGTTACGAGTCATAAATTACTACAATCCTGTCTTATTGCAAAGAATTTACCATTAAAAATATGAATATGTATTATGCATTGTTGCAAACAATAATTTTTTGTATTTATTTCTTATTTAGGTGGTTTTCTAACATCTGGAACCAACTTCTTTCTTGTGAGTTTGCTTATAATTCTGAATCAGTTGTTATACTGATAGAATTTCAAGAAAGGCCGTGCACTTTATTTTTTGACTATAAAGTGCATCATAAGGTGCATATCATAATTTATAAAAATAAACTGTGGACATCGGACGTTGTGAAATGTGTGTATCACCATTTTCCTCCATATTTGTGTAACTTATCAATTATATTTTGCAAGTGTAATTGAAATCTACAACTTTTCCTGTTGCCGTTACAAAAATACTTTAAAGAATTGTTGCGTGAACTATAAGGATGAAATTTAACACATCGTGGTCTAATAAAATGAATAATTATGTCAATGGAAAATAGATTTTTTGAGTAGCAACATCTAATACTTTTTTGTTATTTGTTTTGTTGGTAATCTTACACAGTTTTATAAAAACAAATATGTAAGTGAATATATTAAGATACTTACAAAACTATTATTTAATTTTACTTGTAATATGACATAACATATCGTATACAAGTTAGAGGGACTTAAATATCACTTAATATATATATCATAAAGGGAAACTTTTTTTAATAACATTTACTTTTTAAAAGTAATATTAATCATATCCCATGATGCTGAAATCTGAAAATGTGAGCTATATAATATGTATTGTATTAGATGAAGTGATATGTTCAGCTTTATATAAAGGAATTTAACATTAATAGCACATCATTGCAACAACAGGCATACAATTGAAATATGACTGATATATCACATTATTTAAACAGACTACAAGACAATTTATAGGTTGACAAATACTCAAAAATGGATATTTGGAAACTTGAAAATGTATTTATTTGCTTTTTTAATGAAAATATTTTTATGTTCAATCGTGAATTTATTTAAAAATATTCTTGAAAATTGTAAAGACTTGCTTACAATATGTTTTAGGATTTGTTCATGTTTCTTATGCAAATGCAATGGTTAGGCATTTTTATTTTTTCCATGTTTCTAATTTACGAATAATATTGTATTGTATACATCGATGAACTTTTAAACGGTTAAGAAGTTTTTTAAAGACCGAAGCTTAATCAGAAATATAATTTTATGTTAAAAGCTGTTTGGAGATTTCATATATTATCATTATTTATTTTATGTACGTAGACTTTACTACATAATAAATGTAGATAAAATTTTTCCTCAAATAAATCAATACCAAAGCACATTGTATTTATATTATTTTTATTTTTACATATCCTATTGTAATTTGTGTTTTCCAATACATGTCATTTACAACCTATATTGTTTTAAGAATTGTGTATTATCCAATGTGATGTATATACGATTGAATATGTGTAATATAGTCTATGTTACTGTTACTACTCAATATGAGTTTTACTTCTATTTTACAAATAAATATTTTATTTAATTTAAAACTTAAGTCAAAACTTCTCTTAACTGAGGAGAAACCTAGAAGTAAATAAAAATAACTAATAAAGTATTACTTAATTTAAAAATAAGTATATTTTACTTCAATTATTATAACTAATTTAAAAAATGTTCATTATCATTCTCGAATAATTTTGTTCCGAAACGAATTTTTTTAAACAAATTACACTTTTGGCTAAATAATTTTACATATTATATTTATATAAATACATTAAAATCTACCAAATTATATTAAACAAGTAACAATTTCAAAATCAGTCAAATGAAAGACAGAGTGCTCATATAGAACTTGCTCAGCGTTAATTCGAAACCTTAGACAGTAGAAATGTAAAAACTGAATGCTATTTGTAAATATAAATACATCTAATCTAAAGTTTTTACTGATAGTATGTATATTGTAGGTGAAACAAAAGTGTAAAATTATTATTGTCAAAGTGGTTTATTTAAAATTTAATCATTGTGTACCATATTATTATAAAAATATTTGAATTTTAAGAGTTATATATGTGCTATTATTGAAACTAATAAAGTTTTGTTGAATGAAAATTGCGTGTCTCTTTGCCTTTCCATAAAAACTATCCAATAAGTATTTAATAGCTCAGTGATTAGGAAAAAAAAGTATTTTTGATTGAGAATATATTAAGAGTCGATATAACACTTTAACCCTTTCAGTCCAAAAAATTTTCTACACCACAGAAACATCTGATACTCCCAAAATAAGTTTATTGTAGGTCAAAAATAAGAGTTCCACAAGAAAAAAATCATTTAAATTTTTTCTGTGGTTTTTGAAATAATGCCAAATTTTTTTAATTGTGGAAAACAACAAAATAAAAAATGTATGCTACCTAAAAACACTTAGAGTTATATATTTAAAGGTATCTGACCACATTCTCAAAAAAAAGTTAGAAATTATTTTAACCGAAATAGTTTAAATTGTGTTTTAAATATGTGGAACTGAAGTGAACTTTTCAAAAATCAGGTGAAACGCTTGTTAACTATTTTCTAAATTAAAAAAAAAGTTGCTATAACTTCTATTGAGATTAATGTAAAATGTTGAATAATAGAACAAAGTGTGAAGAATCGAATGATGTGTGTTTGGATGTCATAACGGGACATAAACATTTGGAAAATAAATATTGAAAGTGATGATTCCAAATGGCATCTTCCAAATAGGATCTTGGTAAGCTACACATTTGCATTCAAAAGAATAAACACCAAAATTAAAATCTCTTAAATACTAATATTTTTTATTACAAAATGTAAAAAGCTTCATTTTTCTATTATACGAAATATAAAAATATAGTATAATTGCTTAAACACTGTATTGCTGTTAAATTCAAGTTTAACTATCAACGCGAATAAATATTGGATATTGATTCCTCATTATTTAAATATATTTAAATGGATCATTTAAAAATTACCCTCACAACAATGTTTGAAATCCAGTTTATTTATCTGCATTTAATAATGGGTTTTCAGTTTTATATAAAAACAATTTTGGGAGACTATATATTTCTTTAAATACAGATGAGACGATGAGTAATTATCTTTTTCAAAATAAAGATAAGATAAAATAGAGATCAAAAAGACGTTCAATAAGATTTCCATAACAAAATTTTATTGAAACCAATTTGAACCAAATAAATTATTATTTTAATAGTCTTTAAAAATCATTTATTACCACATAAACTTAATATGCAAATGTGAATACGTGAACAAACCAACAACTTATGGCATCAAAATTAAAGTTTTAATATTCACCTTGCAAAAGAAAATAACTTTACCGATAAAAAAATGCTGAATTACCAATGCATCCAAACCTAGTTCATCATAAAAACTTTTAATATTAAAAGCAATAACAACAAGCATTTTTTTTATTTTATTTCTGTTCATTAATTCTGCGACAGGTGTGGTTTGAATAGAACAATTTGTGGGAGTTAGGCAAAAATGCGCATATATTAGTTCATAGAAAACAAATAAGAAGTTGTGAATAAATAAAACTTCAGATCATGTGTGCATTGCGGGATATATTTATAATTCCAAAATCCATACTTAAATTTGACAAAGTAGTTCAAAATTTTGAATGTCAATTAGGTAATTATGCAGGAAAAACAAACAACTTAATTTTTCTTATTATTTATTGTTAGCTAAGATTAAAAGTTTATATAAATAGATAAACTTAAACTATTTGCATTTTCATTGGTATTTATGAGAATTTTTTAAATTACAGAATAACTTTTATACTAAATAATAAGACTTAAAAATTCATTTTAATCTATCAGATCAGGTTTGAATTATCGTCGCACTAGAGCTACACGAGGGCTATTGGCGACGGGCGACGTATTTTAGAACCACAGTATTTAAATCTATAATAATACAACTAAATGTAGTTTAAGGGTTGTGTGTAGCTATTTCTTTTCTATTACACTTTACATATTTATAAATTTTAAGGAGACACAATTTTTGGGAAGTGCAGTTAATCAAGTGACCAACTAAAGGTAGTTTAAGGTTTGTGTGTAGCTATTTTGTTTTCAATTAACTACACATGTTTATTAATTTTAAGGAGATACAATTTTCGAGAAGTGCAGTTAATAATATGAAAGTAAAAATGTTTTGAGAAGCTAACGAATATTTTCTTACAACATTTTGTGTGTCATCAACATTTATCCATGTAAAATGAGTTTAGTTTTAGTAATTACGTCAACGCCGTATGTTACGATATATTTTTGATAAATTTTGCTGTAAAGCTTGTAAATAGATTTAAATAGTGCACAGGATCTTGGCTCTCGTTGTTGTTATATTAGACTAGCAGTATGGTCTCGCCTTACTGGGAACCCGTTAACATCGCATTGCTTCCTTTTAGAGGCATGCTTACTTGTGAATATACACCCAATATCTAAACTAAATTTTATTCGTGTTGGCGCATGCGCAAGAAAAAAGCAAATAATAACAGATAATGGTTTCGTGCCTCTGTTGCGGCCCGGTCGTTGTGTTTTGAAGCCCTGTTATGGTCTGCCTACTTATTAAAATGTCCTCAAAATCAAAACAAAATTAATTTCGTGTTGGCGCATGCGCCCTTGAAAAAGCAAACACTTATAGAGGATGGCGTCAAGCCCCCGTTTCAACCCGGTCCATGTATTTTCAAGCCCTGTTACGGTCCCGCACTCCCACGTGGATGACGTTTTTTGAAGCTAATTATATTAATTAAAAATCACAATCAAATATGAAAAAACTAAGCCGCAGGTGCACACGTCTGTATTAAAAAGAATCTATATTAAAAATTTCAAATTTTTTAGAGCAGTCTAAGTAATTCTTTTGCGATCCACAGACAAACACACAGACTCTTTCTTTTATTATTATCGATTATGCATTTAGATTGATGGTTATATTTGTTTTTGACCATACTTCTTTTTGGAAGGTGCATTTTATGTTACGCACTCTTTTTTTTCACTAAATTAATTAGTTATATTAATTTGAAGTTCAAATAAATAAACTAGTAACATTAATTAGTTATTAATTAATACATTTAGTATCATTACTTACTCTAGAATAGACGCAAAACTTATAGTTCAAATAACATAGTTTTTTACATATTTCTGAACATGGTTTTAGAATTTCTGAATTGGAGCAAGTAAATTCGTATCAAATTCAAAAATCCTATAATTTGTATTTTGACGTCATTTTACAATTATGTATCGCTACATGCAGAAAATTAAATTAAAAAGTACCGAATTCTTATGCAAAAAAACTTACTCTGCCCCATCTTTTTAGCTCATCACAAAAATTAATAGTTCTTCAAGTTCCCTCTTCTTCAGTTCCTTTTCATTTGAAATAAAGTATCTTGGGCGTTTGAAGAAGTTGCAACAGTTAAAATATTGAACAAAAATATAATTTTCTTGTGAGTTAAAATTAAATTTATTTCTTTAGATTTGAGCTTAAATTATAACGTAAATTTTTTTCCATTTATTGTATAATAATCTGTCAGTCTGTCCGTCATTAATGAAATTTAGCGGTTATATTTTTTACTGAATTATATCTGTAATATTTGAATCGGTGAGTGCAGAAACCACTTCAGTCCAAAAAATCCGAAAACTCGTTTTCAATGAAAATAAGCGTAGAAAGGCAAGATGCGTGTTGGGTGAAAAAACTGCGTTAGTCTGTTGAGTAGTTCCGTAAATACAGGACGTTTGTTTCGAGTGTTGAGAGCAGAAACAACATGAGTCCAGTGACTGACGTTGTTTCTGCACCCACCGCCTGATCGCGTGACCAGTCTTGTCAGGTTCCTTGCCGAGCATGCGCGTGTGATTAACACCCTAAGGTGAGGCTTGTATTGAAGTCAGTTCAGTTAAGTGTTTCAACGTGTTCTAAGTTAGTTTTCAACGTCTACTGTCAGTCCTTTGCAATATGTCAGTGAGTCTCACAAGCAGTGAGAGTGATAATGAAACAGCACCCAAGAAGAGGAGGAGGAATGAAGAGAGTTTCGAAGAAACGCGATTAGAACATCCAAAGTACGTGGGGTTGAACACATCAACTGGAAAAGGCATCTCATTCCATCTCGAACAACAGGGGTGCTGCTTGTAAGTGTAAATTACAATGCTTTACTAACTTTAGCGATGATGAAAAATCTGAATTTGTTGCTAATTTGAATCAGTTCAAATCAAAAGATGAGCAAGATATTTTCTTACAACAACTGATCGAAAAACTCGCCATTAAGCACAGTGTGCCAAAAGAAGCAAAATTTAAGTTTGCTCCCACCCGATATAAAGAGTTCCGCTATAACTCTGAAGAAAACATACATTTTCATTGAAGGATTACAAAAGCACAGCTATCATTTGCTGAGACCTGCTTTCCGTAACGTCGATATTGATTTTCCTTCAAGTAAGCCTACCCATCAGGGAAAGTTCCAATCAACATAAAGAAAATGGAAGACATCCAGAAAATGATTGTTCATATTCCTGAAGACTTCAAAGTTCTTATGATGAACTATTTACCTGGTCAACCACTGAACATGACAATGATACTATCGTCGAGAATGATCTATTTTAAGAGTGTTTCAGTTTGTTATATTCCTGTCGTATGACTTTGCAATAATGTAACTTCATTTCTCATGTAATATGGAAAAATATACATTTGTAATTTTTGTGTGAAATTAATTAAAATAAATATTATTAACAAAAATCGAAACAAAATTAATAACAAATACAAACTTTTAACGAATGGTTATCTTTTTCCTAGTTTCCTACAGTCTGTAAAAACAGTTGAGTGCAGAAACAGCATTAGTCCAAATCATAGTTTTAATTCTCCTGAGCCTAATTTATGTGGAAATTAGGTAATTTTTTTATAACAGCAGCATAAAAGCATGTTATGACAAAGGAAAAAAAAAGTTCTCAAATATTTTAAAATTTGGAGGAGTTATTACGTTTTTTCACCCTCCTGAAAAATTTGAAATTTGTGACTGACGTTGTTTCTGCACTCACCGATTCATTTACTGGTTCACTTAATTTTGATAATAGCTAGTGAAACAAATATAATGTTAAAAAAAGCTTTCTACTTTTCATTAAACACGATTTTTCAATACTCTTGTATTGAAAAATCGTGTTTAATGTTACTTTGTAACAATTATTTTTATTGATGTAAATTAACCAAATTTTTGTTTTATGGAAGAAATTTTCAGTTTCAATTGATTTTCAACAACAGATGGTAGCACTGCGTGTAGTATTAAACTGAAACCGGATTTATTTTAGATTCAAAATTTGCGTATACTAATATAGTATAAGTGAAATATATAATATCCCTGACATGATAACAAAATGAATAACTAAAATCGATTCATTGCAGACATTATATTATTTATTGCAATTCATTACATTTTCAATGCATATTAAGGGTATGAGTACTATAGAGATTTACCTTTTGAGTAAAAATGTGGAAGTGTTATAATAGTTGGTGTAAGTATTTTTTTCGAATATAAATTTGTTTGCAGAATTTTATGAGAAATATAATGCATTTTATGCTTCAAAATGATGATTGATAATATGAGTAATAATGCTTAAACTTAACAGGTATCGTTTTTAACTTTTCCCTAACTTTTTATAACAAAAACTTAAAAGACAGATCTCAGTTTTTTTTGTCATTTTAATTCAATAGTTTGAATTATTTTGCGCTTAACATACATTGATACGATTTTTTCAATAAAAAGTAAATTATTGTGTACACTGTAAAAACAAGGGAGTATTGTTACACTTATTTTGGGTATATGAAATGCTAAATAAGGTACAAATATACACGACTTGTGGTGTAAGCACCAAAATAAGTGTTATCATTCACTCAAAATGGTTTTTTATTTAAACTTAAAAAAATTGGTGTTAACATACATCAAGAATGGTTTAACTGTAGCCTTTCGACGACATTTTAAAAACGAAGCACCAAATTCGGTGTTACAGATCGAGAGAATCTAGCAATTCTGAACGCAAAATGTTGTTAACTCGTCTTTTCATTTTATGCTTCAAAATGAGAGATGATAATATGAAGTAATAATGGTTAAAATTAATAGGCATCGTTTTAAACTTTTCCTTAACTTTTATATAAAAACTTAAAAGATA
Source organism: Hylyphantes graminicola (assembly GCA_023701765.1). Classification (NCBI taxonomy): domain Eukaryota; kingdom Metazoa; phylum Arthropoda; class Arachnida; order Araneae; family Linyphiidae; genus Hylyphantes; species Hylyphantes graminicola. The sequence goes on along the minus strand of CM043111.1, from coordinate 34,213,981 downwards.
GATGGTAGCACTGTTTGTCATTTCAATTCGATTGTTTGAAATATTTTGTGCCTACCATATGTTGATTCGAATTTTTTTCAATGAAAAGTAAAATATTGTGTGTGAACGCGAAGCATCTTAAATGCGCCAATGTTGGTTAACTCGTCTTTTCATTTGTCCCGTTGCTTTAAAAATGCAGTCCATAAAACGTATATCTTCCGAAAAGGACTCCCCAGCTATTTAGAATTATTTTCATTAAAAAAGGTTAATTCTTGGTGCGTTTAATAAAATTATCTACTTAATATGTTGGATTATGGTAAATGATATACTTGATCCTTAGGTTAGAGTTAAATACATAATGATATTCTATGCAACATGTTGTTTTATTAATTATATTATTAAATATTAATATTTAACAATTTTCAATTATTTTAAGCTGTCATGTGTTGAGATTCAAGATTGATTTGTAAGCACACCCATTTAGCATTTTGCCCTTATGGATCCATGCTTAAATAGTAAGTTTAAAATTAATTTCAATTTAAAATGTTTAAAAATATTAAATGTTTACTTTTGTAGACATTTTTATTCCTTCTTTTCAAATTTAAATTATTTTATAAATTAAAGCGGAAACACTGTATAATCAATTCCATAAACGAGATTATGCATCAAGCGATGCATAAGCGATTTTTAATTCTTAGGGTTCTTTTCACTTATATTAAATCCCTAAATTAAAAAAATTTATTTATTCTCCTAAGCAAAGGTATTTGAAATATTCCTTTGTATGACAATATTTGAGACATTTATGATGTGGCAGAACCATTTTTTTAGCATATCCAAAATATTTTACCTTTTCAAGAGAAGATGGCAGCACGAACATGAAAAACATTGAATTTTTATTAAAAGAGTTGACATAACAGTGGTTTGAGCATATATGAACATGGATTAATTAAAAAAAGTAATATAAAAGAGATTGATCATATAAGATATAAGGCGAAACCAGCAGGACATTTCTTTGCAGTAAAGGAAATCTGTCAAACCACTTAATAATTTTTTCGATTGCCAGAGAAAATAAATACGAAAGTTCATCGGAAATATTCTTTAATGTTTGAAATAAAACTTTAAACTCGGACTGTTATTGACCATTGCAATTCACAATATTCCCACATTTCTGTTTCTATCTGGCTTGGTTCCAAATATGTTTTTTTTTTTCAATTTGATACTTGGTGTTAGGCTTTTAACGAATTGATTCGTTGTTTATCGTTTCAACATTGATACATTGCCTTTAAGGTATAAGATCACCTTTTTACAGCAAAAATCAACTTAAATATGAAAAATGTTTTTTTTGCATTTTAATATAAAATAAACGTTTAGCTTTCTAAATCTGTTTCATTTTAGTTTCTAGCTTTAGTAGAAACGAAGTTATAGCACTTTAAAGCTTTTTTTGTGTGTTTGTCTTTGCATTTTTTTTTTCAAAATGGAATTTCTGAGATGTTCAGTTTACGCAGAACATAAAAAGTTAAAGTTAATTATTATCGATTGCTTCCAAAATTTTACAGTAGTTTTTATATCAGTATGAAGAAGGTTCTGAACTAGAATCGTGTAAAACTATTAATAATTGGATATTTTAAAACTATTTATTTGCTTGTTACTATCTTGTTTCTAACTGTTTTCGATATAATTCTCCAAACTTTTGACTATAAATAAATTTTGGGCACTGATATTTTAATGAAATTACGTCATGACCTATATAATGTTTGTTAAGCATATTTAAATTTAAACGATGCAAAAAAATATGTATAGATATCATGTTTTGCGTAAGAGGGAATTTTGAAACATATCTTACTATATCTTTCCACAAATACAGAAAAAAAGAGATATAGTTGAGATATTTATAGTATTAACTTCATAGTTGGAATAGAATATTCAGAAGCTTGCTGTCAAAGGTGATCGACCACCTTAAGTTTTTTCAATGCCGATAGTTTTCACTTCCTAACTATCTCCACATAAATAATTAATTGCTCAAATTTAAAAACTTTAACTCACATACTACTTTAATAGATAAAGTTTTTTTGTAATTAATAACTTCAAACTTTATATCATACTGATACCCTAAAAATTATGTGCATGAAATAAGTTATTTGGTGGCGCCATCTTTCATTCAAGTTATTTATTTCAGTTGTATTCAAAGTATTAGTAAAATTTATATGTTTGAAAAAAATACATTGAGTGACTATAAATTTTTTAACAAATTTTCAAGCTGAAATTACATTGTTGATAAATTAATCCATTTTTCTCAATACTTTAGTAGTTTAACATTCAGAAAGTATAAAATACCGTCGGATTTAGTGAATTTATAAATATTATTTTATTTGGAATACAACAAACAATCTATGAAAAGATTGGAAGTATATAATGGATAGTTTTCTGAAATTAGATATTACCAATAAAACGTCTGCAACGTATTTTAGAATAATCGCCATGCATATTTTGAATGAATATATTTGTCATGAATAAGTTGAAAAAAGTTAAATAATACACTCTATCACTTTTTGAATTCGTAATTTAAATCTTCTTGAAGTGAATTTACATAATTTGATTAGTTGTGTAATTTGCAATTTCTCTCGCAGCTATGTTAGAAAACATATACCAATTAAAGTATTTTGAAACGATTTACCATAATTAACCAGCGTGGAATGATGTCTAGACAGTATTCCATTGGCAATTACCTGATACATATTCATAATAAAAGGATTTTAATAATCAGCAATGTTTCACAAAGATTTGAATTGGTAATAACTGTTAAATATCATACTAAAACTATAAGCTCAAAAACATTTTTAGCTTAAAACTGATACTTTTTCCGTATAATTCTTCAAAATTTAGAACAAATATTATTGGTAACGATTACACTTCCCACTTAAACATTTAGTTACAATGTTTTAGGGTATTTAAATAAAAATATATCTTTGGAGGAACTATACGTAGTTGTGTAACACAGGTTCTATAATGACTTATTAAAAAAATAAAACGATGAACTTTAAATGCTATAGACTAGTTTGAAAACCGAAATTTCACAACTGTATTGCATTATATAAATAATACAAGTATAATAGTTAAAGTTAAATTACGTGGTAGAATGTAATAGAAATGTAAAAAAGACTTTCATGTAAGTAACAGTTAGAGTAGTACACAAAATCTCATTTAATTTATGAAAATTGGTTTTTTATATGGGTTTGATTTTTCAATAGAGATAATTAAAAACCCCGATTCACATAATACGAATTTAAACTATAAATTTAAATTAAAACTAACAAATTGTTGGGAAATTCAAGGTGTGTTTTGGGAAAAATTAATCATTGTTACAATGAAATCTACATTATCACATTAAAAAGTAAAAACTGGTAAGTCAATTAAATAAAATGTGTATTTTTTTCATTTGTTTTAATTGTACTCTTCGCTCAAGAGTGTACTGTCGACTGTTATAGAACTTACTTTTTAACTTCATTTTAAATTATCTTAATGATTAACTTTTCTATCATGAAATACACTGCTTAAAACTATTAAGGGAAAACACGTGGTTTCAGACCTTTCGTCTCCAATGATTACATTTGGAATCATCATCTTGCGATTTTTTTTCTCACTAAGTTAAGCTTCCATCTATTTATTGTTAGATGGAAGAATCATGTCTTCTGAAAAATTAAAATAATATGTATTTCAATTATATAAATTATGGAACACTTGTTAAAAAAACTCCTCTACAACAATTTCATTGAATAAATTAACCCCAAATGCTTGTATTTTTTTTATGTTTAAAAATTGATTTGAACTATTTTTTTAAAAAAATAAAGTTTCGAGAAAAATTATTGTTATAATTTATTCAAAAGTTATGATTCCAATTTCCCGCTTTGAATTTTAGTTAAACAATTTTGTTTTTTTTACTATTTCATAATAGGTGCATAATGAATCTATTTCACAAATTTTAGATTTTAGAATCAAAAATAAAAAAGTTGGGCCTGAAAGGTAACAAAAGAAATCTAAGTCCTACCATTATTGTTTTGAGCAGTGTAAAATGTTTAAGCTTTTCAAAAGTAATGATACCAAAGAACCTGACAAGTATCAGCCATTTATCTGAATAAAAAATGATATAGAAACGATGATTCAAAAGACAAACAAAAGTTTTTTTTTCATAAGAAGCTTCGAAATTAAAATAAAATATTTATGAAGGACTCAAATTAAAGAAAAAATGATAAAGTTGGTTTGTTAATTTTAATCACACAAAAATGTGCATTTTTACGTTTTAAAATAATAAAGCTCAATACATTGACCTGTCCAGTCTGTCACCAAAGTTTAAACGGTATTGTTTATTTTTATTTTTAATGATAATAGCAACACATGCATTAAAATACATTTTTAAAAAAAAATCTGTTTCGATAAAAAAAATTGAAAAGGTTATGCAGGTAAGCTCTATTTTAATAATTTGCCAACCAATAAAAATGAAAAGCCGACTAGCTGAAAGTTAAATAACGAATATATGATTAAAGCCTAAAAAATCTAAATCATTCACCGTACGATGTTTGTTTTATGTTTTATTGGACAAATTTTGAATGTATTGGAATTCATTATAGAAAACAACAACCTGCAATTTTTCTTTCGAATTGAGTATTTGCTTGAGTTTTGAAAGTTATTTCATATCTGAAAATTTTGGTGTTGAAATTTTGCATTTGATAATAAAATTTTATAATTAACTGAAATGATTTTTTTTAACATTTAAGATAAATTTACCTAATGATAGAAGTTTAAATTACAATAGTTGCTTTTTTGTTTTTCGTAGTTATGGAAGACACGTATTCATTTTGCTAGACCGATTTAAAAGTGCTGAATTTTTTTTTAAGCTTTTTAATTACTATTATGTATATAGACTCACAAAAAATAAGATGAAATAACACTGTTCACACTACACGGTCACTAAACTGCGTGGTTGGATTTATTCGATAATCATGCTAACGTACATATCATGATCCTTTGAAGAATTGTTGCTCACGTTTCATGAACACAAAATTATCCCGAAATTGTTTCAGTATCATGACAAAAACGACTGCAGCAAAAACAAAAGTGACCACTAAGCCCAATTTCGGCAGTTCGCGCTTTCTATTTTCCTTCCAGAAATGGCGGAGGGGGAATGAAACAAGGACTTGTTTTCGCTGACGTGAGTTCAATCCTAATTTTCAGCGACTTCCAACATGCCCGAAAACTCTCTCCTTTTCGACAAGAATCCTAAAAAGATTGTAGCGGCTTTTGTTCCATTATTTTTTTATTATTTTATTCTAGTCCATTCTTTTACGTTTTTTCATCCATCTGCAAGATGAGAGAAAAAAAAAAGAACCCGGATAGGCGGCCCGGCTTAACGAAGCAAGGACTGGAAATTGCTCAAAGACACCTTTTACGTAACCTTTCGCTCTTTTCCTCAACACTGCTGGGATTAGCCTGCCATACGGTTAAACACGAACCGATGGAAAGAATGTTGGAAATCGTTGCTTCAGTTCGAGAAAAGTGTAAATACGTTTGATGAGTAAAAGGTTTAAGTTAGTTAATGGCTGTTGTGTACTACGTATTTCAAATTGAAGTATAACTGAGGCAAATAAAGAATATATAAACATTCATTCTAACACGATAGTTTTCTGCTATTGTTTCTCTTGGTGTAGATTAACTCTTCTTGGTGCAGATTAACTACGCAATGTCCAAGAGACTATATGGCACATTAATTAAAAAACATTCTTCTGATTATCCGACATTTGACTCACCGACATGCCCATGCAAATAAGATGTCCAGTGGTACCATCAGGGAGAACACCATAATAAGAAAGTTTTTATTTTCTTTCAGAAAGTCAATTAAGATGTAATATATCCAGTACACTGTAAGAAAAGATAAAGCTGTCAGATATCATGTTCCAGAAAAATACGGTTTAATTTACTGAGAAAATCAGTTTATTTATAATTCAAATTACAGTTTATTTATAATTCAAATCAATTTAATAATAATTCAATCAATTCACAATTTTAATGTACAAATACTAAATTTTTAACAGAAATTTAGAAAAAAAACGCAACCCATCTCCAGAGGTAAATCATAACCCTGTAACCCCAGTGACTTGCGTGGATACCGAATACAATACATGACCACAATACTATACTGAATAATAATAAACTGCTGAACCCAAGTTCAAACCACTGTTCATAAACAACGATCCCAATTCAGCTGTTTTGGAACTCACAGTGTCCATACTGTTGGATACAAATTGCTATTGTTTTCTGTTAAATAAATAATCGAATGAATTCTAAGAAAATTGTCAGTTACAGCTGTGTCTTTTCAACGCAAGGAAATGACGATGCAGTAAAGCCATTCAAGCCCAAACTTTTTGTATATTTCTTACTTTAGAACTTATAAATTGTGCTTTTTTCCATTTTACCCTTGAATTAGATTTTTCGAGAAGAACGTATACGTTAATAATACAAAAACATTTTTTGGGTTTAGCTTTCAGCGTGATGAAAGATACTTCGCTTATGTATTTTACTAGTTTTTCTCACTGATTAATTAAATTTTGGTCGGATGTAGCAGAATTTTAAATATATAAAAATGCAAATCAGAGACAAGTGAAATTCAAGAATAAGAGTTTATAAATATTTGTGAAGATTCTTATGTTTCGTTCGTAATGAAGTTATTGTTCCAGCAAAAAAGAATAATGATATTTTCACTTGTTTTCAGAAAGATTGTATAAAAATTTTTAAAAAAAGTATATTCTAAAGATTACCAAATAATCTTGTTGAAAATCGTGTAATTTTATAGAACTGTTAAATGCATGCGGTTGTTTAGCTTTGCGTCTTTTAAATATTGAAAATAACTCTTGAATGGGAACTACTCATTTGCGTTACAAAATAAAACTTGGAGTAAATACTACAGATTAATTTTCTGTTTAACAAAATAATTATCGCATTTTAGACAAGTTTGCAGAAAAACATGCGCCTTGGTGGATGATACTTTTACAATACTGAACCCAACTGTTAATACTATCAACTATTTATATCATTACTTGCAATCAAAATAATTCTCAGGGATTACAAAGTACATATGTACATAGATGCTTGTTCAAATCTGTAGAGTAAGCAGTGCAAAGTCCATACTGTGATATGGTGTCAGAAATGCAGCTCAGGTGTCGATCTCTTTATTTGAGTACGGTTCAAAATAACAAGGTATACGTGTCTGTCTTATTTGTTTCAATAATGCTAGACTAGAAGTGAATTTACTTACATTTTCTAGAGATGGGTGGTTTTAAAGGACTACCAACAGCAAACACTTCAATTATATCACCATTTTTCTTTAAATTTGTAACTGTATCTTACAAGTTTATTTTCTTTTATCCGAAGTTTTTCTCTCAGGAATACTTCCAAAAACTTTAACTGGTAAGAATTTTTTATGACACATGCCTTTGTATTAGGATATAAAATCCATACGAACTAAGGAACTCAGTTCGTGGCTGAAATATGTAAATGACCCACATATCCGGAATAAGTCATATTTCTTTGTGAGATCCCAAGGCTTCAAATATAATTGACAAGAGAAAATCTTTTCTACTAGGAAAGAAATTTCTGGAGAGGGAAGAAACAGTGAAAGGCTGAAACAACGGATTGTACTCACATAAGACACAGTTTTGCTTTCAAAATAAGAGAGAGTTGGGAGGATTTGTTTTTTCGGAACGAGTTTTCTGTAATATTTAGAAAATATATATATGAAAATGCAATATTGAGACTCTCATGAAAGATCGATAGTTTCAGCTAACCTTTTACTTGACTTGCAAATATATATTTTTTCGTAGGGTTTATCTAAAAAGAAATTAGACTACTTGATAACTAAAAATAAATATAAATTTTTAATTTAGTATATTGAGTGGGTATACAATATGAAATACTATTATAGTTAGAGAGTATTTGGTTTTAATACTATTTTCTTTAATTTTGACTTTTATGAATTTAAAAGAATCAATAAAAATTTACCGTTGAAAATTTAGCTATATGTAGGGTAGGTACATATATATTCCTGCTTGTGTACTTGATCAGAGACCTGCTTATTAGCCTTCATCAGATAAGACATACATAGAAAGAGTTTTTACTGTCACAGAGAAAGAAAGTACACCTAGGGCCAAGGCGGGATATGAATCCGCAACCGTTACAGTGCGCAGACTGCTGGCTTGCGATGCTAACCACTCAGTCGGGTTATATGTATATTAAAGGTAAACTTAATAATATGAAATCGAAACCGCTAATAAATAGCATTTTATTAAAATATTTTTTTAAAAGTGCAGACTCTTAGAAGAATAAAAGTGACAAGCAAGATTAGTTAAAAAAGAATTTTATATAAAAAAAACCTATAAAATGTTCGTTTAGAGGTTTACATGTTTTAAAAGTAAGATTTTCATTTCGTATCGCAAGTGAATTAAATTTATTTGATCAGATCAATTAAGCATAAAAATCTTGAAATATAAATAAATTCTATTTAATTTAATAAGCTCAAAGTAATTATTTATTTCTTATAGGAATAGCTAATTAAAAATTTATTTATGCACAATATCTATAATAATGTTGTTGTGATCTTCAATACTACCAGATAAAGCAAGTAATGTGTAACTTTGCCATAATTTCACAATTACCATTTAATAATCATAACATTTAGCGATAGTTATTTAACCATGTGACAATTTCATTAACTTTAAAACCTAACAAATATCTATTTGTGAAATATCTATTTCATTTGTGCATGTGCTAATTTCGAAAAAACCTTTTTAAGACATTTCATAGTTATCAATACTCGTATTCTAAATCTAAAGCCTGTGTCTCTTCGTTTTTCAAAAATACCTTGACAGAAAAGTTTTAAGGCAACTCACATTTGCACATAAACGATCTTATCAAAAATTGTATTATGACGTCTGCCAGGTACTTTAAAATCGTGTACTGAATTTAAATTTCGTTGTTCCTTTAGTTCAAGCAGTAGAGTTGTTTCATTTAGACAGATGGACAGTCTGACGCAAGGACGCAACGTTTTTTTTTCCCAAAAAATAAGCACCCTCTATAACGTGAAAAAAGCCCACAAAATATCCATCTTAGATATTCATTATCATCCATTACCTTATATTTCACATTAGTTAATGAAAAGTAAAATTATAATACTTGTGTGAGATTAAGATGAACTATACAATTGTGTGTGTTTTCCTACAATATTAATCATGATATTATTAATCTTAGATTTGCATAAAAATTCAGACATTTAAGTCGGACATCCTCCCTTGTGGTGCACGCAAAAAATGGTGCTGGTCCTGCCACTCAACCAAGTTCGGTTGAAGGGTGTTTAATTGGCACAGCCAAACTGGTGGTTTCTTTCAAACCTACCAGTTTAGGTACCATAACTATACTCGTTCGATTAGGGGAGAGTGTTGTACCTTGGGACACTGATAATTTCTAAGAATCTTTTCGTAATATTCATACATTGTTTATTTCTAATAGTAGCCTTAACCAACAGACATCATCATAATAAAATTTAACACTAGCATCATTGAATTGAAGAAATGGTGTCAAAAAATAAAATTTCATTACCCCAAAGTAAATATTTTTCTCATTCTAATATAATTTTCTATCTTAGTACTTTTACAAAAAGTCAACTGCATTTTATTTTCTTCATAAAAGAGAAGATTTTAAAATATTTTGGTTATGAGAAAATAAAGATAATGCATTTGGATTGGCCACTATCTTGCTTTTATTTCAACCATGTAGTGTGTTGTACCTTGGGACAGTATTAATAATTTGATTATTTTCTTAATAATTTGGACAAATAAAAATATCTTTATTATTTATTTTAATAGCAATTCCACAAAACATGTAAAATACAACTCAGTTTTGTTTTGGATATATTTTATAAGGATTGCAGTTTGAAAATATAATTCTGGCAACACCTGATAAATCTTTTTCCTTCCGTGTGATGAAATGTTCTAAAGAGCAAATTTTCTGATGTATTTTGAAATAAAGTTTGTTTCCTGACACAAATTAGTTCAAGTGTATGACTATTGACTGAATTATAAAGCATGTCCCAAGGTACAACATGATGTTATACCTTGGGACAGTTTATCCTCTCTACTTTAAATGAGTGGCAATTTTTTAATTTCAAGCTGCCAGAATTTAAAAAATATATATTATGGAGGAATATATTGGTGTGTTGAAATGCTGCTTTGAAATTTTTATTTTGACAATAATTATCGAAGAAAAAAACTAAAATGTAAAAATTGTCCCAAGGTACAACACTCTCCCCTAAACGAGTTTAGTCAACGGGACCAGACTGCCACAATGAGTACGGTTGAGACAACTAAACTCTGTGTGAGAACTAAATTGCGCGGTATCAGTGTAGTTCTCTCAACCGAACTAGTCGTTTTAGCCAGCTGAACGCTTCTAACCAAACGTGTTTGGTTCCTGCAACTAGACAGTCCTGTCAGTCCTAAAGCAACCGAACAGTTTGGTTGGGAGAACCCAATTTTCGTTTGTACGTACCAGACAGTTTTTTGCGTGTGCTCAATAAAAAGGAAAGCCGCCCCACTTCACCTTAAAATCGGATAGTTCTCTACTCCGGGCTTGGTTACCTTGTGGCATTACAAACAACAACAGCAAAAAATTCTATTCAATTTAATAGGCTAACATAGTATTAAATTTATCCATTTGTCATCCGAATAGTTAAGTAAATAACATTTACAATGCAAACCCTATACAGCATTGCCCACAAAATACTGTCATACTATTGAATATATACAAGATAAATAAAATATTTCCATAACCATATTATAACAGGTTTACATTGCAAGTGATATTCTCTCTATTGTTCATACAGCAAATCATTCTTATAGTAACCATTACGTAGTATTTTATTAAAGGATAAAGAATATTTTATTTACTCCTATCACTTCACTACCTTACATTTACTTATTATAGTTCTTATATTTGGAATGTCTTGAATTATATTACTTCTAGTAACACAGTAAAATAAATTGTAATGAAATATTTTAGACAAGACATTTATTTTGCTATTGTAAATTCCTTGATTGTAAATTATTATTGGAATATTGGTTGTTGCTTACATTATTTTTCGTTTTTCCGTTGAACGAGCGTCGTAAAAATATTCATATTAAAAACTAAAAACGAATATATAAAATTATTATTAAACATATTTCACTATTAATTATCTAAATTAAAAAAATCCAACTAATTGTTTCAATCGTTAATTAAAACACTTTAGCTAAATGATTTTTTTTAAATGTTGTTATAACACTTCATGAAACTTGAAACGTTGTTACATAAAAAAGAAATTACACGGGAAAAATAATTCATGGCGCTTAAAATGTCATTGAAATTAAAGAAGACAGTATATAAAGAAAATAAACTGTTCATTTTTCACTAAATCTACCCCAAAAAACTACGAAACGTGCAGTATGATTAATGTGCGGTATTTAACATTTTACACATAACTTCTATTTTAAAACTTTGAAGTTTGGAGAGCACAACTTATTTTCCCCTCTCTCGACAGAGAAGACCCCGACTCGCTTCACGAGTCATTTTTTTTCATGCAATGACTCGTTAAATCATCCGCGAATGATAAAACTTTTCACTAGTCTTTCAGACCTCCAGGAGCTCGATTTCAATTCACCGAGAGTAATTTGAACTCCATTACAGGAGTAAAAATGATAAACTCAGAACGGAAGCCGCTTTAAATGTCGCATCATTTCCCGCTCAGTAAACTCATTATTAATGGCGGGTCGGCATTGTTCCGTGGAACGCGGGGGATAGCTAGGCCTAACGGGTGCCGCCATCTTTAGAAAGAGTGTCGCTTTCTGCTAACTGATGTAATTAGACCATCTGAGCTTTTAATTACACGCCTAAATTAATTTGTATGCAGGTAGGGAAGCCTAAGAGAAAACAAAGTAATGAATTTAAGTGACTGTTATTAAATCACGTCTGTTCACCAACTTTCAGAATATAGTAACGATGGTATTTCTAATATGATAGGTTAATGACTTTAACCCTTTGAGGGACAAACAAATTGACTGAAGTGTAAATTTGTTTTCACTGTATGAGGTTTATTAAATTGTATGTAAGAGGCTTTAATTTTTTTAAAAACTAGATTTTTAAAGGAAGGTGATTAAAAATGGCTCCTGCATACGTTAAAGATTATAATTTAACCCTCTCCCCACCTCTCACAAATATATCATTTAAAATGAGCTAACTAATTCTGACGAAATTCTTCTGACGAAAAATGGCTCCTGCATACGTTAAAGATTATAATTTAACCCTCTCCCCACCTCTCACAAATATATCATTTAAAATGAGCTAACTAATTCTGACGAAATTCTTTTGAAAATGTTAAGAAACTTATCGATATTAACGGTTTTGCTTACATTCATCCGCATCTTTTTATGTTAAATCAATCACAATAAGCATTATTTTTACAAACAATTGAGAAAATATCAATAAAGCTTCATTAAATGCATTTGTTTTGAATTTTTTGACAATATGAAAATAAAAATTTATTGTTTTAAGTTTTAGTGCAAAATATGAGAAGGCAATAAAAACTTTCAAAAACTTTCTCTCCATTCAAGTGCTAAATGTCATCCAAAGCCAAATAATTTTCAGTCGATACCTGTATCGTTACTTCCGCAAGCCTTTGTGGTTGCAGTTCCAATTACTATCCAGTATTTGGGTTGAGAACCTGGAGCTCAATGTTCACTTCAATTAAATTCAGCGCCTTTACCGACTCCTCCGTAACGTTCATTAAACTTATGCCATCTATTCAATGCATTATTCAAACTTAGGACAATCTCTTATTTGGTATTGTGGACATTCATGCCTAATGTCTTCTCTCCTGACAACATTCGTACATATATTCTTTAAATAAACATATTTTTCAAGCAACTATACATTTAGAAGTAAGTTTTTAAAATAATTTTTAAAAAGAAATAGCGTTTAACTTTTTTTAAGGGCCACGTCAATTTAGTGGAATTTAAGGATTTGAGAGGCAAACAAGGACATTTTGTGTGTGCTGTGAAAATATAAACAAGCTCTATATGTATATTGTGATGTGATAAAACATGCCAACTTAACTTTTGTTTGAATTCGAAATTCCTCATAAATTGACTCTGAAAATACTTAGTTTTTTGAAAAAGAAGTTTGAAATCTGTTTGAATCCCTTTTTACATCAATTTTATGCAATTAATGAATCTACTGCTGCGGTATATATAATAGAGCCTAAAAATCCAATTCATATGCTAGGTATTTTTTTAAACAAGCCTAAGGTGTAAATATCAAGGACTTCTGAAAGCAACTTAGCCCTTCTTTTTCTCATGGGGCTACAAACTCCTACAAATCGGAATACAAATTCCAAAAAAATAAATCACACGGATGAATTCCCTAAATTGTTAGTGGCATTAGAAATTAAATTCACACGTTTGTATGCATGAAAAATTGTATTTCTCTCCTTTCAAAACCTATTTCAAACGTAAACACTCAAATTCGGAAGATATTGATCTTGTCTTGTCAGCTAAGAAATTTAGAAAGAGCTTTAAATGCTTAAAGTAATCTAAAAGAAGGAAACCGGAAATGTTCCGCACACAAAAGACACAAAGCCTTCCCGAAAATGTTCACGGATTTAGAAGGTAAAGTACACTTAGTAATAGGACTGAAACTTTCAGATTCATTCAAAACTCTCAAAAGGTTGTTTGTGTTGAGATTTTATTTTGAATTGTACTCTGCGGTAGATCGTATTGGCATAAGGACTTAAATTTTCAACAATTTTACACAAACTTTCTCGTTTGAATAGAAAATTCTTCTATTTCTTATTTCATACAAATTTCAAAACCAGTATTCATCTCATGAATTTGATCAACATTCTATGATTATTTTTTACAGGTTTATTGTAGCTTCAATTTTTGTTCATTGAAACTTATTTTTTGTGTGAAATAAGTAAAGTAAATCGTTTGCGTAAGTAAATCGTTTAAATTTGCAATGATTTGGAAGATCACCTATTGAAATCATATATATTTTAAAATAATATTTAAAATAAGTTTTAACATCTTCTAAATTGTTAAGTATTTTTTTTTATTTTTTGAAAGCCCCCCTTTTGAAATAACATCTATATTTAAAAATCACATTTAAAATGATTTTTTCCTTTTTTCTGAAGGGTTAAATTTCAATTTTTTGTTTCAGAAAATGTAATTTTAAGCAATTTTACCTCTTATTTTCATGAAATCATTAAAAATTGTAAATCGACATTTGTTATATTTAACTAGTATTATTATCTTTGTACACTTTTTTGATAAACTTTATTTTTAATTTTTCGTGTTGATTGGATACGTGATTGATTTTCCCATAATAGTAACTAATATGCTTCGCTTAAGGTTAAAAATGCTATACTAGTGACTTGTTTGATTTTTTTTGTATAAAATTAATTTTTCAATGTATGCCCGCAATTTTATAAGGTATTTCAAAGTAAATAGCTGCAAATATTATTTCCAGCTAACTTTAAAGACTCAATTTGCCACTGACATCCTATGCCCCACACCATGCACTGATGTTTGGAACTCATTTAATGGCAATTACATTTTATTTTACTAATTTTACCGTTCAAATTAAAGAAAAAACTTAATTTATTAAAAAAAAACAATCATTTTTGTAAAAAATAAGAATTTTTAGTATTTTTTCTCAGCCAGAAGACATGTTCCCTAATTTGTGGTTACTAAAGTTTTCTTGTATAAGATTAGTTATATGACCATCAGATTATCAGTTTAAATAACATTTACTCCATCATTTAATATAAGAAGTTATCTCAAATCTAGATAACAGCAGTTTGGTTTGAATATCTTTATAATAGTTTTGGATTTCAAAATAAAATAAAAGTGGATGTAAAAGTTACAGATATAGACAATATATTGTCTTTTATCTGTCGCTACTATCATATCACATAAAATTTATCTTATTGTAACTTATAGTTATTTTATCGTGTTGTATACAACATATTTTGTATAATTGAAATTAAACTATTGAAGTTTTCCCAATATTTCCGTATACTGTGAACAGAACATAGATGTAGTTAAAACTTTTGCTAATAACTTAAACGTAACCTATCTTGTAAAATAACCCACATTTTAACGTAATCTTATTTATATAATAACCTAATTTATAGAAAAACCTAATTTATGAAAGAATCTAAATTATAAAATTACCTTATTTATGAAATAGCCTAATTTATAAGATAACCTAATTTATAAAATAAACTAATTTGTAAAATAACCTTATTTATAAAATAGCCAAGGTCATGATTTGCATTTCTTAATTAAACCTTCAAACTGGGAAAACACAATACAATGTGATTTCTCCCCGTGACACGCTGTCTCCAATTCCAACACCAAACCATGCGAAAAGTCTCCGAGTCAGTCAACCCCGATATTTATTCCCCAAGCGCTTCTCAAAACGGGGATTCTTTTCCCAGAACGTTCCCTCCGTCTGTGACAGGTCATCACAGGCAGTTTGATGGATTGACGGCGGGAAGAAATTATGAATACCAAAGCAGCCCCCCTTCGCTTTTATGGCCGTGTCTTGGCTGTGTCAGGTTTGCCGGGGGAACTGCTGTGTGTGGTTGTTGGGGGGTTCTGTTATTTTGAAATAGCGGATTATGTGCGATTGGTGTTTGGAAATTGTTAAAACTAGCAAAAATGAGGCATCATGTTCTTTAGTGAGATTATGGTATGGTACATTTCTTTTCCATCATGTGTGCTTGTTCGGAGACACGATTATAAGCTTTCGTCAAGTGGGACAGACACAGAAAGAATTTTTTGCATTCACAAAGAAAGGAATAACACATAGACAAATAACAACATTTATTGACGGTCACAAACATCCATGCCTGACCGGGATTCGAACCCGACCCCATCAGCTCCAAAGGCCAGCGTCCTAACGATTGCGCCACCGGGGCGGCTTAGTGAGATTATCTATTTGTGTTTCTCAAGTAAGAAATCTGTCCCTCACTTAACTATTATTTTTAAACAGTGGATTCTTTGCGATTCATGTTTTGGTTAGGTTTTAATTATCGTCGCATTAGAACCACAGTCTAGTGACGAGCCGGCACCTGAATAGGCACCAACGCTATCGTTGATTGCTACATCGTACGCAGCGTTAGGACTTTGAAGGATGTTTAACGTGCACTCCCTTACACGGGTTATTATTCGCCGGATATTTTTGGCGGCATGGGCCGTTTGATTCGTGTTTTGGAATTGTTGCCCCACTTTAACAAAAAAGAAATATGTTCTTAAAAAATGAGTCTTTACCTGAGATAATCCATCAAAATTTTTCAGGAAAGAGAGATAATCATCCTCATTTGAACAAACTTCCTAGATTATCATTGAAGCCCGCGGTGTGTGTAGAGAAATTATACTTACGGAATACTCACTCATTGGTAATAGGTCTTTTGAAAAGGAGTTATATACCCCAAAGATCATGCACCGGGCAGACTACACATGAGTAGTATTTCCAACGGAAATTTTAGTAACATCGAACTGCGCTTTTCATCCAAATAGAGGTAGCTTCACTTTGAACCACCGATATTAAAGCATTTATTTCGCACTATACACTTTCCCTTTATATAAAAGGTAAGTTATGCTCGACTCCTTTATATCATGTAAATTGAACTGATGATCTCAAGGTTTAATATCATGTGAATGACTGTTGATCTCAAGGTTTAATTATTACCACCAAAATCGCATGTCATAATATAAGTGAAATATTTCCAATTTAACATTTTTGCACTCCTGCTTGAAAACAAAGTACGTCTTACCGCAATATCACCATAAAAATTTCAACAATGGTTAATTTTCATAGTTACATTCGAACATGTTAATTGAAGTGTTAATGAAGTGGAAATGTATATGTATCTGCACATGTGCTTTTGAAACTATTGATTATTTGCTACATCTGGAGTTTTCTTGATAACTTATTTGTTCTATGCTCGACTCCTTTCTATCATGTAAATTGAATTGATGATCTCAAGGTTTAATATCATGTGAATTATTGTTGATCTCAAGGTTTAATCATTACCACCAAAATCGCATGTCATAATATAAGTGAAATATTTCCAATTTAACATTTTTGCACTCCTACTTGAAAACAAAGCACGTCTTACCACAATATCACCATAAAAATTTCAACAATGGTTAATTTTCATAGTTACATTCGAACATGTTAATTGAAGTGTTAATGAAGTGGAAATGTATATGTATCTGCACATGTGCTTTTGAAACTATTGATTATTTGCTACATCTGGAGTTTTCTTGATAACTTATTTGTTCTATGCTCGACTCCTTTATATCATGTAAATTGAATTGATGATCTCAAGGTTTAATACCATGTGAATTATTGTTGATCTCAAGGTTTAATTATTACCACCAAAATCGCATGTCATAATATAAGTGAAATATTTCCAATTTAACATTTTTGCACTCCTACTTGAAAACAAAGCACGTCTTACCACAATATCACCATAAAAATTTCAACAATGGTTAATTTTCATAGTTACATTCGAACATGTTAATTGAAGTGTTAATGAAGTGGAAATGTATATGTATCTGCACATGTGCTTTTGAAACTATTGATTATTTGCTACATCTGGAGTTTTCTTGATAACTTAGTTTGTTCTAAAATATCAAAGTTCTTGTTCCTTCTAATTTCATTTAGGACCTAAAAGAAAACAAAAAAATTAATAATCAGAAGAACACTTCAGAAACGTTCAATTATTTGTATATGGTAAAAGCTATGGTAATCAAACATGTCGATATTTTTCATAATAAATATTTACACCTTTCTTATTACAAATCTTATTTTACTTATCTTATTCGTATTTTTGCTTCAATTTTGTATGAATAACTGATTAAAATATAATAGAATTTATCATTTGGTTAAAAACAATAATTAAAAGAGAAACTCAAACCTATAAGAAGAAAGTAATTTGGCATTCATCATAATCACAGTAAGTGAGTTTTGATAAGCAAGTGACCAAACTCATATTTATTTATTTCAATTCTATGATTTTAAAATTGAAATGAAAAAAAAAATAAGTCATCGAATAACACGAACAAAAAAAACCCAAGTTTATTTACATTAAGTAACAAGTCTGTTCTTAAGTAACATGTTACGAAACTAAACTTATTTCTTTACCATCTGTATTCCTCTTCCCCTTCCCCAGCGTCTTGCCCCCGTCGTGCTAAAGTGTCATTTTCCCCCCTTACCAACTCCCACCAGAAAGCGTTCTTCGAGAAAAACGAAATGATAATTTCTGCCAGAAGTGGCGGTCTAAACTTGAGAAACGTCGAGAAGTGATTTTTTTTTCTATTTAGTTGTTATTTTTTAGAACTTTCAAGGTGGAAGGTGATATGACTCTTACTGTATATTTTATTTTTACGATTTAAGGGCTCTGAATTAAATAACATTTTTATAAAAATATTCGTTTTTACCCATTTAAAGTCAGTATGTTTGCAATAATCCAAATAATTTTATTCTGTATACGATCATCATAACTGTCTTGTAACTAAACATTATGCTTTGTTTCCAACCGTTTTTAAAACATCTAGTTTATTTATCTGAACTTGTAGGTTATTGCTTTAATTGCTATATTTAATCACAGCTTCCAACAACATCATAACAACCATTTTTTGAAAGTCTATATCAGAGTAGGGAAGCAAAATAACGCGCGTCCAGGCTTTGGTGAAGTAATGCTCATTTATTTAAAAAGGACTTTTTCTTTGGTCCGTTAAAAGATAGGTTAGTTTTCCGAGGCCTTGCGCGATACTCTTTAGCGTGTGAAGAGGGGAAATTGAAGAAGGAGAGAGGAGAGTGAGGGGGGGGGGGGCGCACGCCTTTGGTTTTTTAAATTTTGTCTTTCTAAGTGCCTTGGTTTATCTTTCAAACTGTAAATACCAAATTTGCATGAGGAGCCGCGTTCAATTCAAAATTAAATTACTTTTGAAATTTAAAAGTTACAACTCTCAAGTCTGGCTAAATGTATCGAAATCATGGTATATTTGCATATATTAAAAATCATACATGTGCATTTAATGTAATTTAATATTATGAGTTGAATTGGGCTATTGTAGTATAGTTTAAAAGCATTGGAGGTGTAGCGATAACATTGCGAAACAATTTTCATAAAATAAGTTATCTTAGTACGAAGATTTAAATTTTTCAAAAGTGATAGATATTTACGGTTACACACGTTGGAATTTTTTTGAAATACATGCGTTTTTTTATATAACCGTAGAAATTAAGTTGCTTGAAACTGTCGTATCGATGGATTGACTGCGTAGACGAAGATTTCAGAACGATTAAAGTGCAAAACTGGAGGTCGGCTTCCAAAACAAGATCAGAATGGATGAAGATTCTGAGGAAGGCCCTGGCCCACAAAGGGCTGTTGAGCCAATAAAGAAGAAGAATAAAACTGTCGTATGCTTGTAAATATTAAGCCACATAATAATCTTGTCGACTTACATGTGGTGGCATTTCGAGTTAATCAATTTTGATTTGCACTAATACTGCTTTATCTTGACAAGTACTGATGTCGAGTTGGTGAATGCAATGAACATAATTTCGAACGTCGAGAATGAATTTTTCCCCACCTAAGCCGATTCCGTGAGTTCACCAAAATAACTACCATGGTGAGCATGAGTTTCCATATTACCATGCAGTCGAGACAATTTTTACTTTAATGGATCCAATCTGCCGGGACTCTAGTACCAGCCCCTTAGCAACTCAGCAATCATCTGTAGAAAAAATGCAACAATTGAAGTAAAAGATCGACTGTAAGAAAATAAAATACAGTATAATTCCCAGGGGGATGTATCTAATGGGCCTTTGAAATGACTCAATGCTGGATCTTTGGGCGCTTTGCAGGCCAGCAGAAGGAATCTCTATGAGCTGAAAAGTTTAAGAATATATTATAAAAAGTATCTGATGGTAAGCGTAAAATGAACACAAAGTTGTCCAGTTTTAACATTGTCTACTGTTAAAAAGTGTTTTTTAAGTAATTAAAACATTGCGATTTTTATGGTTGTAGTTAAATTTAGACATCTGTGAGATGCTGTAATCTCTATAACGCATTTTGGCTTCCACACTACGTTTATAACGTAAAAGGTGGAAGGTTTTATAATCGTTCTGTCTGTCTGTCCGTCACCCACTTTCACAGTACGAACCGCGAGTCTCAGAAACAAGTGGGATACGGCATTTTAAAGCAAAAAATCAGTTTAGGCTACATTCCAAATTTCATCAAAAAATTTTAATTAGAAGTTTATTTAAAATTTTAATAACTAAAAATTTAATCTACATTGAAATAACATGCGAATTCCATTTTAGCTTCCACACTACGTTTATAACGTAAAAAGTGGAAGGTTTTATAATCGTTCTGTCTGTCTGTCCGTCTGTCCGTCCGTCTGTCTGTCCGTCACCCACTTTCACAGAACGAACAGCCAGTCTCACAAACAAGTGGAATACGTCATTTTGAAGCAAAAAAATCAGTTTAGGCTACATTCCAAATTTCATAAAAAATTTTTAATTAGAAGTTATTTAAAATTTAAATAACTAAAAATTTAATCTACATTGAAATAACATGCGAATTCCATTTTTATTCAATGTTTTCACTGTTGCCATGACATCAAACGTACGAGAAACTTTATTAAAAATAAAAATAAAATTCTTGAAAAAAATATTTATTATTGTGTAATAATTCAATTTGGATTGTTGTAATAGCACAATAAAATTATTTTGATGGTCCGTTATATTTTTGGATTGAAAGATGCATAAAAAATTCGAATTTTGCATAAAAAATATGCAAATTTTCGCTTTTACTTTTAAAGCAACAATTTTACTAATTTATTTTTCGAAATGTAAACTTGTGACTGCAAAAAGATATTTATTAAAAAAATTCATCACTATTCTTCTAAGTTCAAAAAAATTAGCAAACGATAAAGATTAATTATCAAATCTGCAAAAGAAGATTAAAGAAAATTATTAGTTTTTGCTTATAAAAGTTTGAATTAGAACTAGCCAAAGGCCCTGTTTGGCGAATTTATTTTTGAGGTGTTAGTGTGTTTCCTGTTAAGCGTAAAATGTTGTGTGGAAGCAGTTTAAGTGACAGATTCTGTAACAAACCAACTTGTTTATTCAATATTTTCACTGTTGCCATGACATCAAACGTACGAGAAACTTTATTTAAAATAAAAATAAAATACTTGAAAAAAATATTTATTTTTGTGCAATAATTCAATTTGGATTGTTGTAATAGCACAATAAAGTTATTTTGATGGTTCGTTATATTTTTGGGAAGAAAGGTGCATAAAAAATTCGAAATTTGCATAAAAATATGCAAATTTTCGCTTTTATTTTTAAAGCAACAATTTTACCAATTTATTTTTCGAAATGTAAACTTGTGACTGCAAAAAGATATTGATTAAAAAAAATCATCACTATTCTTCTGAGTTAAAAAAATTAGAAAATGATAAAGATTAATTATCAAATCTGCAAAGGAAGATTAAAGAAAGTTATTAGTTTTTGCTTATAAAAGTTTGAATTAGAACTAGCCAAATGCCCTGTTTGGCAAACCAACTTGTTTTGTAATAAAATGTTTATTAAATTCTTATGTGTTATATATTTTGGTAATATTTTCATTCTGATGAAGTAATAGGAGCAGTATAATTGAAAGCATTGACGAACTCTGAAATTTCATAAAAATAATCATTTAACTTAAGCGTCGATAAAATACACAAAACTTCAATTACCTTATATAAGAAAAAGAATGAAACGTATCAGGTTATTTATCATTAGTTAACTTTAAATTTTGATAAATTGTAAATATTTTTGGTTTCAGCAATGTATCATATATCATGATATCTGCCGGCGCACCTGTTAACCCTTATTTTAAATAAGAATAACGCATGTTTTTGTAAAAACTTTGGTAAAATAAAATACATTCATCACTTAAGGCAAAAGACATATCAAAACACCAAATTTTCCTTTTAACTAACAATCACTTGATTTTTGTCGAATAATCATTTGCCTTTTCAAACAAATTTTAAAATTATACATTTAATTTCAGTGCTGAGGTTTGCAGCAGTGGTAGTTACATTGTTAGATAGCTATTATTTAAATACGCCGATTTTCAGCCTTAAGGTAATGACTTATGACTTTCTTGGTGGGGGGCAAGATCGCCAAGCACCGCGACTTTAAGTCTATTGTACTAAGCCCCAGAAATGACACAAGCACAAGAGACACACAAAGAAAGAGACGACACAAACACATTGACAAATAACAATATTTATTGACAGTCACAAACATCCATGCCTGACCGGGATTCGAACCCGACCCCAGCAGCTCCAAAGGCTAGAATCCTAACGAGTGTGCCACCGGGGCGGCAGCCTTAAGGTAAACTTTCCAGGACAACTATTACGTGTAAATGAAAGCAATTTTATGTGTAACCCTAAAAAAATCTTTAATTTAGGTGCCGCAAGTTTTACAATGTATAATTTAAAATTTGAAGAATTGTTTTCGAAGTGTTGTTCAATGATAGTTTCGATCAATGACTTCGTCCACATAAAAAATGTCTTCTTATTTTTAAAAGCTGAATATTTTCTTGTAGTTATAAATTTTATATCTAAAGCCAAAAATTTACATTTGAAGCTATAAATGAATTTATGCGTTTATATTTATTGAAATAAATTATTTATTTGTAGGTGACTGTTTTGAATAGGTATATATGTAAAAACAACACTGAAAATCAAAACCATACACAATCAAACTATTAAATAAAGTCAGAAATCGTCATTACAAGCTTCCAAAGAAGCTAATATTTAAATTAAATATTATATCTAACAAATGCATATTCACACGGGTAAGGAATTATTTTTTTGCAAAAGCACATCTAGCGAATGAAAGTTAAAATAAAATCGGATATTTTAAAACGTTTAAAATTGGCACCTAAATAAATACTCTTTTAATTGATTAAATATTTTTGTATTAAAATGATTTACATTAGTTCATAAATAAAATTAAATGACATTTACAATCAAGATGATTTAAAACGAGTTATTTTGAATATATAAGATTAATGTTTGACGAACCGAAAAATTTGAATTTTGAATTAAAAAAAAAATGAAAAAGTCAATCGTACAACAAATTACACAACACTTTTTTAGAGTTTATTTTAAGGTTATAAACCTCCTTTTTATCCAAACTAAATCTCGATCAGGAATGTATAAAAAATACAAAATTCCAATCATCTGTAAATAATATAAATCATACATTATTTCAAATAGATATATTATATATCAATGCGTGGGATGTGTTTTGATTAAATACAAAACTTTCAAGATTAAATAAACTATGCGGTTTAGCAATTATTTGATGTAACGTTTTTATGTTTAAGTATAAAACTTCGAAGATTGAATAAACTATGCGGCTTAACAATTGTCTGATGTTAATAATTTTTTTCCCTTAAGTATAAAACTTGCAAGATTAAATAAACTATGTGACTTGAGATGGTGAATAAAATATAAATTGCGATTCCTCCTTATTTGATTGAGCATTTTTATTCACTTCGGATTAACTGTGCTTCCTTAATTGCATTAGGAATGCCACAATTATGACCCAAAAGAAATTTAATCTCATTGTCCAACGAAACATTCTTTCTTATCTCCAAGATTACACAATGAAGAATGTCTCTAAAATGTTCGAAGAAGAATTTATTTCGACGTTTAAATTAATCAAAATATTTTCTGGCAGTTAAACAACAGTCGATTAATGTAACCTCTTTCTTCATTTGCCGAACAACTCCATTCCTAGTAGTAAATTGTTAAATGCATTAGCACCGGGCGACAAAATTATTGTCATTAAGGCTCAGTGTCCGATTTATCTTTTCCTGGTCGAAATTACCGAGTCTGACAAACGACAGCAAATGTTCTGTGACTTTGATCGATGACTTCTTCTATTTATGTATTTTTCCTTTTCTTTTTCCGGTATTTTTCGCTCTTTTTACTTCATTCCATTTTCAGTCCACTCCGCCATCGTTCACTCCTTCCGCCAAGAGCTTAGTGGAAAACTCATCATAATTTCATTCCGGCGTTTTATTATTTTTTTTTCGGGTGGAAAAAGGTACCCCGACGACCATTAAAAGTTTCACACTGCAAATTATAGGATATAGCGGTGGAACTCCGAAGTTCGGTAACTGGGTTTTTAGAAAAGGATATTGATGATTTTTTTTAAGTAAAAACATTTATGTGGTATTTCGCCAACTTTTAAAACGATGCATTTATCTGGTAACGAATGTTTATTGGATAAGATTACTTTCTTCGACTCAAAAGATACGGTATGCCATTATATTTTATAAAACTTTTTCAAAGCCGTTACTGTGGACTTCGGTGAATAAAAGTGACATCTGGGTTTAAAATAAATTTTATTGCATATGGTCTTAAACTATTTGAAAATGAAATGTTCAAGACTCTTTTCGTCGAGTTTAAAGAACTTCTTACAAATGACATTTTTATGGACAAAAGTCAGTGTAACCTAAATAATTGGGCTCTGAATCGGACATAAATGTTTCACTGCGGTGCAAATGGCGAAGATCAGATTTTTTTTATTAGACATTAACTAAATAGGAGAAAGGATCCTACAAGGGAATCGAGTGAATAACGAAGAAAACCATATTTAATAATATTTGGGAATGTAAGGCTTTTTCTAGAATTTATCTGTTTGTCTTTCAATGCATTAATAATTTACAGTTTTTCCTTGTGATTGGATAAAAAAAGTGCTTTCAATGAAGTTATTAATTTTTGCGATTTGTGAAATATTGTAAGGCATCGATGTAAAAATGTTTATAAATTCGAAATAAATTATTATAAAGCAAGAAAACCTTGGGAAAAAATTAAAATCGCCTGCTAATAACTAACGTGGATTTAATCTATAAACAATACTTTATAAAGACTTTTCAATGTATGAACGAATAAAACATTATAGTATCCGAATATCTTCAAAAGTAGGGAGAACATCATCTGTATCAATTTTGAAAATATGTATGATTGTGAGCTAATAACTAACGCGGATTTAATCTATAAACAATATTTTATAAAGATTTTTCAATGTGTGAACAAATAAAACATTATAGTCTCCAAATATCTTCAAAAATAAAGAGAACATCATATGTATCAATTTTGAAAATATGTATGATTGTGAGCATTACTAATCGAATATTTGTATTCTTATGAATAGTGTTTTACAAAAATATTCTTTAAAAAATAAAAATCACAAACATAACCAATATAATTCAAATGCCAGTGCTTAAAACCAGGCATTTTAACAATATAATTGTGGCGAATACAATAAAGTATATAGAAATATGCAATGATTTCCGTTACTTTATAGAAAAGCTTCCACGGTCCGTTTTTTTTTTCCATCCGAAGCTCTTCCAGACTATCAATAAAAAATTCAGTAACATATTGTAATGTATTTATGTACTAGAAAAGATGCGAAGACTTACACATAAAAACCAGAATATTCGATTCAAATTTAAATACATCAGGCTAGTAACTGGGTTTTCCCATAAGAATATCTTATTTTCAATTGAGAATTCTATTTAGACAATCACTAGATGCTTAGAATGTATTATATTCAGTCATTTTAAATCCATTTTGGAAACAGTTTTACAGCAAAGAAAATGCCAAACACTTTATGTAAAGGATTTTGCTGCAAGTGGAAAAAATATATCTGACATGGGTTGTATGCTTTATTTGCCACCAGATTGTCCAAAAGAAACATTTGTTGTTTTTCAGCAAACAGTAAATTTTATAGGAAATTAAGGACATACTTTTTTCAACCGTACTATAAACTGCAGCATGCTATATGAATTAAATAATTAAATAGAGAAAAATCAGTATAGTCTCGACAAACTTGTGACTTCGCGATATTTGAATCTTTGTTTATACCATTTAGACAATCTGGAAAGTAAAAACATGGAAATTTCCATAAAAATAATAAAAATAAATAAATAAACAAGTAGATTTGCAGCAGAATATGTCTCATTTTCTCAACGTGCAAAAAAAAAGCACCAGACAAATCATTTAATTCATATCTAATATTACCACGCTTTATTCGAATTGTATTCGAATTTATTTTCTCTCAAAAATGAAATAATTACTCCTTATCTTTTGCTCTTTTGCTAAAGCTAATTACGTTTCGTAAAATAAATATTGAATATTATATCTCCTAAATCGAAGCAAAAAAAATCATACTAACATGCTGAAAAATTAAAATAAAACATATCTTCAAAACCTAACAAACTGAATAATTCTTGAATACCATTTATGGTACAAACAAACAAAACTATAAAAAGACATAATCAAAAGAAATAAATAAATTTAAAATGAAATTACTCCTTAATATATTACAACTTAGATGTAATTAAACGAATACTTTTGCTTGCATAATAAAACTTCTTTTATTAATTTGTGATTAAATACTAAAAAAGAATAAAAAATCTTAATTTGATACATATTATATGACTTCGTTAAAAACTGACTTATATAATAAAAAAAAAACTTTTGTATTTATTCAAAGTAAATAATGTTTCTTGCATACTGATTGAGTGGCGATATTGTTTTAAAAAGAATTGCAAAATGGCCATCTTATGTTTTTAAAGTTGTTGGGGAAGACCGGGGTTAAATTTCCAATGATTTTACACCTGGAATTAGAATTTAAAAGAGTCTTTAGAGGACGACCACTGGAAGCTTAGAATATAGTATATTATATGAAGCAACGTGTCAAATGTAACACAAGAATCTTAGTTTATTTTTTGTTGTCATATAGTCGTAAGAGCTGTTTCTGTTGAGTAATATGCTTACACATTCAAACCTTTATCAAACATTCTTCCTTACATTTAGAGTTTTTATCAGTGTTCCTACTAAAAGCATGCTCCTTTCTCTCCGTAACTATGTAGTTGTGTGCAAATCAATTCAAACCTCTATGCGTCAGCGTACTATTTAATTCAAAACATGGCTTCGGGGCAGAATTTCCAAAATTTTATGGGGGTAAGTATTCCAACAAATGTTAGTGTAAAAACGTTCTGCTACCTTTACGAAGCTTAATATTTAAATTTTTTTAAATATATATTCAAATAATAAAAGCATAAAATAAATTATTAGTGGAAAAAGTGTGGCGCTTTATTAAAAATTCTCTATATAAAAATATACAGCGATGCATTTTAATAAGTTGAAATTCAAGGCAGAGTTTGGTTGCTTAAAAAAAAAAACGAAGGTAATATTCATGTTTCTTTTCGAACCGAAGTCAATAGTAAATTTTGTGCTACAATGGATTAAGCTGTCATCCTCTTCAGCTTTAAGGGAAAACGCAGAAAACAGTTCCTAAAATTTCCGTGACTGCAAAAAATGGAGAACATTGTGTTCTATTCACTTGCTATTTGACTGTGACATAAACTAGGAGTTGTTTTTGGCCGTTTGCAATCACCAATAACCAAACAAAGACCTTTCAAAACCGATATTTAATGCTCGAAATTATTATTATTTATCATCATTTATGCATTTCAATCAAAAAGAGCATATCTGTATTGGATTATACTAAGAAATGTCTACAATATTTAAAAGAAGTTTCATAGACCAATACATATTAATTAATAAAACTAGTGAATTTATACGCTATTCTCTTGTTTATTGCGAAAACTCCTATTCGTAAAAATAGTGTCTGAAGTCAAATGAATGGTGCAATATTTTTTGAGAGCGGGTTTGATGTTTCGAAATTAGAAATTACTTGAATCTTTGGGTATTAACCAATTGAATAAATGTTTAAATTTTTGATTTTTATGAACAGCATTGAAACGATTGAACGCTGACATAAATGTAGATAGTGATAGCGATGTTGAAATAAAATTTAAGAAGCTTTGAGGTAACTTGCCAAACTTGAATTTTTAAAATTTATGCATAATTATATGTGAATTGAAAAATTGGAATACTTTTAAATTAAGTCAGTCATTTCCTTTTTTTATTTGCTGTCAACACATGAGCATATGAGTTTTGTTCCAAAAGGGATTAACTCATTCACATAACTTTTTTTTCTGAATAACTGCACTGTTTTATCTTATCATTTTATTTTATGATCAATAGATAACTGAGTGAAACTTTTCATTAAAATAAATAATACATCTTACATAACCAAAAGCGCGTTTTCTTAAAAATTTAACATAACGCCATTAGGAAATAATTTTTCAATTATTATTTTTTTTATAAAATAGTACAGCAACATCATAATCCTTCAAATATATATGAAGTCATTAAGTTTTAGACTTTTTTATACAGAAAAAAAGCCGAAGCGTCATTTGGATATCTTATCTACCAATCTTTAAAATTTGATAGAATTATTTAATTAATAGTCGTCATTTTAAATATAAGACACGCTCCAAGTAAAATACAAAAATAAGCCACAATAGGATAAATGAAATTTACTTAATTGAAGTAATTAGTATTTTTTTAAATATGATATCAAAGGAACTGTATGTTTATTGGTATATTAAATTAATATTGATCAAGAAAATAAATAAATAAATAAATAAATAAATAAATAAATAAATAAATAAATAAATAAATAAATAAATAAATAAATAAATAAATAAATAAATAAATAAATAAATAAATAAATAAATAAATAAATAAATAAATAAATAAATAAATAAATAAATAAATAAATAAATAAATAAATAAATAAATAAATAAATAAATAAATAAATAAATAAATAAATAAATAAATAAATAAATAAATAAATAAATAAATAAATAAATAAATAAATAAATAAATAAATAAATAAATAAATAAATAAATAAACCTGCTTTGACATTAATTTCCAAGCCAAGTTCTAAAAAATATAATTCATTAAAACTTACTCAAGCATTTTGGTATATACATAAGTTCTGATATTTTTAAATGATAAATAGTGTTAAAAATTAAATAATATAAAACAAAAACTTATGATGTTACATTAATTCTAAAATTAGGTTTTTAATAACTAAAGAAGTAAGTTATTATTTTTAAATGTTTTCAATTACATGGATGTATCTTTAAAATGAATTTAGGGAACACATAACAGAAGAAAATAATGCAAACATCATAATAATGAACTAATACACATAGTTAAAGAGAATGACAAAAAAAAAGAAGCCATTTTGGACCATATCACTATCTATGTATTTATTTTAACCTTACTTTGGCAAGCTAATTTTCTACCATTCTATCAGAGCAGAAGATTATGTTGGAATGCATTAACATAAAATTTGAATAGATAAGATAAAAATGTTCTTCTTTTAAGAACAAAATGCACCAAAAATCCTAATGTCCTTTTGAATCCTCTCGTAAAGTAAGTGACGGTAGAGCGTGGGAGATTCTGCCAACAAAAAATTATAATACATTGTTTCGGAAAAATCCCCTTACTGGTGATAAATATTTTAATTGCTTTTATTTTCCATTTTTGACAAAAGAGATTTAAAATACATACTAGTCTCATAAAATGAGATCGAATAAAAAATATTGAGTGGCTTAAAAGATTAGGTTTTGTTTTTTATACCTTGAGGATTAAAGAAATCGATATAAAAAAAACTAAAAGATACGTGAAGAGCCCTAAAAACTTCCGATTAAAATGCATAACTTTTCTCGATCGAAAGAACGTCATGAATAATATGAAAACTTATCAATCCTCCTTTTTGCTATGCAGTTTCGGTTAAAGATATCACTGTCTTGGTTATAAATAGTTGTAACTAGCATGTAAAAAAAGTTTTGATATTTGTTTAATTTAAAAAAAAATCTACGATATGTTAAATTTTTTTCTAGTTCCCTTCAGACGCCGTATTGATAGTTATTCATTATTTATTACTATCGGTCATTACCATCGATTACCATCGATCCATTACGATAGATAAATCTGAGTAATTGGATAAGTTTAAGTACACAATACACTGTTGAAAATTTCATACTTGGTTTCACCAAAATAGTGGTTCCTAGTTGCTGAAAAGGCTCTATGGTAAAACGTTTAAATATTTTTTCGTTTTAGGTTGGACCATTTTTCAGATTTCGGAAACCAAAAAATGAAAAAATGGCTCAACTGAATTCGCAAAAATATGGTGCAGAATTTCACCATACGGATATTGCAGCTTGTTGGAATATTTTTTATTGATATCTTGGGTGAAATTTTAAACAGTGTATTACATTAATGTTATACAGATCAATAAATACAATCGTGCTCAATAATCTGAACCTTTTGATGGTTCACAGATTTTTTTTAGTAATTTTTTGATTAAAGAGATAGAGAGAGAAAATTTACTAAAACAATGCACTTGAAGTAAAAAAATAAAAAAAGCTTTAGTCTATATTGTTTCATTGCAACTTTTAAAAGAGAGCAATGTAACCTAAACCGGATATTACGGATAAAATTGGTAGACTACTTGTACAGTAGGCAATCCATATACGTCGGCTTGTTATGGCTTTAAAGTTTGACGTAATATGCAAGTTTTACGTGCTTATACTGGTAAAAAACAATCATTTCTATTAATTATTTACTAGCCGGTCCACTGGCGCAATGGTTAGTGTACTAGCCTTTGGAGAAGCTGGGCCAGGGTTTGAATCCCGGCAAAGGCATGGATGTTTGTGCTTGTCAGTAGATGTTGTTATTTGTCTATGTGTTTGTGGCGTCCTTCTTTGTGTGTCTCTTGTGACTGTCTCTTCTGGCGAGCGGGGTAATGGGCTATATAGCCTACGCCCTTCCCTTCTAGAGGGCGCAATCACTGTCATACTTATTTACTAGTGTATCAATTGATGGATTGACTCTAGATTATGTTCCGAAATTTTTCAAGTTTTAAATGATTAAATGGGTGAAAGATTTTACCTCACAGTCAATGCTGCGACTACAAACCATACTTTTTGTGAAACCTAGCGCTAAATTTTTAACATACTTCTTTTAACCCATTAATGCCTAGCGTCAAATTTTTGAGACTTTTTAAAAATCTTTAGTTGCATTCACTTGAAATAACTTGAAATTTTGTGAAAATTGAAATGTTTTTGGTGTTAAATTAATCTCAAAATTATGTTTTGAAAGTCTACTGTGAATTCATAGACTTATATAACAATTTTCTTTTTAAAAAAATCCCGTTAAGACAAACATTGATTACATGGTTGTCAACCCAGTGGAGAAAAATGGCGTCGAAAGAAATATCTTCGACCACCTCCAACGTAATCTCGTTATAAGTGAGACAGAAAAAAAAAATTCACGCATGAAAATGAACCTCAAAAAGAGCATGCATACATTAAATGCTGTGCAATTTTATCGCCAATGCCGAATTAAACATGCGTTATTTAAAACAAAATAAGAAATACAAAATGAAGATGAAAGAATGTTCGGGGGGAACTCTCTTTTTGAAGTGTCTGCAAAAGAAAGATTAAAAGTTTATTTCTTTACACGCTTGAGATCTCTGTATATTTTAAAAAGTAAGAATTTGGAAATGAGATTATCCGTTTGTTGTTACAGAGCTTTACGTGAGGCACATAAAATTACATTAAGACGCTATTTTAATAAATGTTTTATGCATGAAAAAGATAAATTTTTATTATTATGCATTCGATACGTATAATTTAATAAATTTCAATTAATCTTATGTATATATGTAGCAGTTTCGTTATTTCAAATTACTTTAACAAGGTATATGATTAACAATTCAATTGCTATTTCACACAAAAATTTCATAATTAAAAAAAAAATTCATGTTTTTACTATATCTGGTCAAAAGAATTTTTCTTAGTAAAACAATTAACATGGGAAACTTCTGTCATAGCTATTTATTCTTAAATGATGCAACAAAAACCAATTAAATGCCTAATATATATAAAATATATAGAGGCTAAAGATCTAAGTAAGTGTAAGTAATTAAAATAAAACATTAGCCCACGCCTGCAAACAATAACCTTTTTTGATCTTATGTTACTAATTATACGAAATTCTTCTCGAAACACCCCCATTTCAGTAAATGCATAGCTCCCAATCATCAAATTCATGCGAAGTATTTAAAACAATGTCATGCCCCCGTTGGCTAACCTCTTAGCACTAATAACACAATGCACTTTTGTTCACGCTAGAAAGACCCCGAAACGAATGGATAGGGGCTGCTTGTTAGGCACACAAGGACATTTTCTCCTCCAGGCTAAGGCGGGAGAGAGAGCTGCTCTACCCTCAAATGCGGTCGGTGTGAAAGCAGCTTGAGCTTCCGAAGATAGAGGCGGGGGGGGGGGGGGGGTGTTCGGGAGATTCTTTGCGAACAGTTGTTGTATGTTGTAATTCTACAGAGTGTCCCAAAATGAAGTACCTGTTTTTAAAAGTTAATATAAATTAAATGGATAGAGATATTAACACAATTCTTGCATAAAGTGAATGAGTCATGTCTGGAATTTGATGTGAAACGAGAAGATCTGGATAAAGAAGGACACGTGGTGTATATTCTTGCCTAGTTCTTAACATAATAAAGTGTAATAACATTATAAACATAACTAACATAATAAAGTGTTCCATATCCAAATTCCAGACATTACTCATTCGTTGTCTGCAAGAATTGTGTTAATATCTCTATTCATTTCTTTTTAATTAACTTTTAAAAACAGGTACTACATTTTGGGATACCCTGTAGGTTTATGGGTGAATTAATGTTAATGTAGAGCTATTGTAATTATAAGTGGAGGGTTAGGTTTAAATTTCATTAATAATGAGTTAGGCTAAATAATCGTCACACTAGAGCTACACGAGAGCTATTGGTGACGAGCGTCGTAATTTATAACAACTGTCAAGTGACGTGCCGAAACCTGAGTAGTCATCCAACGCCACTTTAAGGATTAACATTGTATTCAGTATTTTTAACGTATACAATTTGCACTTTCAATAAGACTTTGCAATAGAAGTATTTTTGCGAAGTTTGCAACAAAAAAAATGTGAGTCACTTTCCTAAAAAAGATATTTTTGGTGAAATAGTGGCTTTTTTAAGGTGTTTTTTTTTATCTTCATATAGCTCTCTGCCTCCAGGATTACTGTGATGAGACAGCCTTAGGGTGGACACTTATCTCAACTAAATCAACAATCAATCAGATATTATCGATGAAGAATTTTTTTTCTAATTTATAAAGCCTACACAATTAATAAAATTGCAAAACATTGACAGCATTGAGATTTATAATTGATATATCAATTAACTATTTTCAGCATTAAGTAAAATAGGATTGCGCAGTATATCCTTACCATCCGCACCGGATACCAAGGATAAAACGTCGCCGCGGCGTTTCATTAGTTAATGGCGTTATCCGAATCAAAGGTTCTCGTATTAAATGGCGTATCTTTATTAAGATGCCTTTGCTCATGGGAACGATGCGTAGTGCGTGTTGTAATACTAGGTTTTCGCTTTGTTTAGGTGAAGTTGATATAAATAGACACTCAAAAGGATTTGTTGTTTTCTGGGGGTGCATTTCAATGGCAGAAGCTGTGTTTGTCGCCTAATTTATTGAATTTAATGCGTGTTTAGGGATGCTTTTCGATCGGAATTTGTTGGCTATTGAATATATGTTGTGATTTGTGTGGGGATGTCGGTTAAATAGAATATGTAATGTATTCTTTAAATAGAATTTGAACTACAGATGGACTGAAAAGTTCTGCTTCTGTTAGTTTAGCATTCGAGCCAATGGTTTTAATTTTGTTAACATATATTTGGAATAAAAAACTTACTATGACCATCAAAAGCCATTTTGTATTTGACTCCTCAGAATTGCAATAATGCATTTTTTTCATAATTTATTTAAAAAACAATTATTCATACGAATAAAACATGTCTTATATCTCACGTATGAAGAACTAACAGTTTCCCTAGTTGATTACTTTAAAAAAAAATGCAAGGCTCTCAACGACGTATGTAATTTGACACCATTGAACTTATCACTACAAACAGTGTAAAAATTATTTTAATCACTAATTGTTTGAAAAGCATTATTGCCAAGTACTATTGTTGATTACAGAATTAGTAATGTTAATTGAATGGCATTAATCCTGTGCATTAAGTGAAAGGTTATTATTAAACAGAACATAATTTGCTTTTTTTTAAATATTATAAGTATGTAAAATGTCATTACTAAGCCATGTATGCAGTTCAGAACCTAAATAATGCATTCACCACGTTAATTTAGTAGTAATGTACAATAACATACACTAAGATGGTATCAGTTTTTTTTAAAGAATACATCTCAATTTTTACTTCAACATATAGTTTTTTTTGTTTCAAAAGTTTTATTTTAAATAACTCAAATCAAAACGATAACTGTTCCTAACATATATTCCTAGAAAATTCCTTAACATTCGTCTCTTTGTCGACCTTTTGCTCCGACGTTATTCAGAGCATATTTGCGATCTTCGAAATAACCACTAGTTGTCTAAAATCACAGAAATAAAGTTAATATTTATGACATTTCGACAACAACTCGGTTGATGTCTCAAATTTCGATTCGCAATTTAAGACACAATTGTTAATTGAAACGATGTCACAATTCACGACATTTATAAATTTTGATATATCTTCATAAAAATATTCTTAAGCATATGAAAAATACTTGAAATTGCATTGTTTGTGAAATGGTGCATTGAATATAAAATAAAACTATTCTTTGAATTGTATACTAAAAATGCAGTTTAAAATGTTTCATAAACATTTAAATGATACTAAAAGAAATATAAAGAAGTGACTTTAATGTATACGATAATTATTTCTTTGCAAATACAAAATTTATGGTGAAAAGTTCTCGTAAGAATCGCTGGAGGGTCTTCTTATAAAGTACTCTAGAACAAGATGTAAACAAAAATAACGAGTCCTCAAAAATGCTTTCTAGAATTCTTGATGAAAATAATCAATAGAAATAAGTAAAATAAACAAGACTCAGGACCTCCACCATTTAGTTTAAATGATTCTAATGGTGATGCGTCGTTTTTTAATGAGTACAACCATCCCAAAAGAGATATTCTTTTTTTTGTGTGTGTTGAAACTCAAAAAATAAAAATCGATCGTAATTATTTCTTCTGTAATTAACGAAGTGGATGAAGTCTTTTCGAATCAACCGTTTGCTCGTTAAGCAATTTAATGGCCTAAAAGTATTTCGAGACGTTTGTTATTATTGTTCTTACTCAGCTATTATTTTTCTGTCTTCATAACGCTTATCTTCAGAGTTATACTAACTTAAGTACCAAAAAAATATCTTTGTGTAATTGAATAAAAGTGAAACCAAACACTTATAAATAAATAAAGCTTATGAGTAGAAATAATATTCAATCCTTGCAGCAAATAGAAATATTGGCTATTCATCGGAAGTGGTAAGATTAATTTAAAGATTTCATGTTTTTTCGTGTTTAGCGACACTCTGACTTATATTAGTGTTTCGCAGACGTACACATCTTACAAGTGCCATAACATTTCTCTCATTTCAGTATGAAAAGTTGCGATCTCCTAGGTTTCGCCCGACCTCACTAATGATTGGGAATGTCACAGGAAGTGTTTTTCATTTTTCTTCCAGCAATTAAGGAGAAGGATTGTAATCGAAGGCGCGTGTCTACTGCTGCATTCCAGGATCTTTCGAGCTGTCAGGGAAAAAGGATTTTAATTATTCCTGTTGGAAACGGATTGCCTCTGCGTGTTTCTCGTCGAGTTTGTGGAAATCGGAAATTTCGCATCAATGATTCTTTAGTGTTAGTTGGCAGTTCGATGGGTGCTTTGTTTTCGATCTTATTGAAAGGTGATTTTAGAGAATGGATTTTGAGGTAAATTATTGCAGTAGTTAATGCTTGAAAACGCTATTACTAAATTTTTTTGGGGGAATATAATTTTTTTTTTATCCTATAAATAGTTTTGAAAACTATTTAATCTTGAATTTACAATGTTTGAATGTAAAGCGTTTTTAGGAAAGTATGTGGGTGTAAAAAAAGTTTATTTGTAACAAAATAAACTTAATGAATGTGTTTATCAAAAACTAGGCACTTAGATGTGCATAAAAGTTGTTGAAAAAAATACTGACGAAAACTTATATTTTATTGATACAAAGAAAATCTATTATATAAAATCAACATAGACCTTAAGAGCAAGAGCAATATTAATGGATTTTTTTAATGTAAGCTCGAGGCCTTTAATATAATAAAATATCTACATCCCGGCAATACATCCCGGCATTCCATGAATAAAATCAAAATAAGTTTATATATACCTTATTCACCCGAAAATCGATTAGATTACAATGTACATATAAAAGGGATAACTGCGATAGTATTTTTATGAAAGGATTTTCAACCTTTTCTAAGATTTACTATGAAGAAAAAATACTCATTTGAACATAATTCATCTTTAATCCTTTGGATGTTTGTCTTCGTAAAAGGAACAGAAAAAAGATATCACAGTGAAATAGGATGAACCTGAATGGTTGGGTGAATTGGAAAAAATAAACCTTTCGGTCATAAAAAACATTTTTCAAAAATGTATATTACAGTTTTTGTTTTTTCCAAATATTTTACAAAATTATGCAACACAATTTAATCCATTGACAAACTTAGATGTTAGTAATCAAAAATTTTAATTAAAGATGTGTGTTATAACCTGTGTTATGGACCAGTTAAAAAATGACTATGGTAAGGAGCAAAAGTGGAAATTCGTCTAAATATCTTAATAATTAAATACCTACACTCGCTCGTACCTCGCTCGTGAAATAAAATCCACTAGTTTTAAAAAGTGTTACTTTTCACACTTGTTGCAAAAATAACTATTTTCGTTTTGTAAATTAATTTATTCAATTGGTCATATCAGCTCCTAATTTTAAAAGTTAACTAAAAAACCTGAATAAAATGCAGTTTATTATTTTTAGTAAATAAATAATATATTATGTACATGTAAATGCAAAATGATTACATTTTAATCACGGATTGTTAATACAAATCAAAATTTACTTTTAAATCAACAGAAAACAAACACATATTTTTAAGGTACTGCTATTGTTACAAGAAATTCACCTGTTTTAATAAGTTTTATCACTTTCAATCAGTATGACGAGCGAAAATTTTTGAACAATGTATAAAATATGTTTTAATAATCGTTGAAAAGTTTTAAAAAGTGTTCTTATCTGTTTTAAAGAATTTTCCACGAGTTTCCGGTTTTCATTATTAAAAAAAAATTGCTACGCCACATTCAAAGATGTTAGTATAAACACATTGTAATTATTTCTAATAAGAAATATATGCTTTAATTAACTCCCTTCAAGGAAATCGGAATATGCCTAATTAAAGTTTTATTTACAGTCTAAAAAACTCTTCTTCTATAGATTACAAAAAATAAATATTTTTAATTTTTACATATCTTATATATGCAAAAGGCACACTTTCCCCCCGAAAAACTACCTAATGATCTTATTAGAATTTGCATGACAAATTTTTGATCATAACACACGGACAACATTGTATACTTATGTTACCTATGTCACTTTTGCAATTGTTAATAACACTAATTTTCAAATCGTTATATTTTTTTAAAAAAATAACAAAGCAATTTAATAAATAAAAACATAAAATTTTCATTAAAATACCCATTTAGAAACATATATTTAATATGAAAATACTTTATAGATCACCTACGGGAAATAATTGTTTCAAACTGTCAACAAACATAGAATTTATAAAAGTCATGGAAAAAAAGTGAAATATGTAGATATGCACGTGTGGCAACACTTTGTTTATACGTAGTCACTCTTTTGCAATTTTACAAAGTTTTCTGGTGTTTCAAACTAGCGACAGCTTGTCAATTATAGCCTAAAAGGTTGTCCATCATTTCTGAATAAAAAGTATAGTCAAGAAAAAACACAGTTTAAAAGCTGAATTTTTATAAAAAATATGGGAAAGGTTTATATGAAGGAAATTGATTTTGTGCTATGCGATATTTATAGTACCATTCTTATCTTAATTGGTTTAATTCATTAAAATAAAAGAACTTGTTTATACTAATACTTGTATTTGCAACCTTATTTAACTCATTAACGATGATTGGCCTGAAAACTAAAAAAATTAAAATAAGATTTCTGCTTAAGTTTATCTAAATAAACTAATATGATACAAAAAGACCGTAAAATATAACAATGTAAACAGAGCAAAAATATAGTTAAATAATTTTGTTATGACATAAAAAAAAACTTTTATAAATATTTAACATGCAATGAAGTAATATTTGCAAATTGATCTTTAATGGTCTGATTAAAAAATTTTTACGTAAAGATTTGTCAGTGGAAAGATGGAGTTTAATTTTATTTAAATAATAAAAAAGTTTTGAAAATTTATCTTATGTTTGGAAGAAGTTTTGACGTTAATTCAGATTTTTTCAGTACCGTAATTCCAGTTTTAGGTTCAGTCATTTTAATGATACAATGCACAAGTGGACTACAGTATATGCATATATTTTTATAAGCAAATTCACAAGAAAAAAGTAAAAATGCAGTTTAGGTTAAACTTTTATTACTTAAAATAAATATTAAAACATATATTGGTTAAATAAACTTTTATCCACAATCATATTACCGTTTGCTTACTGTTCAGGCGATTATATGTACTCAAAAAATAAATACTCTTAAATATAACACTTTGAAAAAAAAATGCTTTTGACCTAAAGTGAAGGAGATATTATTTGTTCATTATATAATTCATACATTTGTTTTCATTCTTTTTTATAAAATGTGGTTTTTATTCAGAAAATGATACTGCTTTTAAGAAATTTAAAAAAAAATGAATCCTAGTGACCTTAATGTGATTAAAATATAATATTGTCCCTGAATCTAGTAGGTTTTGTACCAATGGCCATTTGCAGATATGTAGTTTTCATAAATATACATCAGACAGTCAAGTAAGAATGACATAAAGCAGGTGTATATATTTTAACGATATACTACAAGTAAATAGTGAATGAATTGTTTTCTTTTATTAAAAAACAAATGTCAATTCCAACCATTATTAGTTTACACAATTTAAACACATTTTTCTATGTAATTTTCAAAAATGTATCTGCCTCATAAATGTAGTTACTAGCATTAAATGTTTGCAGAGAAAGAGTTCATTAATAAATGCACTATGAAAATAACTTCCCATTAAATTCATGTATTGAATCTTTAAAAATAAATTTTAATTGAGATAGCAACCAAATAAAAATATATAAATAGTATGTGTTCAATGACTCATAAATACTTACTGGTAATAGAGTCGATGATTTGTTAACATATGAAAAACTGAGTAGAAGGACATGGCTGAATTAAAAAAAAAAAGAGAACTTCTTACTCTGACTAAAGTATCTAAATAGAATCGTGCAAGGAATAATTTTTAGGAAGAACTTATAAGAGAAAAAAGAATTTGGATGAAAGAAAAAGAAACTTATTTATTTTTACCAAGAACAGATTATTATGCAATTCGCGTATTTCCAGACAGTTAGATTCTGTAGTAGCTATTTTTATTTTCAATACTGGAAGTGATTTAGAAGAAACTTTATGAAGCATACCTCACGTAGCTTCAGAAATACTTGTACTTAATTGAAAGTTATATATATTTCATGTTGTTTATTGGATCCAGACAAACTTTTGGTTCTTATTTATAGGAATGCAATTCTGATTTATAAAAAGGATACTGCTTGCAGAGCATTTAGAGAATAATAAACTGAAACTTGAGAAAATATTTTACTATATACACTGTATTTATAAAAAGTTTCTATTTGAATTAAATACCTAGAGTTTTTTAATAAATATTTTCTGGATAAATTAACAAAGCATTTAATAAGATGCATTACATAACTTAAGCAATGGATTTAATGAAGTAAAAGTTTTAAATGATTAAAACCCCAGTTAATTAAAATATATCATATAATTGAGTGGCTGAGAGGTATTACGTTCCCACCTCATACGCAAAAGTTTAATTTTCTGGATGAGACAATCGTAGTTACACATATCATATGATTAGGTGGCATTCAAATCATTCTTTGAGTAACCATTTAACTTGAGTTTCTCTCGTCAAAATAAATTCTCGGCATACTTTACATTCATTGATAGTTCAGATTCATTGAAATCTGAGCGTCAAAATTGATATGGAGATTGGAGAGTTGCCCAGATGGTGTCCTAAACAAATGTATCTCAGTTCTGGGGAATATGCCCAGTCTGCAAAAGGGTTAGACGCCCATAAAGCAACCCCTTTGGGAAAAAAATATGTAATTTTGTTATGATGAAAGTCAAAATGCACACTACAAATTTAATCTTTTTGAGACTTCTCAGAAAAGATTTACAATTTTCTACGTAACCAGATATTTATAACTTCAGAATGAAGAATTCATCGCTAATTTAAATGGGCGTCTTAGTTGCTTTTCTATTGACAGAAAATGTACACTTCAAATTTAATCTTATTGAGACTACCCAGAAAAGATTTACAATTTTTCTAAGTAACCAGATGTTTATAACTTCAGAATGAAGAATTTATCGCTAATTTCAATGGGCTTCTCAATTGCTATCAGAAGTCGTTACTGAGAAGACCTTTGATAATTCCTGGATTGCATCTGATATAGAAATACCCTTATTCGACATATTATTAACTCGATCCATAAACTGGAGCCGATTTACATTGCCTTCAATATCTATATCCGGATAATTTTTGCTAAGTAGTTTCTTTGTTAAGGAATTGACAAATATAAAGAAGTAGATTAGGGAGTTGTTATCGGGACCCTCTACACTCTTTAATAACTATCACTATTTTG
The DNA here is from genome assembly GCA_023701765.1 of Hylyphantes graminicola. NCBI lineage: Eukaryota > Metazoa > Arthropoda > Arachnida > Araneae > Linyphiidae > Hylyphantes > Hylyphantes graminicola. Next base: position 34,173,023 of record CM043111.1, on the reverse strand, counting down.
TGTGTCCTCGTCATAAGCATATAAGTTTGCGGGTTCGAGCCCCCGTTGAGTAGTGAGATTTTATGGATAGGGAAATCGTAGGTACCCAGTTCATACGATTATGCATCATGTAAATGATCCCTTGAGAACCAATTTGGCTTACGTTCTCTAGGAAAAATTAACGGAATTATATTTAACATACACAGATTCATTGTAATATGTGCGTTAAAATTGGTAGCTATAATTGTCATGATGGTACCGCAAAAAGTGACTTTCAGTTTTTAAGAATATGCGGAGTCTGCACAAGGCTTAGTTGCCAGTAAAGCAGCCCCGTTGGAAAAAATTACTATAATTATTTGGTTTATAAGACAGGGAGAAAAAAGAAATCTCCATCTAAACAATTTTTCCAATAAAATTGATACTAGATAAAATTGATACTTTTCCAACAATTTTCTCCAATAAAACATTTTTTTTTTTCATTTAAAATGCATTAGCAAAAAAAAAAACCTAAAAAAAAAACCCACGTTATCCCTTTAAAATAAAATTTTGATGTTGAAAAGTTATGAAAATAACCGGTATTTACAAAACCTTACTTATCTATTGGAAATTCGTGTCTGATGGCAAGGATGTCTTTGAAAATGAAAAACAAGTTAGAAGGCTTTATCGTTAGGCTTTATTATTAGATCTTGAAATTCGATTGAGTAAGTTGTGCTAATTAATCGCATTGCGTTTCTTTATGTACTATTTTAGCAATCAAATCCCCTCTTTCGAAAAAGAAGTATTAAAGTGCGCAGTTAACTGAAATCGAACACACATTTCATTTTTCACTTTCAAACATATCATGAAGCTCCGTTCGATCCTTTAAGCCATCAAATATATTTCAAATAACCCCACCTCCAACCTTTACATCCCTTTGACACAATGATAAAGTGCTGCCACCCTCATTCGTGATATGAACTCTCTGTAAACCAGACTCCCGCTGTGGGAGACGCCTTGGAGGGATGCTTCATCGGTGTCAGAAGCAGAATTTATGTGTTTGTAGTGGCAACGCCTGCTATGTCCTGTCGACAAATCAACCGACGAAAATGTTGCATGCAACATTACCCAGGTTGGGTTGAATTGTTAGTCGTGGGTATAGGTTGTAAGGTAGTTATTTGTGAATGAGTAAATAAAGCTTGATTTTGTACCAGTGATTTATTTACATGATGTTAGTGGTTCGCTTGGTTGAAGAGAATTTTAAATGCCATACAATAGTCCAAGATTAAAAAATATTATAATAAATCAATATAAGATCTTTGTCGGTATTTGTGTAATAGTTTGAAATAAAAGTGTTGAGTCTACGATTTTGAAAGATGGTCACACATAGTTTGTTTAATTTACTTTAAACATGGTAAAAATCTTGTGAAGCGATTAAAAAACTGTTGAATATCAGAAATCCTTTAGCAAATCGGCCAAATAAAATTAACGTGCATAGGGAATTCCGAAATTGTTTTCCCAATGGAAAAAATCTTCATCCTGACCTGACCTGAAAAGACCTTCATCCTGAGGAAATTATCGGGAAAGCAATACAGCCATGAAGCTTTAGATGAAAAAAAATTGTGGTTCAAATATCTTCTCCTGCCATATATTCATCATGGAATTTAAATACTCAACGTTCATATATCGTAAACGAGGATACTGTGACAGGTGTCATGTTGCATCAAAATTTAGTGTTGATCACAGTCTAAAACAATGGGAAGCAATCGAACCTAACTTTATTTTTTAAATGATAACTATTGTATTCTTTTCTATTCCTATTATACTTAATACATCTCTAGAAACGAGCATCAAACTACAAAAGGGAAGTTGCACAACTTGTTTAGGTACATAGTGTTAATGAGCATTTCAGATATTTGTTAAATTAATGTTTTGGTATAATAAATTGGTATTTTTTACACTATTTAATTCTCTTGTAAACTTCTCTTTTATCTGTTTCATTTTCCAGTAAAATTCAGATAAAAATGAGTAGAATTTTTTTCACGAGTTTTAAATATTTATAAGAATGATTGGATAATGTTTCAAGAGCATTTTATTGCTGGCTGGGAAAATGTACCCCATATGAGTAGTTTTCCAACTAAACACTATTGTAATTAACCACATTTTGCCAAAAATATATTATTTTTTTGGAAAAGTAGTGTGCAAGTTTATTAATAACAGCATAAGCAAGAAGACGATATCTTGTTATTTCAACAATAAATAAAAATAAAATATACACAATCAAAAAGAAAACGATGACATCAGAAACTAGCCCTGGTCCCTCGTATTTTATTTTTCACGATGAATTATATATAAATATTATGAAAATTAACTGCCACTGGACATGTTATTAAGAATGTATGTACTAGTAATTGATTTAAATATTTTACTTTAAAAACTAAAGGTCAATGATAAAATACTTTTTAAACTTTTATTAATTCTTTTTATTACTGGTATTATTCGCAGATTTTTATTTTTGAAACCCTTAAAAAATGAGGAAGCAAAAACAACAAAAATATACCTGATATGTAATAATATGAAAAACATCGTGCGATCGAACGTAGTACACGTACAGTTTCAAAATTGACATATTTTATGATTGCCTACAAGGAAAATGTGGAAGAAAACATGTAGCCTGTTCAGCTGAACTCCTGGCTTATACGGATTCAGCATGCAAAGTGTTCTCCCAGAGTACAATATTGGTAGGTAACGTAAGCATATGTATTGAATTTAAATTTCAATGCTTCCAAGGCTGGAATATAACGAATATTTTGCCAAAAGTGTCAGGAACGTGAAGTCTTATTTTTGAGCTGTCATCCGAATGCCGGATTGCCGGATAAAAATGTTAGCATAAGTCGGATATATTTCAGCGAATTCGAGTTGTTCCTGAACATATATATTTTTTTAATATTTTAGATTTGAATCGATATGTTTGATTAAAAATACCAATAATTTGTGGTTAACAAAACTCACAAAAATATTTTTTACGATATCATCGTTATCAAATCAATTGCAATGATAAACATATATTTTTTTTTAATTTTCGAATAATTTAATTTTTGAAAATTAAATGTTTTTAAATGTTTGAGTTAAAAACCTAGCTCTATTAAGTTAAATCTGTATCCGGTTTATGTTATTTTAATTAATCAAAGTGTTTTGAAGGACTTAAAGAACATTGCTTATCACAAAACAGTATTAGGGTAAGGTGGGGTAAGTGGGCCATTGGGGCAAGTGGGCCACCCCCCCCCCCCTGATATTTCCCGATGGCGTAAAAGAAAATCTGTTACTTACAGTTTGCGTTTATTTGACCCCAATAAGATGCAGGAACATTATGGCAATCATTTTCATTTGAGTATGTAAACAAGTACAATTTTTTTTGATTTTTTTTTTAAAATCATTCGTTTCGTATTCACGCCGCCATACTCATATTTTTTTATTATTTATTTCCAAACGTTGATAAACAAAAAAATATATAATAATTTGAAAGTGTAAAACATAGTATCTTTTTGTATTGTTTTGTACTGTATGTTGATAAGGTTAAAAAAAAAAAATTTTGGTGCCAGGTGGCCCCCGCGTTTTAGGGTGGGCCACCACCAGGGGGGGCCACATGGCTGGCTGGTGGGCCCACTTGCCCACTTCTTGCATATATTTAAAAAAAAAAATTAAAATATTTCATATCACATAGCATTAGTTCATATTCACTATTTCTATTCCATAGGTCATTAATTTAAACTATTCATTGATCTTTTTTTTTTTACACTACATGCAAAAATGCAAAAATGACAAAATGAAAATTATTTTTATTTTTATGTGCATGGCAAGAAAAAAGAAAAAGTTGGAACTATTAAAGATACAAAGATACATCATTTTTTTTTTTTTTTTCAAAAAAATAAAAATCATTTACATTAACACAAAATTCATGTTCTCTACTCAACTGGCCCCAGTAATAAATTAGGGGGGGGGGTGGCACACTTACCCCAGGGGGGCGGGCCAAGTGGGCCCACTTGATGACCAAAAAAAAAAACATATTTTGAATTTTTTTTTTTTTTTTTTTTTTTGTATTTTTTGTGTCATGGTTGTGTGTAATAACATAGAAATGGGAGGATAGAAAATAAAATAAGTTGTTTAGGCCGATTATAATGGTGGGTAAAAAAAGTGGTCCAAAAGTTTACCAAAAAAGGTGGCCCTCCCCCAAAACCCTTACTATTATGTTCTTCAACAGAATTTTCTTTTAGTCAAACAATGAAAATTCTATTTTCAGGGAATCATCTTTAGGAAACTATGGATACGTCATCTTGTCGAGCCCGTTTCAATGTTAACTAATATAGGTTTAACGATCAAATGTATTTTAGCAAATTGCACGGGTATTACAAAGTGACGAATGCTTTGAATAAGTTCAACAAAAGTAAAATAAGTTTATTATTTAAGAATCAAACTATGCTAATATCTAAAATATTTAAAAAGTAAATCTAAAACGCTATAATAAAAATTTTTCAAGTATTTGATTTTATTTAATTTTCCTCGTTAATTATTAATTTTCTTGAAAAGACTATTTGAATTTAAATATTTATCTTTTAAATACTTATATAAATATACTTATTATACAAATATATTTTCAATAACCTCTTTTACTTTTTATTTATAGAGTTGTACAAAAATAAAACACGAATTCTCCACAATTTCATGTTCGGAGAACTTTTAAAATTTAAGAGATAGAATAATCGAGCTATATTTATCTTTAAACACACACACTTCAGATTCACCGTAACCGTGCAATCAAGAAGATACGGAAAAACGCTTTCAAAATGTCATTGAATATTTGAAGAAAATTCGGTTTCTCCCACAACAATTTTCCACAAGTTCTCGTTCCACTACGACCAAGATCGAATCTGTCAATACCACTGCATTCTATAATAATAAAGAATAAAAGAATCCGTAAGAGGGAAAAACCAATAAAAATGTTCCCTCCTAGCCACACACACACTTGAGAATCGGAACATGATAAATCCTTATACCTTTGTAGGAAAATGGCCGATATATAACCAAAAAAGAGTGAACAACGGCCCATTTTCTAGAAAATTTACACGTAAATAAAATCAAAATAGAACAGAAGGAAATAAGTAAAAGATAAGACCGGATGTGTCAAACACATGGTGGATGGTATTTCTATTCAATATGCAATCTAAGTTTTATATCCCAAGATCGGGGACCGGTATGAAAAGCCGTGGGTGGGATCGGAGGCAGGGAGGTTTTACACATTTTATATAAGAGGATTGTGAATAAAAGACTACATTTCGGCGCTTCAATCAAATGCAGCCGCTGTGGCATTCGAATTGGAAGTGTGCAAAACTCGCGGGGTTGTAAGGGGGCAGAAGTGGGGTATTTGTGAGGTTTACAAGTGTTTTCTGGAAAGCGATATTCGCGTTTTCTTCTTATACATTCACTTGAGATTCTTTCAGGTGTCCGCAGGAAAGTTTTAAATAAGCGCATACCAAAGAAAAAGCTAGTCCAAATGTATAGTGGTTTGTTGGTGTAATTGAAAATCTATTTAATAAATACTTAAATTTTTTAAGAATTCCTTTTAGTTTGTAGATATAAATAACATTTGGTCGAAGCTTATTTTTTTTCAATCAAGTTTTTTCTAAGTATAGAAAATTTGTTTACCGGTTCTTACATAATGTGTACAAAAAAGCTCTTGAAATATCAGTTGGCTCTTTTCATCCATTATTTTCGGCGAATTTTATCATATAGTCCATTAACAAAGAGTACTAGGGGCTTTATTTCTCTTGCAGTCCATGGAAATTTTTTCATTTTGGAATTAACCCAAAAGTTCTGTATACAGGGTATTTTTAAATATTTCTATATAATTTGACAGTGCTGAATATGATAGCTGAGTACACTTCTTATAACTACGAGGCTCTTTCACTATGGCGCCATCAATATGGTGGCTTATCGTAGGAATATAGACCGTTTATTTTCGATTACCATAGGTGCTTTCGAGGTACTTTATTGATATATTAGGTAAAAGGTCTGAATTTTTATTAATCTTAAAAAAGAATTTTAAAGAGATTCAATAGAATAAACAACATATTTCTAAGAAAATTTTCTTCTGTTCCAAAAAATATTGGAAAATTAGTTCCTTTTTCGTTTTTATTTTTGTGTAACGATACCTGTTTAAAATGTATGTTCATTTGATGCTTTACATTGTCAATCTCATTCAAAAGTACCTGAGGAGCCGTATAATGAATCACAATGTAAATGAAAATTTTGAAATCGAACCTTTACATGTGCTATTATCATCTAACTATGCAGGGTGGCCCAAAAGTAGCCTTACCGTTAGTTACGAATACAGTTATTTATACAGCAACAGTTATTTTTCGAAAGCATGCTCTGGTTGTTCAGTCAGTTGATTCCGCATTATCCTACCGAACTGTAATTAGGACAGTCAACAAGAAGGCCTCGTAACTGAGAAGTACGGTTTAAGGTTCAGCTGGTCCATCAGGCGTTGTAATTGTGATCTAGGGATAAATCAGCTTTTGAGCTACTTGTCGAGTTGCTTTTTTTTGTGAATGAATGTTATGCTACACGCTGTCTCTGCCTTTTCACACGTTCATATGGTATTAATGATACACGGTCAGTGCTCCTCACTTGATTCCCAGCAGTGGTTTACACTTATAAACAAAATCCCAAATTTTCCAACAGCGCAAATCATTTTTTATAATAGTTGGCAGATAGCGAGATTAGAAATTTTATACTCTGGAAACATTATTTGCTTATTCCTCAACCATCCAAATAAATATTTCGGAGGTACTCTTTGGATAAGATAAGCTGTAGTTCGACTTTATTTTAGTCAACCAATAATACTAAGCACGACTATGTCGAATACCTGTTCTAAATAACCCAAAGTTCTTACCAATGGTACATCATTAACTGTAAGGCTAATTTTGGGAAACCCTGTATTGAAAAAGTAGATGTTTGCTTTGGTTTTAGTACAATTTTAAAGCAGTTGGATATGAAAAAATTATATCAGTGGTGTAACGAATAGTGATAGATATGAATACTGAAAATACGGTGGGACGAATACTTAAGCTTTTTATCTATCTATTCCTAAAAATCTATTTTGATTGTAATTAATATTTTTCGACTTCTTAATTAAAAAAAATAAGGAGAGGAAACATTGTTTTTATTCTTTGGATATATTTTTTAACAACTTGACTTTCTGAAATAAACTTTTATAAAACCCTTCGTATTTCCTTTATAAAAACAATTTTCGTTCCATCAAAATTCTATTTGTAATGATTTTGCAAAGATTTTATATCTTTGATGGCATTTTTCAGGCAATCAGCTTGCTGAAAACCCCTTATTAAAATTATCCAAAATCTTGTAATATTTCTTTGAAGATATGTGATTTTTTTATTAAAAATACATGCAGAATTAGTAAAACAAAATTCAAATTATTTTACTTTTTTTTAAACCTTTTTAGCAGATTTCTTACGTGGGTTGATAATCAGGGACATAAATTGATAAAATAATGTGCCAAAAGTCATATTGACATTTCGCGCTTATCCAAACAAATTTAGCGTACTTAGATTACGCTTTAATGGAAAATAATTTACGCAAACAAGAAAACATTTCATTAAAATAACAAACGTGCTACTATTTCCCTAGAAAAATCAATAGTTTCTCTTCTTTCAAGTTTCCTTAACTTAATGAAATTAGTTCAATAGTAAAAGAACCAGAAAAAAAACGAAAAACAATTAATTTGAACTACATTACGAACGGAGACTAATTGTTTTTCAGTCTCATGGGATAAAATTAATGTGAGGGAAAGCTAAAATATAATTAAAGTAAGCACGAAAATCGTTTGTGCAATAAATAGTTTAAGTTATATGGAAAACACTACGAAAGAATTTATTTGAAATACAATATTTTATTCTCTCCTAAATTAAGGATATTGTATTCATTACCTTTTTATTATCATAAATCTACATTTAGCACTACGTAATTAATTTGAAACAAACACGATATTTTGTTGTAATAACTATTATGATGTTAAATTAACTATTTCCTTTTGCTAATTAATATAAGTTGAATGTAATTAAGAAAACGCGTAATTTTGTCTACAGAAAGTTCTTTTTTGTTTTATTTTATGTCCATTCTCGCTTTTTAATGTAATTTGCTTTAATGTTTCATTAAATCAAATACTATTTATCTAAAAATATTCAGTTAAAAATCCAATCATGTTATTAAATAAATATCATTACAGCATATTATTTTGTAAACTAAATTTAATTTTTGTGTTAAAACATATACAAATAGTTAAAAAAATTAAAATTTTAACTTAAATGCACCGTTTAATGTTCATATCAATCATATAAAAACACACAAATTCTTAACAATAGCTTGACAATTAAAAACCGACACCTTTAATGCATCGTTTAATGTTTCTATAAAAAAAATCACAAATTCTTAACAACACTCATATTAAAAAAAATTGCTTAAAGATCCATCAAGTTATTAAATAATGAACATATTATGTTGCAAACTAAATTTAAATAATTATTTAAAATATACAATAATGTTTTTATTATAAAACAAAGATTTTTTCCACCATTTTATGTTTCTATTAAAAGTATAACACCAATTCTTAACATTATTCATATCTATTTGTCAACATAATCTTTTTTTATTCAAGAGGTTTTAATTTTAGTATAATATTTAAGGGCTCAAAAACATGTAGTACCTAATATCTCTTTTTCATCCCACTGTTGACATAGTGCTGAGAACATTGATGAATTGGTTTTTGGAACTCCCAAGTTATTAATTTCCAATGATCTTATCCATGTTTCATGGCGTCCTTGTAATGATACATTCAGTTGTATGATATACTTAATAGAAACATTGTTGTTATGAACATTGTTGAACGGTTCCTTGTTTGTGGAACTATATATATATTTTTATTTTGATGATCTGGTTGAAATGGAAAGCTTCATAAGACATTTAGAAGGATATGTTGTATTTTGTGAAACTAACACCTACTTAATTCATTTTAACAAATAAGAATATTTGTAGAAAAAATGGCCTTGAAGCAGCTCTTTTTTTCAAACTTTCAGTATTAAATTATGTTTTTTTAACGAGTTTTGCCATGTTGAGGAGTTATGTAGAATAAATTAGTATCTAAAATTGTCCTTTTTACCTTCCACACTATGTTTAATAACGCCTAAAATGTAAGATTTTATGAAGGCTATGTCCGACTGTCGGCAGTTCCAAAATATTAAAAGATAATGATTCAGATTAAGGGATTCAGATTCATGCAAAAAGTTTTAAATATTCCCTATTTAATTGAAAATTAGCTGCACCAAAGAAAAAAAATAATTGCTGAAATATCTGTTTGTGTGAATTGTGTAATATAGTTTCAATACATTGTTGTTGGAACTTGTAATTTATGTATATATGTATGAATTATGCCTGGTTCTTATGTATCGATGCACGTGAAAAAAATCAATTATTTAATTAAAAACATCCTCAATTTCTCACTGACATACTTTATCCCTTTACTAATCAAACTTAAATCAAATGCTTTGTATACTTTTGTATTTGGAAATATGTTATTAACTTTTAATAGGGAGTAACTTACATATTTTTTTTAGAATAAAAAGAACTCGAAAACGTTTAAGCGCTTAAAATAAATTTAATTTTTTAAAGAAATTATGGCACAATATATTTTGTTAGAAACAATCAGCGTTTACTATATTAAAAAAAACATATTTTTTTCTAGTTTTAATGGATTGTAAACCACCACCAAATATCCTCATGTATATAATCCTGTAAAATATATATATAGGGACGTTAAAATAAAATTCAATGAAATATCCTTATCTTTTTCAGCGTTCACTGCAAAAGCAGTGAAATCCGCAGTGATTATTCTCTCCACAGTGGCAAAATGTTCCAAATTCCAAATATTTCGATCAGTTTTCGAAACTGAATCTATTCTTGCAAATTTTTAAGTGGGTCCCAGTGCCGTAAAATAAGAAAACTTCTAAAAAAAGACAAAGAGGAAGTAAATAGAAGAGTTAAAAAGCAGGGAAAAGAAACCTTGTTAACCCAGTCAAACGTTTCATGCTCTTTTATTTATAATTAAGTTGGAATGCGAGGGAAGTAAAATGGTATTTTACGAGTTTTCTCTTGGAAAAACTTTGGTCTTTTTGTGTTTCCTATTTCTTTAGAACATTGCATTTTGCTTGTAAGAACGACGAATACATTGGAATGCTTAATACATTTATATGAATTCTTGTGTTTCTATGGTGTGGTAAATTGTAAAAAAAAAATATGTTGGGAATACTTTGGCCAACAATGCAGGATTTCCTTTTATTTAATCTATTAATTTTCTATCTTTATCATAAAAACTTCTTTATTTTGTATTAAACAGTATTAATGTATGGTTAACTTATTTTTTTTAATAAATACATTGTCTTAAATTTTGTATTTGTACCGCATATGTTTTTGATGATTTCAAGAAAAAAAAGAGTTTAATAAAAAGATGTTTATGTGAAGTTTTATTTTACACAAATAACTTTTCGAAAAATTGTTCAGTGTGTTGAATATATCTCCGGAACAAATATTTCCATATATGGAAATTCAAATATAGCCTACACACTTGAAAAATAGCAATATAGCTACAATATTGAAATACGAAGTAAACATGGTATGACTGTTGAAAGTCAGTTCGAAAAATTTGAGCTCGCTTTATCGGTCAATTTTTACAGTTCAAACATTTCGAACCATTTTTGTGAATTTACAAAATTCGGTGGTAGGTTTCTATTTTGAATATTAACAATTAATTTTTGAAAAAAAACACATTGTAAAACTGATGCAACGTTACTATATAAATAGCTAAAAACTATTTTTATGGAAATAGTAACCTTTAATATTTGTTTGTATGAGAAAATAATAAATTATAATTTTTATTCACTAGTGGGTTCTCAAATATCTGCGTAACAACATACTACTTAAAATATGATTTTATTTAAAAAAAAATTGTGTACACCGTAAAAATGTGGGGGAACGTTACTTCGTAAAACCACAGTTACACCATTTTGCTCTGGGAACGGTTTCACCGAAATGCACGAAGTACCATGCACTTCCTAAAATTTCGTGGTTCAACGTTCCTCTTAAACAATTTGGCAGTAGTTGCTCTGCCTATTTTACTGTTTATCGTTCCAAAAAACTTTCAGTATTTAAATAGACAATGCTATTTCTTAAAATAAATATTTGCACTGATGAAAAGAAGTCATATTGAAGTATTTAGGCTGAATTTTCACGTTTGGAGCATTGCAAGTATGAAACTTACCAAAATCACCCTTAAAATTTATTCGTATTTTATTGCAAGAAGAACATCCTCAAATGCAAAAAATTTTTATTTAAAATTTTTAAATTATTCATGCTTATAAACATTAATATGTCTCTGGCGGCACGACACACAACAACTTCAAATATCCTCAACTCCTACTCGCTTCTGACCATCACCAAACTAGTACAGGTTGATTGCAACTGGTATCATACTTAACGTGAATCCTCACATAGTAATTAGGAGCCTGCTCGTCAACGTACTACAATAGATCCCAAACTTGTTATCACGGACAAGATATCAGTGCTGCCACATACAGATTACAGCTATTCGGCGTAATGATTGGGTTTTCACCCAGTCCACTGAACTCCAACTACAGCGTGCCCAGTTTTTTTTTTTTTTTAAAGTCAAACACAAAAATTGGAAAATGCATGATTACAAATTTGAGAAAAATATAATCCAAGCTATGAAGAATCAATAAATTAAGATGAATCAATAAAGTTATCAAAAATAATGAACATTCTCTAAGTCGAGAAGTCATTTTAACAGAAAACGAATTCTGAGAATACTTATGTATATATATCCCCATCTATAGCCAAGCATTATTCAATTTAATCATATTCATACTTGCATTTATTTTAACTATAATATAATGGCAAGTACTGGTTATTTATAGCTACTTATATACTTAAGTTTATACCACGAGTTTATACCACATTATTACGAAAACTGTTAAAGATTATAAAAAATTTGTTTTAAGAATTTTGAAAAAAAAATATGAATCAGCAACGAATTTCAAATTATTGTAATTCACCAAAGGTTATTTGTTAATTTAGTAGCTCTAAATGTGAATTACAAGCTTTTAAAAGCATGTTACAATACTTAAAATCGATAAATAACCCAATACTATTATTAGAATTTTCGTTTTAATTATTATCGCCACAAACACCACATCATCTTAGTGTTAATATGGTTCAAAAATAGATCGATAACTTTCTAACCAACTCTGTCAACAGGTATTTAATCTTTTCCATTTCGCCTTTATGTACACTCCACAACAGATTCGATAAGGCACGTTCCCTAACTAAGTAAACAGTAAATACCTCAGCACTAATATTAAATAGGGTCTTCTTCTTCTTACTGCAATCAGTTACACAAATGCTGTTGTGAGTAAATATCTCTTCTTCGCGCCAGACTGTTATGAAAGGAATCATCGAGTGATGCGACAGCGGAGGAAAAGAAAATAATAGCAACTCTGGATCACGAATGGCGACGCTAAGACAGATTGATGCGCGATCCACTATCTCTGGGAAGAAGATAAAGTACTATGTTGGAGTAAAACAATTCTAAAAGTTATTTTTATCTGTTACCTGTCTCGATAAAAAATTAAACCTAATGGAAGCATCTTATCCTGTCTTCATTGGATAAGTAAATGGTAAATGTTCTAGTAGAGATCAAACTAAAACTGGTTAAATAATGCAAAAATTCAAAAGATTAAAAGAATATATTTAAATAATAAATAAATTAAACAAATTAAGAAAGAATAAATTTGAAATTTAAATACAATTTCTAATTGTTTTTGCGTGCTTTGAAATTTCCGTTAACTACTACAACTTCTCTAAATTGACATTAATCATAATCACAAACAATTTCTGAATCGATTCTAAGAAAAAGCTTAGTTTCGACCTCCTTAAAAAAATAAGCTTATAATTCTTCTTCTTCTTCATAAGCTCAACAGCCTTTTGCAGGCCAAGGCTGACTCGCTGATCCTCATCCAGTTGGCCCTATTAGCCGCAATGGCTCTCCATCGGTTGAATCCTATTATTTTGAGGTCCCTTTCAACATCGTCTAACCATAGTGTGGGTGGTCGTTCCCTACGTCTTGTACCTACAATTTTGAAAAAAGTCACTTTATTGGTGGAAATGTCCTCGGGACATCTGTACAGATGGCCCAGCCACCAAATTCGGGATGCTTTTATAGTTCTCACAATGTCGGTCCCGCCAAATTTACCAAATTTTCTATAAATTTCATAGTTGTAAATAATTATCCAGTCATTGTTCTCCTTAATAGGTCCGAATATTTTCTTTAGCAATTTCCTTTCAAATATTAGCAATTTTTCTTCTACTGATTTATTGAGGGTCCAGCATTCACTTCCATATAGGACAATAGGTCTGATTAAAGTTTTATAAATGCTCAACTTGGTGTTTACAGAAATAAATTTTGACTTAAATTGGTTTCTGAGGCCACAAAAACTTATATTAGCCATCAAGATTCTATTATTTATTTCAATTTTTAGATCATTGCTTCTTGAGATCAGAGTTCCCAGGTAGGTAAACTGTTTTACAAGCTTATAATTAACGCCTCTATTATTAAAATTGTATATTTTTTAAACCTATTTACAGATTCTTGTGTGACTTACAATTTTATCAAACTTTTCCATAGATAAGAAAAGAGAGGCCAACCAGATGCCGCAGAGTTGGGCAATGGATGGGGATGACCCTTTGTTAATGCGAGTGGGCAGTGGCGAATGTCGAAAGCGTGGGCCGGCTATCCGCCCAACAGACCATCTGTTTCACAGGAAGCTTAATTTTAACGGCAACGCTTCTTTTACAGGATTTAAGGCAAAGATGTAATGCCTTTTCAAAAGAGTTCGTATCGATCTGTTGATTTGATTTTGACACTTTAAGAAAAGTGTCGCTGTTGATTTGTAAAAACTTTGATAATGTATTTTGTTTAAGAAATAGACTTCATATCTAAAGTTTTTGTTATATTAATTAGTTATTATGGATGTTATAGATACTGTGAGGTTCCGACAGATATACTCATGTATTAAAAAAACATATATGCAAAAACTGATTTTTGAAAAAAAATGAAGAAAACTGGTTTCATTAAATGCCACATTTAAATAATTAGATGTGCTCGCTAAATCTGTGGAGTCCAAAGTCCCGACGGCTTCAGCTTACGATGTCGCTCGAAGTCCCGTTGGATGCCCGCTCAGGTGTCGACCTTGTCACTTGGCCAGGGTTCTAAATTACGAGGCTTTATTGGCTGTGTTAAAGCTCTTAAAGGATGCTAGAAATAGGCAGCCGGAAACGATTACTTTACATTGCCATTAATATAAGGATTCGATATTGACATAGTTCTACTGCAGTTACGCTTATTTGATGTGTGACTTTTAAAATTATATAGGTTTTCTGTTTTTATGCGAATCAATGATAATAATTTAATAACGCGAAATTAATTGCAGTTTCGGTCTTCTTTCTTGCAGTGACAAATATATGTAAGTTTCATTGTTAGTTTTAAATTTTTTAGAAATCTCTAACTTTTGGCTCCTTCTAAACTTATAGGTTGAAAGAGATCAATAACCGTAAAAGAGTATGTGTGAAAGGATAATCTACGGTTGTAAACTGAAAATTTGGTGTAATGTAACGCCATAAAACTGCGGCAGTATCGGAGTTTTTGTTGATTAAAGCTTTACAAAGTAACTTTAAAACACAAAATAAAAGCAAGTCGTAACTATATAGGATTAAACTTAAAGCTTACTCATATTTTGTGTTTAAATGATTATTTGCACTTTCGATTGTAAAAATACAAATTTTCTTAAAATCTTTTAATACATTTCTGTTAAAAAATAGTTTGAATCATTTCTGAATGCTTTTTAAGGTTTTTATTACATGTGTTAGGTTGCATTTGAAACTGCCAAAAGCTTTAAATTATCTTTATCCAACAACTATCTGTTTCCCAAAAAACTTAATTTATTGATTAACCTACAATTATTTTTTCTAAATCATTGTTCTATTGAGTTCTGTTGGGAACTTAATCGAAAAAAGTACGCCGATTTTGATTAATCGATTGCTCGATGTGTGTGATTTGATAACACGCTTGTAACGACTTAAATATTCCTAAGACTACTATAAGTTTGATTGTTAGAATAATATGAAATTATTATAAATTTTAGATATATTTACTTTAATAAATATAAATAATTTGAATCTAAATTATGAACATTTTAAGAAGCCGATAATAAATCTAGATCATACTTAATTATAGCATGATTCGAGGAAAACGGACGATTCTTCCAAGTTAATTTAACGTATTTGTATCAATTTTGCGTAAAAATTGTTACAGATCATGAGTATTACGATTCATATATAATATTTTCATTAAATAGTTCATCCATAGTTAGTAGTTTTTCAATAGTCCATAGTTTTTCCAGAGCCAAAATATTAAAATATAGTCAGTTATTTATGTAAAGATAAATAGATTTTGTTTTCATATGGTTTTATACAATATTACAAGCTGTCGGAAAAAAAACCATAAACTTAAGTAAACTTTTAATTACTTTGAAATATGTGAATTATGGTAAAAGAGAAACCGTAAAAATTTTACAACCCTTTGGGGTAAAATTATCGTTAAAACTAGGACCCATTACGAAAAAATCGATGTGAAAACCTATAATATCATGTAATTTTGTCTTTCGATGCCTTTTAAAAACAGTTTGTACATTATAATGTTAACATGTCCTTGGATAACTAAAAACTAAAAGATGTTTTGTTTTTCAATGTTTTCAAAAACTATCATTATTTATCGATGCATTAAATTATTTCACTATAGTCAAAGTTCTGCGAAAAACACAAGAAAAAATTTATTTTGATTTTTACTTTATTGTTTATTATTATGCTTTTCATTACTAGTTTTAGATCACTTAGAATAATCAACAACAACAACAACGTGTTCTTCATAAAAATATTTTTCCGTATTCTCTGAGCATCAAAAGATTTTATCTGACAGATTTAATATTTGAACGCAATATTAATTAGAAATCATATTATAATTTTTTTAACAATGCTATCTTATAACTGCAAAATGAGATTTTTATAAAGTTAAAAATATATGCAATGACTTTTAGTGACTAGTTAACTAGTTTACTGAAAAACATAAATATTTTAATACATAGTTTAATGTATTTTTATCATGTTAAATCAAAAAATAGCGTTTTTCCTACATAAAAATAATATTATAAACCGATGCATTGCACTTATGTTTGGCGAAGCTGTCTTATAACCGCAAAATGCAATTTGATAAAGTTAGAAGTATCTGTAGTGACTTTAATTTATTAGTTACTGAATGACGGTTCTAGATAACTAGCATTATTAAACCAATCTTTTCCAAAAAAAAGACTTCAAAAATGATATGAAAAAAGAAAAAAAGTCTCTGAAACGGGAATCTGAAAAAGCAGGAATGCAAATATCATTCAAGTATCAGGGGTGTCAAAGCCCCTTGTCCAAAAGATGTTACAAGAAGATTTGTGCTCAGCACTCCCTTTTGTTGTTGCCCTTTTAAAGAAAGGTAAGAAAAGAAGAAAGGAAATAGTGATCATACATTCGCTTCTTGGAGTAAATTTTTGTGTCATTCTTTACTCGGAAGCTACACGGAGAAGGCTAAAGAAATAAATTATACATTCCTGCAGGATGTTCTTACAGAGATTCACAAAAAACAGATAAAGAAGAAAAAGAAGAAGATTTAAGTACGGCTGTCCCCCTTTTCTTTATTGCTGTTTACTTTTTCATTTGTAAGGTAGCTGATTCGCATTAGATTTGTGTCAAGTGATGCCGAGTTAAGTTTAAAAAAATAAATGTTTATCCACTTGAGTTTAGAAAGAAAAATAAGAACGTAACTATAAGTCCGTAACAAATAGTTTGTCCCATTTCTTCAAATAACTAAAGAATTCCGTTAAGTATAGACTTACATCTTATCTTTAATAGGATGCTTTTATTTTTCTCTCGTTAATTTTTTCTTTGTAAAATACTTAAATGTTTTTGGCAAAATGTGTGTTTCCTTTTACTTACTTATTATTTTTTAGAGCCCACAGGTTTCTTATAATTTTAATTTAATATTTGTATCACCCATCCATATTGCATATATTATTTCACATTTCAAATACAGTGTACAGTAAAAAATATTGAATCGTTACTATTATAAATCACAAACATTCCTGGCTTTTTTAAGTTAACTTCATCTTTTTGGGGTTTTCAGGTTTTTCTCAGAAACCCCAGTAAACAGTGAACTGCTGGCCCAGCAGTTATTAATGCTGTGGAAGTTGATTTAGTGTGTTGGTGGCATACTTCTGCTGGGAAGTTGCAACCTTTACGTTACTGGCATATGTGTGCTGATTTATGATGGCAAAAATGTTGGTGGGGCGCTGCCGATCTACTGATTGCCGTTAGTTGTATGTGTGCTTTCTGCTGAGCCTGTGGTGGGCAAACATAGTTTGATTGTGTGTGTGATAGTGAGCATGCGCAGAAATGTAATAATATTTTATTTTGATGATAGATGATTTACGATCACACTACATTTTTTCCAATCAATTTTTCATTTTTAATTTTTTTAAATACTCTTGTGTTCCAGGAACACTGAACAACAACATAATTATAAATATTATTTTTTATTTATTTTGTAAAAAATAAATAAAAAAGGAGGTTATTAAATAAATTTTTATTATACATATTTTTTTAGCGTTCCTTAATAAGTAAGTATAGTAAATTTAGAAATTTTTTGATTTTATTTTGTTTTAGTTTGTATTTTGTTTGCTTTCCGCTTGCTTCCTTAAATAAATACACTGTTATTTAAATAATAAGGTTTTTCCAATATGTTTGAATTTGTTTCTTGGAAATTTCTTTGCTAGATCTCTAGATTTATCTATCCTTTTAAAATCATTGAATTTCAAAAAATCAAATAAAAATTTTCCTAATTAAGTTGTTTATAAAAGTTAAAAAACTAAAATAAAAAAAATAGGAAATCACGGGTTTTTTTTTTTATTTGTTAGAGATATCCCGATAGTTCAAAAACGTGGAATAAAAAAATAACTTAATGGTATATAATATTATGTATGAATGACCCCGAGATCACAATTGTAACATTAGATGGT
This sequence comes from Hylyphantes graminicola, assembly GCA_023701765.1. Classification (NCBI taxonomy): domain Eukaryota; kingdom Metazoa; phylum Arthropoda; class Arachnida; order Araneae; family Linyphiidae; genus Hylyphantes; species Hylyphantes graminicola. Next base: position 34,154,754 of record CM043111.1, on the reverse strand, counting down.
AATTTTAAACCATAGGGTTGAATGATGATGAAAGTGGCAATGATCTCCATTGCCTTTGAAATTTTGTTGATTTGAATTGATAATATAAATCGAATATATATCATAAATAATTAATAATATAATATGCTAAAGCTTTTATCAATTTGAGATATAAATTTAGATTATAATTGTGTGATTTTGTTTTGTTTAAACATTTTTAATTTCATTTTTTTGTCTTTTCAAAATTTTTGTTTTTTTCTTTCAGTGTCTAATTTTTTTCTTTCACAAAAACACAAATGCTCAAAGAATAAGTAAGAAGAAAATTGTCAAATAAAAATAAGAAGAATAAAATTTTTAAAAAAAATAAGGAAATTGAATCTTGTTAATTTAAATTTAATTATTATTTTATTATATTAATATATTACTTTTATTAAATTATAATTTAATAATTCTATTTATATTTTTAAAATATTTAGATTATTTTGTTATTTAAAAAAAGTAAAATTTAGGAGGATATCAAAAAATAGGAATTAAAATTTATAAATTAAAGGAAAAATAAATTAGAAATATAAAATAATGAAGGAATAAAAGGAATTAGGTAGCAGCAGCGAAAAAATAAAAAGGAAGGAATTGTAATAGGGTTGGGGCGTATATTTGCGAATTTCTAGTAAGGCTGCTGTAGAAAAACTGGTGCATTTGATTGATGTTATGCTGTTTTCATACTGGAAAATCTGGGCTGAATTTTAGCTATATTTGCTGAAATCATACAAACAGCATTCCGCAGCTAAAGCTGCCCGCTTAAAACAGTAGGGCTGGAAAAAAGCTGGAAGCTGTTAGCTCCTGCTGGCAAAAACCGTTGGAACTGAAATATTAACTGGTGGGCGCTGGGCCATTTACAGCTGTCTGGCATTCATCCGCGGACACTTTATTGACTTTTAAGTACTGCTTTCCCCGCACCGAATCACAGCTTTGCATTTGGCGAACTTTAGTTTGGGACATAAGTAAAATCATTTAGCTTACGTTCTTTCGGATAATTTAATAATACCACCGAGCGCTAGTACATGCTTTTTTCTGTATTTTGAGCTTCACTCTTTTTTACAATAACCCAAAATTTTCAAATTTTATAATTAATGCATGTGTGTACATTTTTTTTACTTTTTTCATTTAAAATGCTTTTAAGATCATCTCTTTCATTCAAGCAGCACGTACTTGAGAAATAAGTGAAAAGAATAGTTGCTCTGCGTTCTTATTTTGTGTACAAATGGACATTTTTGCCATTTCCAGAAATTTTACTAGCTTTTTATGGAATGTTTTTGAAAAGTTACTGATATATTCTAGGGAAAAAGCATATTACTGGTAAAAATTGGGTCGCTCAACTGCAAAAAAATTACAGGTAACGTTCCTGAGTGCTTTTACAGTGCAGTTAATTTCAATGGAAAACTATTCTCCGAAAATCCAGGATTTCGAAAAATTTGTGCTTAGTATATTTATATTACATCTGAAGTTGTATTTGTCAAAATTTCAGAACATATATAAGCATTTAAATGAAAATGAATTCAATTCCACAGAATGACGTGAAAAAAAGTGGATTTTCTTGCCTTAACCGATGCTTTTCGCAATATTCAGTTTTCGCTTTAAAAAATAAGTGTAATTCCTCAATACTTATAAAAACAATTCTTCAATACTTGTTATGTTGCTTTCAGATATAACGTTTAGTGATAAAGTGTAAATTAAAATGTCTTGCAAAGTTTCCTATAAAAGTGCTAAGTGCATTAAAAATTTAAATACAATGGGTTCTTTGGTTTTCAAATTAGGTTTGCGTGCCAATATAATTGTAATAAATTGTGAAAAAAAATGTTGCAATAATTAACTGAAACTAAAAATCTTCATTAATACGATTTATTTGTAATCTATAACTCACTTATATTTAATATAAATACAAAAAATATCACAATTCCCTATTTGAAAAGTTATAAATTTAATCAAGAATTAGTGTTTCAGATTTATTTTTTTCAAAGAGACTAATTTTCTTTGATGCGGATGAGAAAAATGAACAAATAAGCTAGAAATCGGTAAAGAAAATTATGCTTTTAATGAAATTACACAGAATTAAATTTAAATAAAGTTCTTTGTGTGAGTCTTAATACGTAATCATTTCAATTGAGTCTGCATGAGTTATTATTTTATTTTTATACTTTTCTTCATTATTTTGTTTTTGTAGTATTCCTTTTGTGAAATTTGCTCTTTAAGACGAAGAATAAAATTGATGTTAGCATGGAAAATAACTTTAAGTAAGCCTGCTAATTTAGTTCGGTATTGAACAAAAAATTAAATGCATTTCATTCTAAATATTTTAATTTTTTTGAGAAAAAACTGTTTAAATAGATTAGCGGTCACATTAGATAACCACCAATAATTTCAATCTTTAGATAACATAAATTCTACCAGGTCGATTGTAATGAAAATGTTATTACGAACTTTTGCCTTTTTATAATTATAGCACAATAACAAGAGGTTTTATGATATAATAAACTTTAATTAGAAAATTCTTAAATTTAACTTAAAGCGCAAATTCAAAATGTAAATAATTATTAATTATTCAATTCATAATTAGTAGTAATTCATAATTAGTAGTTTTGTTAGCATTCCAGTAGTTAGGTTTATTCACTATTAGTTACTTATTGAATAGTTTCTTAATTGGCCGTAAGATTATAACTTATTTAAAATCTAAGATGATTTAAAATTGATAATGTATTTTGTTTTTTCTCAAAATTTAGCAAGAAAAGTAAAATACGGTTCTAAACACAATTCGGCCGTGGACATGTAAACTGTAGTAGCAAAAAATGACTATTTTTGCATCGAAATAATCAATTGTTCTGTATACTTTGCTATAGGGTAGGATTATGGAGTGCTTAAAATAATGCTCCAAGTCATTTGTCTCGGTACTGCAGTTTTCCTGCCAACAGCAGAATTGAATAATAGTTTTACAACATATACGTAAAAGTATGCTTGATTCAATGTATATAAAATATTATTTCATTTTATAGCTAATATAGTGTTTTGTAAAAATAAATGAAATAAAAAAGTAATAAACCTCATCTTTACCCATTTTTGCATGGTAAAACATATACTAGTTTATCTTTATCTAATTTCATTAAATTGCGATTCGTTGCGGCCGCATATGAAACCTCAATGACTCTGCGAGATTCCATATTTATTGATAAGCAATGCGAGTGCTCTTCCGAAAGAACTAATACAATGATTTCTAATAAATAAACCGATATTTTTATATATGGATCTAACACACCACAGCTTATCCTTTACAAGTTAGCAAACATACAGAAAAGGTGAATAAAAATACATTGATGGCAGAAGAAACCTCAATGATTGCGAGATGCCGTATTTATTGATTGATAAGTTTATACGAATGCTCGCCCTAAGGTTTTACGAACTAATATAATGTCTTACAAAAAAAAGAAAATAACAAAATAATAAACAAACCATCCTTTTTACCCTTTTATACATGAACCTAACATACACCCAGTTTATCTTTACCGATTTTCTTAAGCCGTAGGTTAGTAACCATATAGAGCGGTAAATAAAAAAAAATGGCTATAAATTGGTGGCATAGGAAACCTCAAAGACTCTGCTAGCTGCTGGATTTATTGATAAGTAATACGAATTCTCGCCCTAAGGTGATACTTAGAAGTCCGAGGCGAAATGGACACAAATATAAAATATGGCTTTCCACGAAGATGGAATTTCTTATCTCCCTCTTACGAAGGGAATATTTCTTACTCGAACGACCCATTTTCGACATAAATAGCTAACAGGGTGGAGAGGAGTTGGAAATAGGATCTCGAGATTTTGAATTACAGATCATACTTGTATAAAAAAATCATGCAACGGAACTTCAGGACCTGAAATTGGGCAAAACGCAAGAGAAAAATTACTTGAAATTATGACCAGACTGTGAGTTGTAGTAAGATTTGATGTCGTAAGATTGTTCGTAGAAGTACTTTTAATGTCAGAAAAAAAATCATAAATACAGTTTTTCTGAAATTGCTTTGCCCGAATTTGAAGCATAGTTTTATTTTGAATAACAATCTCCCAGCAAAATATTTTAGAATTGTAACCAAGGTTTATATTATAGAGTTTTAGAAATTTTATGTCTTTTTATAAATATTTTTTGTCTTTTATAAAATGTCTTTTTATAAAAATTTAAACTACTAAATGCCATTCGCTAACACAATTTGTAATCCTAACAACAATTTTAATTATAATAAAACGTTACCTTTTATAAATTTTTAAATGTACAATTTTTTTTTAAATTTTTAAATATTATTTTATTTAGTTGCAATGTAAAATATAGTTCCTTATTGTTAATATTTCATTTACTTGTATTTATCTAAAGAAGCGAAATGTTTTTCTGTGACTTAGATGTATCTTTTTTATTAAAGGGGACTGCACTTAACGCATAACTTCAGAAAGTTTTAGCTAAAAACCCTATCTCTCAAAATTACTGAATTGCTGATATTTAGTTTCGAGGAGTCAAACAAAATACTTTCACGTGGTTTTTGTTGTTATTTACGTAGCTCAAGCACTTGAAAGAATAACAGCTCACAGTGAAATGAATGAAATATTTTGAATAAAAACATTGACTTGCTTTAATATTTCGAAACACTATTTAAATACGTCTAACTTTTTTCATTATCATGTTCCTATTGTTTTTTTAACAATTTTTATATAAAAAAAGTGTGAAAGTTTTTTTTTATGAATATTTTTAGTATTTCTGAAGTTTTAAATGTCCAAATTTGCTGTGTATATATATGTTTTTTTGTTTTGCAGCAAATATCTAAATACAAAAATCCAACTACGTTTAAAAAGTGATATAATTTTGAGAATGCGGGGTGATCGAAATATTTTTTTTTAAAAATATGAATTACAAAAACATGTTTCACAATTTACATTTGAGCTAAACTTGTATGTAAATAGAGTAGAAAGAGTTATTTAAAATAGTACTGCCTTATTTGCGTTATTTTGAAATAGTGTCTGACTCACTTTTTTTTAAAACTACTTTCGGGAATTTCAAAAATGCAGTATTTTTCTATATATTCGACAACTTTGTTTGGTATGCAACCACATGCCATGTATAAGTTTTAAAAACGATCGTTAGAACTTTTTAAACTAAATATTATAGTAAAAGGCATGTACAAAATTAGTCCTTTTTTAAGTATTTACAACTAATGTACTTTAAATCAATATTTTTGTTAAAAGATATAAAGTGTTTCTCTAACTGGTATGAATGATTTTTAACAGTTCAAAACAAACACTAAGGATTTATGATAAATGAAACTAGGAAAAAATGAAGTTTGCGTCTAAATAGGAAGTGAAAAAATCGAATACGATGCACCAAAATACTTTAAAATGTGCATTAAAAATTCTTTGAAAATGGCTTTAAAATTATAGGTTTAATTTTATGGACTATCATTTATACATAAATACTCTTTGAAATTTACACACATTGAAATATGGATGGAAATTGTATATTTAACTTCCATATAACGAAAATACGATTTCATAGTATGTTGATTTAATATAATCCTCCGTAATACTTTTAAAATAATATATACCTTTAAGCTTTTGAGATTTGCTTTACTTTGCGAGGAGATTTGCTTTACAAGCTAATATTCATGACAATACTTGGCATGAAAAATAAAAATATTAAAACTTTCTAATTTAAAAATCTGTATTATAATATTATATTTTATTTTAAAATATTCTTCTAAGTAAGAATATTGCTATCCCGACTGTTGGACATATTCTGTCGATTCTTTGAAATCTGAATATAAGAAGAGGAAAAAAAATAATAAATTGAATTCAAGAGCGCGATATTTCATTTTTCCAATATGCTTTTTGTGTTTCCAGCTTTTCAAACAACTGCACACAAACTATTTTCGTAGAAACACGAAGGAATAAGACTGTTTGCCGATATATTTTTCAACAATATTTCAAGAGATTGAATCAGAGAGAAAGGATTTTTAGCCGATAGAGAAATTTTGTTTAGCATAATGAAATATCCGACAAATTAAATTTGAAATGTCTAGAGCAAACAAGCTTAAAACATGTAAATACAACGTGTATTTTTTTTTCAAATAAGACGGTGAGTAAAAGTTTTGCGGGGGCTTCTTTTGTACCGACTATATTTTATGTTGTAAAATTTCAATGTACAGGCTTTCGGATGATATTATAATCTTCTACTTCAATCTTGCGTAAGTTTTTTTAATATATATGCTTGTGGACCATACATCGAGAAAAAAAATCATATTTTGACATCTGAAAAGTACGTTGCGAAATTGGAATTCATGGTTTTATATGCAGCCTATAAATCCAAAAATAGTCCCATATGAATACGGTACATACAATTTCTTAACCTCGGCATCTAAAAAAACTGCCTGTGAAATGGAATTTCAATTTTCTTGATACAGAAAATAAAAATATGAAACATAATTTATATATACTTTGACTATAAGTATTATTGGTTGTTCATATAAAACACTAAGTAGCGAACGACTAACTACTTGATACCTCAGTCATAATTTCTTTTGGTGTTAGATACTAAAATATTTAATTCTAATCCATTAAAATGCAGATATGTCTAGTAAACTCGGTCACCTTCTAATAAACTACGGATTCATCTACTATTTTCGAATAATTTTCTTTTCCGACTTATAAGATGTATGGTAGTAGATCGATCATGTGTTCTTCAGAGAAAGTTCAATCTCGTGTCCAATATCTCACGAATCTCAATCATTCGTCCACGAGCGGAAAATTCGGTTGCTCTGATCAGTGCTCATGTTTAATGGCTATACAGAACAAAACAGAGACAGAATATGTACACGAAACTGCATCAGTTATATCTATCAAACTTAAATAATTTCTAAATTTCTACTCTAGAAGAAAACTTCAAAACTTTATTTCTATCGTGAGTGTCCTCCAGAAGAAAAACGATCATTTATGGTTAATCAAACTAGTGATATTACTTATAAGAGAAAAAACTTGAAATTTTAAAAGATTTCAAATATACAGGTGGTAATTATCACTTTTACGCATACGCTAATATAAGTTTTTTCTACTTTTTAGACACTGTTTACAGTGATTCCAGAGAAAATATATAGATTTTTTCTTCCATGTGCATTATTATCCAATAAGTTAATGATGTTTTTTCCTAACTTAAACATTCCAAAATTAAACATTGACAATATTAGTTTAAGAAATTTTTTTTTTTTAAATTTTAGTAATTGAATTTCGGTTGTAAAGCTTTCTAATTTTGCATTTGTGCTTGCATGAAGATGCAGTTTTTACTACAAGTTAAAACTTCTATATATAAAAACTACAAAACTAACGTTTACTGCAAATATTATCAAACTCTACTTACATACTTCTAAGCTAAAAATCAGGTATTTTAATAATTCAATTTTAAATATCTTGATTTGATAGATATATTTGATTTGTAAAGGCTGATCTTAATGAGATTTTTTCTAAAAGTTTTATTTCTATCATATTTTTTTTCTTTTCAGTTTAATGCTGCATCTATTGAGGTACCATTTCAAACTTACCACACAAAAGAGAAAAACGAATTTCTTACAAAGTTTTTACACGTTGTGACATTCCTAAAAGCCTACTAGGAGAGAGTAGTAACAAATGACTTTATCCAAACTATATATTCTCCACCGAAGCCGGGATATACAATGTAATGTCATTTTCTGACAAGAAAATATGTTGTTACATGCAAAAACATATATTTTTGTTTTGAAGAAAGCTATCTTAAAATAGGTATTCGTTAGTTACTGATGAATTTGAAACCAATCATTATATTTTGTTTTCATAAAAGTTAATGATAGGACAGTATTGTTTAAACTATTGTTCAATACAAGCTAAATTATAACGAAGGAAAAAATGATAGTTAACGATGTTTAGCTCTTGAATATTTGGAAAAACACTTTGAATAGGTAAGCTAAGAAATCACAAACTGAATAAATGTCCATATTTCGGTGGCTTAACAACATATTTATATTCTCATATTAATTTAATTCATTCAATATGAGCAATACCTTATGTGTATGTCTGTCAAATATTTGTGTTTAAAAACACTTTGAATATCAAAATTAATATATCAAAACCTGAATAATATCCATATTTTGGCTGCTTATCCACATTTTTCTATTCTCATATTAATTAATTCACTCGATATTTAGCAATAAAATGTCTTTCTTCTGTTATTTTGTCCCTACTCACAAACACCAAACTACTTCTTTAAGTATATTTTTACGTCAAATGTTATGGGTACAAATGTACAGTAATTTTAATAAATTATTCGAAAAAAATTGAAAACTAACGCCATAAGCTGCATGTATTTTGTCACTCTAAATCCAATAGAAATAATGGTTTGGTTGCTAAAAAACTATTTTTCTATTATTTTCTAAAATAACCAAATCTTCAGAAAGGATGTTTGTTCAGCAAATAAACATTGTTAGTTTGACTATTATGCAGTTCTTTACTTACTTCCAGTATACTTTTAAGACAAAAATTATGGGTACAAATGTACAGCAATTTTATAATATTAAACACTTCTTCCTACTCTGGTATTGCTAACATCCTCTAAAAAACAATCCATCATCAGTAGAGCTTAAAAATCAATTGTGTCGCATAATTTTTCGGATGAATCAGCCTCAATTTCACAGATTTTTATCTTTTATATATTATGGCTATTATAAACTCTAACTATTTTTATACAGTAAAAATACTTTGGTCATACATAATTTTAGTTTTCGATAATATTACGAAGCCTGTTTTAGACGCAAGAGGCTATGTTTTTGCAAAAATCCATCCTTATTCATGTTTTATGCATAGAAGGCAAATAATGTAGGCTCTGAAAAACTTGTATCATGTAAATACGAGTAGTGTGTAAAAGCTTTCAGAGCCTCAATTTTTTATTTAATAAATTTTGTTAAAAATAAGGATTTTTTTTAAAGTGCAGGTGGATACGAATGGATATGAATATATACAAATTTTTCATAAAACTTGAAACATTGAAATATTCCCTTGAAAATGACATCAAGGAAATGTACCCTTATTAAATTTAAAGGGTTGATATGATTGAATATTTTCCCCAAGGAAAACTATTATGAAATATCCATTAATATGTAATATTGTTCCTGAAGCCATGCACCTATGTACAAGGCAAATACATGTCCTAGGTATAGGATTATTTAATTTTGTGCAACGTCTTCTAAAAAAGCTCATCTTTTCTTCAGACCTGTAAGTAATAGCTGTTTCATTATGCTATTGCATTTTAAATATGTGGAAATAAAATAAGTAAATTACTCAAAAATACTTAAAATGCCTGTCTCGTTTAAGGAAGCAAATCATGGGGAGCTTCGCATCGATTACAGTTTTAACAGTTTCTAATTGTCAATTATATTTATTTTTTAAATAAATATACTGGAGAGAACTTGAAAACATTATAATGAATCCAGTCAAACTTGGCTACAATGACAATTCGTTTATAACACCTTAAATGATCGGTCCCTTGAATTTTCCATAGACCTTAATGTTATAATATATTGCTTTTATTCGCCAAATGATGCAAAAAATCCCCAACTTTACAGTTTATTTAACTCTTAAAAATTATTGACCAAAGAACAAAAGAGTAAACTGCAACTATAGGTTAAAATTAATTCAATTGATTTCAGTTCATAACTTTAATAAGTAACAATTTATATTTTATGATAATTTACTACACTTACTATTCAAAATTGTGTATAACGTTAATTTTTACAATGTCGGAAGAAACATCGCTGGGCTTCGAATGACGCTATAACAGGCTTATTATGTACAAATATAACCTTAAAAAATGACACATAATACGCGAATTGTATGAGTCTTTGATTCTTTTAAATGGAGAACTATCAAATAATGAGGCGTTCATTTAATTTATTAGTTCGTTCTCTTCTATTAAAAGGCTAGGTGTAGCCTATTGGCGATGGATACTGCGCATGTCGCAGAATACTTCCTTGATCAAAAAGTTCCTGGAATAACCACCGTGAAGCGCTCATATTGTTTCGATTTAACTTTTGTTTTTTTGTTAAGTTGGTACATCTGTTGCCGATATTCCCTCCTATAACTATGGAGTAAAGTTGCATTGCAAAAATAGGCGTTAAGTCATTATTTATATAGCCTTTACATTAAGTTGGTGTAAAATTACTCTGGAGAGCTGGATGGAGTTATATTCCTCAAGTGTTAATGCCTAACGTTACATAACACATTTTTACAGATCACATCTTTCGAAAACCCAGGCTGAACGCACCAACGAAATTTTCATACCACACTCCCTCGCAACTCTCGACTTATCCATTCAGTGACTAACAACCTTTAATATTGAGTCGGGGAGTTCTACCCCATTCACCGAATCGCGCGCCAGGAATTCCCAAGGTATCGATGGAACGCGAAGAATGGCGTATAAGAATAGGAAGATCTTTCCCCGTCAATTATGATCCGCAGGACTCCCATTTTCCGGAAAGAAAAAGCAGGAAAAAAATAAGAAACTCCGGAAAATGTTTGGGGGTGGGCTTCTTCTAGAATATGGTGCATTGTGATGCAGTCTGCTTTGTTCGCACTTCAGAATCATGTTTGGCGTCTTTTTTTTGTGTGCGGACAGGCCTGAAAGACAGTGTGGTTTTGTTTTAGTTGTTTCCATTGTGGACAAGTGCATGGAAGAATTTGGCTGTGGTTATGTGTGGAATGTAGTATTAATTGGTTAATGTGTTTATTGTGTGAAATGTGAGGCATTAAGCACTTAGAAATAATGGAAAATACCTGAGATGTTTTTGACTGAACAATTGTGTGTTAAATTTGTTGAATGGCAATAACTTTTAATGCTTCAGATGAAGCTCAATTTTTTTTTACAACAAGTTCTTACAACATTCTACTATTAAATTCTTTATTCACGTCAAGATTTCTTAACCTTCTTATCTTACATCCAAATTTAACTTTGTAAATAGTAATAAATGGGAGGAGGGAGTGGGGGCATGATGTTCAGCACAGAATACAACATTAAATGGCTTTATTAATTAAACATTAAGTAATTAACAAAGTACTAACACGAACACTAAAATACTTGTACTTGATAGGTGAAGCTAAGTCTTTCTATGAAGTACGTTACACCGTTACGTCACATCACAGAGGGCTATATGTTACGCAGGACGGGCTCATTTAGTAGAAGGGGTGAGATTGACTTACCACTCCAATAAATAGCATAATAAATAAACTGTTGTGAAACGGCCAGAAAACTGTAGCTAAACACCACTCACACCTTTTATCTTCGATTATATTTCAAAATTATGCCCAATTAAACTTTTTTAAAATAAAGTTAATTATTGCAACACTCACAACTCACCCTTAAAACTAAATAAGTAATGTAACCGAAGGTTCTTTAAATGATAGAAAATGCAAGCAAATTGTGTAACATAATTTAATGATTTTAAAGTTACACACAGCTCATTCAAACATAAAATAATCAGTTTACAAATTTAATAGACAAAAGGTTAACAACACTGGTCGAACCCATCGAAGATCTTGGCTCAGACTGCTTAAAAACTAACTGCTTAAGGTCGTACAAATCTAACCCAAGTGCTAATGCTTAAATTTAATTTATTATTTTTAAAGATAATGAAAAACAGTATTTAAGTAATGCTTGGATTATGAATATTAACGTTAAATTCTGTGTGTTTTAACACGCTTCCAATAACTCAACTTTGCGTGTTTCAGGCGTACATAAATATCCGACAAAACAGACAAATAATCACCCATTTATATTATAAATAATTATTTCTTATAAATGTACTTAAAAAAATTCCATAAATATTTCATCAGAATTGTTATTTATTATTATTTTTTTTTTAAATTTAAAATGTTTATTTTACAATTAAATTTTTTTTCACAATATTTTGTCACTTGTTCCACATTTTTATACGAAACAAATTTCATTTCAACTATCTTTCTTTAAAAAGAAATATAGATTTTGAAACTTAGTTGCAGGGAAATTTATAAACACATGTCTACAGTTAAAAATTGGTCTTAAATATAAGTATCATGCTTGAAACAACCCCTAATTGAAGCTTTTGTACTAAGAGAGCTACGGGTACAGAAACCTAATTTAACGTTTGAATTTTAATGACTTCCTCCGTTAGGAGCGAGTCATTAGTCCTGGACTACGCTTAGTCCCAATGGTTATCCATCGTTAAGTTTGCTTTCAATATAATTGCCTTAAATACCGCCTAGTTAGGATTACTTTAGTAATGCTTCGCATTACATATTTTTGTATATCCCCAAGATACCTTTTCCTATTATTTTTCTATGTAGATTAAACATTTATTTTACTTTTTAGGCAACGGATACATATTCTAAGTTGTAAGTAGATTTTAGCATTCGTACAAAATTCAGTATGGGTATTGGATATGACGTTGCTTCTTTTCACGATAAATAGGATACACATAGTTTGCGTTTATTTTATTATTGATGAAAAGCTTTTGAAAGATAAAGAATGTATAATACTTTTAGTAATACTGTGGAAAACAACTTTCTTGAAGAAAAAGTTATTTGGAGTTTAAAAATGAATTGTAATTTTGGAAAGGACTCCTTTTCGCTGTTTTTGGTTTTTAGTTCATTTTTCCCTTTCGCATAAATATGCCAGGTTCTTAAAATTTACAATATTTGCATAAAAATATATATATATGTTTGCATAAAAATATATAATTGTTTATTAAAATACATCTTTATTAGTTTAATTGTTTTACTTTTATAAATATAAGTATATTATTTTTTGTAAACAATAAATTTAAACGCACTATTTCTTTTATGATTATTGAAATCATTATTTCAAACAAATGGGATATTCTATAAATTCAGTTTTTATTGTCATTAAGGTTCTCGAGTTTTGCCAAGAAATTTTATTCTTTTAATATTAATTAATCGAAACACAAGTTTTATGATTGGAATCTTTTTAACGTATTTTGAAAACAAATTATAAGAAGTGAATTCAATTATGCCAGGTGACATTTAATATGCTGTCATAAAAAATAATTCAAACACATAGCAAAAGCAGTATGCAACGGTATTGGAATTAAAAAAAATATAAAGCTTAACGACGAAATTAACAAGTCTTTAAATACTATAAATTAAGCTAATTATTCGTTTCATCTGGTGTTTTGTTTGGACAGCGTTAATCAGCTAAATTAAACAACAAACGGATTAGTTAAGTTTTTTATTTAGCTTATAAAACGATGTAGGTACAATTTTTTTGTATTATTTCAAAATTTGTCCTAGTTTCATTAAAATTAAAACATGTTTAGAACTAACTTACAATAAATTACTTAATATAATACTTGGTACATAAGTTTTATGTATGAACCAGTAAGATGACTATTTTTTTAATATCTACAAAAAAAAACAATTTTGTTATCTTGACTGTATAAGGTAACTGAAAGATATTATAACTCTATTTTACTGATGCACTAGGATAGATAAATTCTCGGATTTGTCATATAGTCAATGATTTATAACTTCCGAAGTAAAGTTACAACTTCCGTCTAAGATGTATGCGTGTCGAGACAAAATTTGTGCATTTATCTTTATAAGTTATTTTGTATTTACGACCCCTAAAATCAAAAGTATACATTTACATATTTATGCGCGCAAAATGTTTACCTAAAAGAAACGTCTTTATATTAAAAAAATGTATATCCTCATAAAAAGGCAGCACCAATACATTATGTTTGCTTATAAGAGCATAAAAACATTCTGTTTACCTTGCAAAGGCATAAAGCTGAACATTATTTTAGTATTTTTCAACTGATGTTTTTTAATTACTTCGGCGTATTTATATTAAGTTTAAAATAAATTTACTTGATGTGAATACTTTTTACATGTTTATTATTTAAAAAAAAAACTTTTAAAAATAAGCATTAATAATTTTAATTTATTGAGTTTAGGACAATAATGTTTCGGGGAAAACTTGAGTGAATTCTTTAAAGAGTTAATTTTTTTTCTGTTTGTTAGCATTTTTTTTTTATTTTACTCAAAAACAAATAAATTTTTAATGCATCAGCAGCAATAAATGTCTTTAATGATATTTTAATGTTTAAACATTTATTTAGCATAATGCTTTTTATATTGAACAGTTACTTAAACATTTCATTATCTGAGTAAAGCGTGATTGAGAAAGATAAATTTGATAAAAGAGAAATGTGTCATTAAGTGAGATATATTTATTGCTATAAAAGTTAAAATATAGCGCTATATATGTTTTGTAAATTAACGTTTGATAAGTTATAAAAATGACACAAGATAAATAACCCATAAAATTATATGTTTCATCACAAACTCTAAACAAGTTTAGACTAGTAAATATATAACGATAATATTTTTAGACAATCATGAACAAATCTGTTCAAAATATGTTGTATCATTGAAAAAATACAACGTAGTACGTACAATAATTGGTTCCATATCGATATCAAGCTATAACAATTTATAAGGAAATGCAGGACTATTATTAATTAAACTGCCTTGTTAAACGTTTAAGGAATATAAAAAAAAAATTAAGTTATCTCAAAATGAAAGTATTTTAAGCTATTTAACAATTAAACAGTAACATATAGATAATATTTCTTTTATTGTGTTAATTGAAATGTAGAAAAATGACGACAGTAATTTCCAAAACATTATCCTTTCATACATTGTCGCCCTCCCAATGCATTACCGAATCCCCTAAGCTTTTAAGAGCATTTCAATAAACTGTGTCAACATGTAAACCATTAGTAATGCAATTGAATTAAATCTGATTAAATGCTCAGGTCTAATTATTATATCAATTTATTGCATACAAAAAACTGAAAGTATGATAAAGTGCCCACGGAAAACAAATCTTTAAATTGTTCTGAAGTTTTACATATAATTGTAGAAAATAATATTTTCTTGAAACAGTTTTTTTCTGTAAAATATGCTGTTAAAGGAAAAACAGTATTTTTTTTTCTTTTTTAAATGCGGAATGAGACTTTCAAGCAGATACGAATTTGAAACTGTTGCAGCTACTTTGTGTGCCGAAATAGATAGTTGGGAGAGCACTGGACTGAGGATAACGGTTCTAGTCCGTGCTATGCAGTTTGTTATTCCTTGGTAGAATTATGGTCATTTTTCCACCTGTCGCTTGTGTGATCAGGTGTTCTTTAAAAAAATCAGATTTTGCGTTAAATATAAAATTGTTCTTATAAAATAAACAGTTTTTCTCTGAAAAAATTTAGGTGGTAATTTATTTTCCTGGCACACCAGCAACTAAGTTTTTTTAATTAAAATAACACTTTTGTTGAGGGTGTATACAAACTGAAAACCTCAGATCAGGCAATAAGGTCTGCAATAAAAAGCTCCTAAAAGTTTATAAGACATTGGAAATTGTAGCCTTTCAGATTCCAGATGAAAAGTTACAATCATATTTGCTTGTAACTCACAAATTTCAATATAAGGTTCCATTGAGATTGGAAAGAAAGATCATGTAAAACCAATAAACATATAAATAAAAAAGTTCTTTACCTACTTTGAACTATCATAACATCATGGCACGATTGATGGATATGAATCGAACTTTGAAAAAATTCCACAAATGATCAAGTGTGAATTATTATTATTATGTAAAGTATCGGTCATGTAAAGCTATAGTAACGATCACGTAAAACAAAGAAACCCAGAGATAAAAACCTGCGTTTAATGATTTTGAACTATTTATTGGTATTTATTGAACTGTGGTGAACTGTGAAAATCCATAAACGATTATCTAAAGTATCGATGATGTGAAGCATCGATAATGTAAAGATAGAGTAACGATCACGTTAAACAAAGAAATCTAGGGATAAAAGTCTGCCTTTAATGATTTTGAACTATTTATTGATATTAATTGAACTGTGAAGAAAATCCACATACGATTATGTAAAGTATCGATGAGTAACGATCACGTTAAACAAAGAAACCTAGGGATAAAAAGCTGCTTTTAATGATTTTGAACTATCATTACACGATTTATGGATATGAATTGAACTCTGAAGAAAATCCACAAATTATCGCGGTATGGATGTCGTCTAACTGCCATAAATCGAATGATCCTTAGAGATTTTACCAACAGCTCTGGGACGATAAATATGACCCGGACTTTATGCTCAATCAATAAAAAGAAGCTGCCCCATCTCCCTCCCAGCAATGCATCATAAAGAAAGAGATAGCTGACCCACTTTTCCTACAGCATAAAGTAAAGAAAATGAGGGGGGTGGGGGACGATATTGAGAATAGATCGAATAAAATAATAAAGACATCGTTACCGCGTGATATAACGTTTAATAAGCACTAATGGGACTGCGATATAAAGATATATGCGAAAAAAGGCTATTTCAACTGGGGACGGAGGCTTTGGGAGTTTTTAATCTCCCGCAGCTGTTTGCGTATTGTTGTGCGGGGAATGAATTCTGACTTTTATTGTTGAACTTTTTTTAATATGTAGGTTTTGTTCCCGTTTTTGGGACTGTGATTAAAGAATGTAGGTATTGAAATTCCACTTTTTGTGTGAAAATTTCCATTTAAATTCATTTTTTGGAATGAATGTATGATTTTAAAAATTGTCTAACAAATTAAATCATAACAAATCGTATTAACTTTTAAAATTATTCTAACTAATTAGTAAAAAAAGTTGCAATTGCTTTGAAAAGCAATATTAAAACGACGTTTTTTTCGTGCAATCACAATATCTTATGAACGTTAGATTTGTAAATTTTTATTAGAAATCCGTAAAAAAAAGTAAGTTTTACTAAGTGATCCAAAGATTTGAAGTGGATCTGTAGTTTTCTGGGGTGTAAATTGGCTTTTGAAGAAAAAAAAATGTTTTAACTGACTGCCAAGCTTTTTTCTATTTTTGAATACTGTTGCATGTTGATTGAATTTTACTTTTTTTGGCTTCTGTTTCTTTGTATGCTCTCATTTGTTTCCGACATTTGGACTGTGAGAAAGCTAAGCTTTAGAAAAATTTGCTTAATCAAAAAAGTTAAATTAACTAAATCTTAGATGCAAATGAGTGTCGGTAGAAATTAATACCAAGCCATCTTGTCCTGATTTTCTATTTACCGATATCAACACATTGTGACATAATCCATTTATATAATTTCACAATCAGTTCATGAACGTTTCAATCACTCAGACTCAATAAACATAATAGTCTTACTGGTTCAACAAATTAAATGATATTGCTACTCGATTCTTTTTAACCTGATCTAAAATAACGACGTATATTGGTTGTGAGTTAGAAAAATATATAGGTAAAAAGGATATGGACTTAGAGGTAGATTCTTCGGTATTGAGGAGAGATGTAAAATAACCATAATTTTTGAGAAAAAGAACACCATAAACATTTCAGTACATCCATTGTTTTCAAATTAATTGATATTTATGCTACGTTAGTTTTTAGGTAAGTAGCTAGATGATTTAGTCATGTTCGCCACTTTCCTAAAAACTTAGAATTTTTAAATTAATCATACTAGCATCAAAATCCCAACTTTAAACCAGTTAGAGTAATTGGTAATTCGCTAATGAAAAAACAAACAGTGAAACAAACGTGAATAAACTAATGAAGCTAATGAAATTATGGGGATTGAGCTAATGAAAGAACGTTTGATGTATTGTTGAATAGTAAATAAGATCGATTGTGTTTCATCAATAGCTCGAACCTTGACCTTAGAATTTATTTTTAAAAATATAAGGTACGTTTCTTTTGTTTTGAAGAACTGGTTTAAATAACATAATGATATTCTGCTTCAATCTGCCTTTATTAATGAAAAATTCTTATCTATATTTCTTATCAACTTCCTATATAGCCTGGCCGTCAATGAGGTAACGTATAGTGTTTTATTAACTAATGCATTTCTTTAACATAACGAACCCGATTTCAATTCAAACACAAATGAAACAAAGTTATTTATATTGAATTCAAGTCTTATGTTCAGTATTTCATGTTTTTCAATGCATTTGCCTTTTATCTTGACAAAATTCTTGTAAATGTCAAGTATCAATAGTCCCATCTGAAAGTAATGGGTAAAGTTAATAAAAAATTGCAGTACGTTAAAACTTCTTTTACCTTTATCAATACATGATGTAATGGAATGCTACTAAATTGAAGTGTTTGTGTTTTTGTCAACGTAATTCATGAATTAAAAAAAAGAGATCAATGCTACTGGAAATTTGCAAATATTTTCAGACTCAATGAAATGTTTCTGATATGTTTGAGAAAAAATTGGGTTAAAGTGCAACTAGTATAAAACAATTGAATTTAATACTTTACTCTTCTGTGCCATATTAATAAATATCATCGACCACTTTATTTTCCATTGAAACTTTTAACTGAGAATTTTTAAAATTCTTTTTTAGTGTATATTTTTTGGTCGTAAATAAGTTGTTCTGGAAAACTGCCTTTGTCTAATATTTATTTATTTTACATATTTAAACTTATGAAAACAGACGACTTATAGTTTAGCTGTTGAAATAAATTGGTTTAAAATGGGGGATGCTCACATATTTGCAAAAATATTGTTCAAAAAATGTTTATTAATGAAAAGTAAAATTGAAAAAAAACCCCAGAAATTATGAATATTCAAGAATCAGGTTTTTTTTCTTCAAAGCACTTTTTTAAACACGTATTAAAAGCTCAAAGTCCTTTAAAAGTGCACTAAAAAAGGATTATATAAGTGTTTTAAAAATTGCAAAAAAAAAAAACAGTTAAAATGTGCAATGTAAAACACTTTATTTGTTATTACTATAATCGACATAGTTACTGTATTGATTAAAGAAGTAATTAGAATTACTATGATATATTTTTTACAGTTTTTTAGCATGTTCATTAAAATAATTAAATTATTTTAAATTTAAAATGAAATATTTTTAATGCTACAATAAATTTTTATTAACACATTTACCGTTTCAAACATCGAAGACACGTTATTTAGCTCGTTTATCTAAAGCATGATAGAAAATAGTATAAAACAAAAGAAATTTTCAGTAAATCTCTGAATTTGTCATTATCTGTATACCTAAATTTGAAGACATTTAGAACTTAATGAAATGTTATTCTAATGTCCAGTAAACGTAACATAAAGTATAACATAAAGTATTTGCATTCCAAAATATAAATTAAATGCATTTTAAATGATTTAAACGTAATTTCATCTGTTTTAAATTTAAATTTAAATCTGTCCATTTGAATAAGTATAACCATAATTTTGATGCTATAAGAATTATACTGATTGAGTAATTGAGAAATATAGTTGATATTTAAAAAAAATAAACGAGCGTTTTATTGTAGTTAAAATGTTAAATTTTGATAAATTTGGTAATTTTTAGATGTACATATTTCGCAATAATTTTATAATTTTATACTCAGTAACTGGTATCTTATTGTTGCATTAAAAGGCTTCAAAACATATAAATTCTAATTGAACTTGTCTATTTTAAAGTTGTATATAGTAATATTGCGAGAAAAAAACGTTATATTTTCTTGTAAATTGTATTTTTCTTTATATATGATTGCAAAATTAATTTACTTCTGTGAAGTCTTAAAAGAAATAATTCATTTTTAACATATATGTACCAAAAAAGATTGTATGTCATTGTTTCATTTAATTTATAATCTCAGATTACATTATGAATCCAATTTTTAAATAAGAAAATATATCAAAACTATATATTAGCCATGAGGTTTAGCTTTTCAAAATGCCAAAATGTTCGTAAGTGCCTCACATATTTAAATGCATAAATATTTTTAAAAAAACATACATTTATCCATAACAAGTCAACAATAAAATATTTTATATGTCCTATCACTATAACATAGCCGATAAATGAAAACATTAAAAAAATTTAATAACTCCGCATAAAAACTAACATTAAAAACGTTGAAGTCAAAGATCCAATAAAGAAATGCGAATGACAGCCCTTAGAACACACTAATATAAGAAATTGGGAATAAACTTTTTTATTGAAAGAAGTAAGTAATTAAATGTTACATCTCTTTGCAACGTCATAAAAATATCCTTTTACGATCGAACTACGCAATAACTTCAAAGCTCCTGAAGTAAAGTACAGTATTCATTAAATGAGCGTAAACTGTAAAATTATTGCCCCTATGATGAACGTTTCGTCTCAACTGCCTCTAAGTATTCGATTCCCCAAGAGCAATTCTTTAAGAAATCGGCTCAGTGGAATTTAATAACTTTTGAGTTATATAAGAAATAAGATGTACGTAGATACTTTATGAACTTAGAAATACATCAAAAGAAGTCCGATTGATGTTTTTATTTTGATAATAAGCTAATATTCTCTTGAAAAAATATTCCTTAACATGTTTTTCTGCCTTTCGTTGAATGAGCTTGTTGAAGAGTTATTATAAAAAGATTCTGATTAGAAGAAATGCGTCGGACTTATTTGTAAATAGCATTATAAAAATATCTATTTTGGCTTAAGTGTTTGAAATTATCAAGAAATGTGTAGTTTATGCATTTAAAAATTGTTCGCTACTTATTTTTGTACCATAAGTTATCTATAATTATACATTTAAGGTTATTAGTTAAAATAAAACAT
Organism: Hylyphantes graminicola; assembly: GCA_023701765.1. Taxonomy (NCBI): domain Eukaryota; kingdom Metazoa; phylum Arthropoda; class Arachnida; order Araneae; family Linyphiidae; genus Hylyphantes; species Hylyphantes graminicola. Next base: position 34,134,051 of record CM043111.1, on the reverse strand, counting down.
TATTTATGTAAAGGAAATTACATAAATATAACACATCACACACAACTTTAAATCTTGCTTTGAAGCTTAATTACTGCAATGTTGTGGAATAAGTGTAAAAATGTTACATCAAAACAAGCAAAAATTGAGAAAATGAAATTTGACTTTCGTTTCTCAGCACTAAAGTATTCGTTTAACTTTTAAAAAATAACGATGCAATAAAGAGTAAAAATACCGTCTTATGTTTCGCTTTTATGATTTTAAATTAATTTTGAACATGAAACAAGTTTAACTGGCGAGTTATGTTTAAGATAAGTTCATTTTATATATATATTTAAACTGCCGTTTTCTATTGAAAAAGGTTCTAAAGAAAACGTTTATATGTTTGTTGCTGTGTTAGAAATTTTAAAAACAGATTAAGAACCTTTTATAAAGTACCTTTTATAAAGAAAATTTTTATAAAGTACGTAAGTAGCATTCACTGAACATAGGGTTTCAACATTTTTAGCTTTAAGTGAGTTTTTGATTTTGAAAGAGAATTCCCATTTGTTTTACTTTTCGGGTCATGTTTTTTTTCGTTGTTTAAAAAAATATTTAGAATAATTGAATCGGTGAGTGCAGAAACAACGTCAGTCGCAAATTTCAAATTTTTCAGGAGGGAGAAAAAACGTAATAACTTCTCCATTATTTCTGCACTAAACACTCGAAACAAACGTCCTGTATTTACGGAACTACTCAACAGACTAACGTAGTTTTTGCACCCAACACGCATCTTGCCTTTCTACGCTTATTTTTATTGAAAACGAGTTTTCGGATATTTTTGACTGAAGTGGTTTCTGCACTCACCGATTCAATTATTATGTTACCTAAAATTCATTAAAAAATTAATACCCATACAAAGTTCAAATAAATGATTGACTTACTGATTTTTAACTTATTAATGAACTTTTAACTGTATTTTATTTGGTATCCTAACTCATCACCTACCACGAAGTTGGATATCAGAACTCAGTTGACATCTCTTCCAGTACCTCCTAAGCGATTGACAAAGCAAGCGAAACGAACAATTTGTCACTGTCAGGGTAGCTTTGTATTGCGAGCCCCGTGATTGGTCGAAATTTGCAAAAGAACCGAAAAGGGAATTTCGTTATCTGGACAAGTGAAACAGTTCACTAGTGGGGCGTGAATTGCCAGTTATCAGCCCACCACCAACTATTGTCTCGTTTTCAATGGAGTTTCTGTGAATGGTACACATTCGGGAGCGGAACACTTTTATGTGTTTCAACTGTGGGATTTTGCATTTTGGTTGTTTGAGATCGTTATCGGCAAATAGGTTTGTTTGTTTCGTATTTACGAGGCGAATTTGCTCGCTTTGTGGCCCGAAGCTCTGGCTTTGTTCTTCTATTTCTGTATAATTGTTTCAAAGGGCAGCATTAATATTCGGTGAAAAGAAAGTGAAATTATTATTCTCTATTGTTTAATTATATCTAAAGAAAAAACCATTAGACAATATTTAAAAAAGTTTTTGATTCATATTCCTACCCAAATATATTTACTGTAATATTAAGCATTTCATTTCATAAGTTCATTTACTACTCTTCGAAAAATAACATACTTTTCAGTACCTCCTTACTTATTCATGAAAATCTACTCCTAACCACATCTGCAATCATTTATCAAAACCAAGTATCAAAATACTCAAAATCTCCATGTTAATTTAATGGTGTTATACCTTTAATATAACTACTTAAAATGAATTCTAGCCTGTATTTTTAACTATTTTACTTAAGCAATATTAGACAAATATTTAAAGTTGTGACTTAAAACAAACAAGCAATAGGTTACTAAAAGAAGTTCAGAAGAACCTATCTCAGTTAAAGATGCTTTATAATATTAGGTCCGATTGAACATTGTAAAGTATTGTCTAGTAATGTTCCTAGAATATTTCAGAATCAGTAAGAGATGTATACTTGAAAGAACTAGGAACATTTGCGATACATGAGAGTAATGTTACAAAACTGCTTCTACAATAACTGGGTCTTCCTAAGAAAACGTACAATTTGAGAGAAAAAATCGCGAAAAAAATATTGATGAAAGTTTTTGAAACTTTTGATTTGAGTTACCCTTACGAACTGCATTGGAAAAATAACACCAGTCCTGATCATACAATTAATATTCATGATCTGTGGCAGATCTTCTCATATCTTGACCACAGAAATGACGCTATGATCTCGCCATTGGCCTATTTTTAACTTCGAATTGGTTTTTATCTATTGTGGTATTCAAACTATCGACGTGATACAACGTTTAAAGTGTTTTATTGAATACTAATAAGACTGAAACACAGTACTATTATAATTTCTAGATAGTTATGCAAGTTAAAGAATACGTTGTACACGGTCATGACGAAAATCTGTTTGACATTTCGCGGAATTGATACATTTTTATTAATTTTAATGATTATATTTTATGTTTTGTATGTTCTATTAGTGTCAGTCGAACTAAAATTCAACTTTAGTTATGAAAAATTGGTATTTAATTAGTATAAACTAACAAAAAAAACAGTTCCCGGACATGACGGTAAGACAGCTCGCGGACATGATTTGTCATAGTCTGTGGACACAAATTTGTACACAAAATAACTAACTTTTTTTCATTTTTTCAGTGCTAGTAAGTAGATAAAATATTCCTTATTTTAATTTATTCAATTAGAAGCATAACTTTTCTTCATATGAAAGATATCCTGCGGGGACATGTTTTTGTACGTTTTCTCAGGAATGACCCAACTATGGAATATTGGATACTTTGAAATGAACGAATTTAGATTCATGTCTATCATTTAAAATTGATTGTAGTCCATTTCATTCCAATAATTAACAGTACCACTCACCCTTTTGCCACGGTGCACGTTGCCTGTTTTCCTGTAACACAGCATCGTGCGTGGAAAAGTAATAAATTTACAATGTAACTATATTGGAGAAACATCACTCTTCCACGCGTTTGGGGGATGTATTGCAATTACTCAACCCAGGTCAATGTTTAGAATTACTGTGTGTTTTAGAGCTGGTAGGACATAATAACTATTCAATCACATGTCTGAAGACTAACTCAAATTCAATCGCGGCATTATCATGCAAACAGAACTTCCATGAAGTCAATTACACAATAAACTAAATTACAAAACTTCAATCAAGTATGTTATTTACATTGAATATAATTCAATTAAATCACTTTTATTTATGTTTTTAGTATTCAGATTTAGTTAAGCAATTGATTTTTCTGAAATACCAGCATTAAAAGGTTAAAAGGATTTTGGGTTCCTTCATGTAATTTAAAGTAAATTGCATTCTCGTAAGCAGTAAAAATAAAATTTATTTGAATATAAAATGAGATTTCTGAAATATATTCCAGACATTTTCCTCTTAATTCACTTATTTATTTATGAAATATATGGAGGCTGAATACTCTTGATGTTGAAGTAATAAGAATAAGTTTATAGTTTTGGTATTTAATCCATCTAAGATTTCTTTTCTAAACAAAAATGCCTTTTCTCAACTACCTCAATAATATGTATTTTAGTGGATGTGGCTATTTATACAAAATACTGCTGATTCGTTCGGGAACTCGCCTATAGGTAGTGGATACGTGTCCTTCCGCACTTACAGGCAGACAGACAAAAAGTATGAAAGTTGGGTCTATCAGGTTATAAATTTCTTAAAAAATCAGAATTTTTAAGATCTCACTGATACAACCAACTTTGGAAGTGAATTACGGATGGATAGACGGACAAGTCATAACATGTCAATTCTTTCGAATAAAGAACAAAAGTAGACAAAAATTCAAGCGCAATATTAACGTTAACACGAATCAGTACTTCTGAAGTAGTATATAACTAATTTGAATACATTCTAATCAGTCAAATACAACAGAACTTTTTAAAGTTTGCCAAGCAAATAATTCCTTTGGCTTGACAAAATTTATAAATACTATTATATTGCAAAATAATTTAATTGCTCATAATATATTAGAGAGGGAAACTTTAGCAGTAAATACCCCCCCCCCCCTCTAAAAAAAGTCGTTTTTGGCACAAAAACATAAATATATAAGTTAAACATATTCCAGTTTTATATGACTAAATTAGATTTTAAATTTATGAAATCCAATCTGGTCTTTTATTTTTTCTATATCTAACAAACATTGATTTTAAAGATGACTTTTTAACCTTCTTAATAAGTATATTTTAATATTATACTTATTTTAGACTTTAAATTTATTTCAGAAATAATTCTAGAGAAACTAATTAGTAGTTAATTGTTCCCCAAAATTATAACTTCATTTTTAAACACTTTTCTTCTGCTTATCTCTTTAAAAAGTATCGCAAAAGTAGGCATTGTATTATTTTTATTGGAACATAAACTGTTAATTAAATGTCGTAGTAAAAAAATTATGTGGTTAGTGTTATTAATTATTATTTAAAAATAAATTCTTGTTCATATATTACTCAAAACGGCAAACTCTTTTTTTTATATATAACCCCTTTCAAAATAACATGTTAATGCGTCCTTTATTGCCGACGCTGTGTTCTATTTAAACCTCATCTGTATATTCTGCAGACTGGAAATGCGATATTAATGAAGTGAAGGCTACCGCGTTCAGAATGCTCTCAGAACAGAAGCTTAGACTGCCGCTTAGTGTCGTCAGTAGCCTAACCGTGTTGTTTGACTATTAAATTTTAACTTTGTTAACTTGTTCAGATTCTGTTAGAGATTACGGAACCGTGGCGATGCTGAGTTTCTGGAACAATTTGTATGTTTCGGCAGAGTGTTATGGTAATGGCGCGCAAGGTGTTCGGCAATTATACGAGAGCTGCAAGTTCGGTTTTAAAGTTTGAATTGGCTGGAAAGGAATTTTGGTCAGCACGGAATTAGTTGGAATTGTCTGGTTTTGAGACACTTTTATTGAAAATTGTCTTTACTTCTAATGTATGCATTTTTCAAACAATAAAAATAATGGTAATTTTCACAACTTTTATTCAAAAAACATATTTAATTTAAAAGGATTAAAAAAGGATGCTTCTTTTTAATGAATTGTTTGACAAAGTTTACCATTGAAAGAGTTTAATTTAGTTGCATTATCTAGTGTTTGTGTTTATGTAAGCTACATAATAATTTAAATACGAAATTTCAATTGTATTTTCAGGTAAAGAAAATTAAATTCGTGATGAAACAAAGATATTAAAAATATATTCACTATCAACGACTCTAAAATTTCAACGTTATTTCAAGTAATAATTTATTTGTATCAAAATTATTTATCTATTTTAATAATTCAATAATACAATTATAAAACATAATTACCTATTTTAAAGAATGAATAGATAAAATGCAATAACTCAATATGCAATACTAATAATAAAATGGTCATTGATAATAAGTTGTATTAAAATATTTTACTAACAGAAAATGCATTTTTTTATTATGACCTTTCATTATGAATGAGATTTATTAAGTAAAGATTTAAATTTTAAAACATAGGTTAAAGTAGTTTTGTAAAGTTTTGTTTTATTTTCTAGACCTTTTTTTGTCCCTGTATACACTGTTAACCTATATAGGCCCTTCATACACTGTAAAACCTATCAAGTACTCTTTACCCCATAAAAGCTGATATATCAAGTACTGCCTCTTGTTTTACGAATTATTGTTACTATATAAAACTATGTAAAGACAACCCAAATCTTAGTAACCTTCCACCAATAAAATGAAGTAACCTTTCACCATAAAACAAATCAATGCTTCACCACAAATTGTAATAATTATACTCATTACACTACATATACGGAGTATATAATAATGGAGTAAAAGAAAATATTGCACAAAAGCCCCTTTCAAATTTACTGTTTAATTTAACTAATTGTACTATGGTAAAACAACATTATGCCACTGACATTGTCACCTTCTTTACCTAACATAACATAACATAACTTGGAATGCTCCCTCTAGAAGGGAGGAGCACAGGGTCTATAACCCTTTACACCACTCACCAGAAGTGACACAGACACAAGAGACAACCATAAGAAGGACGACACAAACATTTAGACTAACAACATTCATTGACAAACATAAACATATATGCCTTACAGGGATTTGAACCCAAACCCAGAAGCTCCCTAACTGTAGTGCTGCCAGGTCGGCTCTTTCTTTACCTAAATATTTATTGATATTGTTAAATCTTACTTAATCAATGTATTTATTATTTTAAATAGGATTTTTTAAATAAGCATACGTCGTTTACGCATATTTATATAATGCTAATAACATATTAGATAGATCATTGTTAAGTTCGGAAAAACTAATGAATTAATACACGATGTACTAGAATAATACTACGGAAAACTGTATGGAAAATTTAGAAGCATCTGTGTTTAAATCTAATAATTTTAAATTATTAGATTTAAAATTATAAAGAGGCATTTAACAAAATATTTTTAAAAAAAAAGAACGGTTCTCTAAAAGAATGCTACTTTATTTCCTATTAAATTCAGTAAATTATTTCTTTTTAAAACTAGTTTGAATAATTATCTGAAATGTATTCTTAAATGTATTTTGCATAATATTTCCTTTGGTAATATCCTGGTAATATAGTTAATGTATATTTTAATAGGAAATAGGCTTAAAATATTTAATTAACTATGAAAATAAATATATGTTTCAAGCTTTTAAATTGGCTATACTAACTTTTTTTATAATTTGTTGTGCATTTCATTTTCAAATGCATTAATTTAATGGATTTCATTTTTAAAAGAGCTATTTTAAAGGTATGATAGGTGGAATTTCAGAGTTTCTTCGTTATTTCGAGAATTTCATTAAATGTTCGAATGTCATAAAAGTAGCGTTTAGAAACATTCTAATGGCCATTATATATTTAAAATAACCAAGCGTTATCTTAAGTATTTCAGATACAACATAGCCAAGTTTAAAATATAGAGTAGTGAAGAATGAAAATATGTTTCCCTCTGGAACGCATATCTCAAACATATTTTTGTTACTGCTATATTTATTTTTTATATTATCTTATTATTCCGTATTATTTTAATACTTTTAATTATGAATCATAGAAATATAACACGTAAAAAAGTTATCATTACCATATAATTGTATTATTTAGAAAAAAAATATGTAAAATTAGTTACTCAATTTTTTCATATACGTTCAATATTTTTTTTAAATCTGTGCATTAAGTCAATTTTTTAAAAATATTTATGATCGCACTTATAAGTAAAGAGAAAAAAGTTTTTTAACACACGATGCATGTAACCATTAAAATATTATCTGAAGTTACTAAAAATAATTATTTTTGTGCTCAGATAATTAAGAACAACTCCTGGTAAGATTTGTAACAAATCAATAAGAAACCAAATCATATATTTCCTATAAACCAGTGATAACATAGGTCAGTGGTTTGTGTCGGAGTCAGCAATATTTACGTCACTAACGATAGCTCGGGTTTCTGGTTGAGAGCTCCTTCGGTTTCCGGATGTACTTTCTTCCAATATGCGTGGCCTCCATTATTCTTTTTCGTGACGTAAAGGTTTCTTCAGTCATAACTACGGTGTAATTGACAATATAATACATTTTTAGCCTACAACAGTTGTATTGTAATGCTTATACTTTTGCAAGAAAGTACGTTTTTTGCAAGTATGATAGAAATGGTATAATTAACAATATAATACATTTATAAATCACAACATTTCTATGGTAAAATGTATACTTTGGCAAGAAAGTACTTTGTTTGCAAGTAAGCTAGAAAGTACTTTCTTCCACTTTGCGTGGATTCCATTCATCTTCTTCTTCGTGACGTAAAGGTTTCTTCAGTCATAACTACGGTGTAATTGACAATATAATACATTTTTAGCCTACAACAGTTGTATTGTAATGCTTATACTTTTGCAAGAAAGTACGTTTTTTGCAAGTATGATAGAAATGGTATAATTAACAATATAATACATTTATAAATCACAACATTTCTATGGTAAAATGTATACTTTGGCAAGAAAGTACTTTGTTTGCAAGTAAGCTAGAAAGTACTTTCTTCCACTTTGCGTGGATTCCATTCATCTTCTTCTTCGTGACGTAAAGGTTTCTTCAGTCATAACTATTGTGTAATTGACAATATAATACATTTTTAGCCTACAACAGTTGTATTGTAATGCTTATACTTTTGCAAGAAAGTACGTTTCTTGCAAGTATGATAGAAATGGTATAATTAACAATATAATACATTTATAAATCAGAACATTTCTATGGTAAAATGTATACTTTGGCAAGAAAGTACTTTGTTTGCAAGTAAGCTAGAAAGTACTTTCTTCCACTTTGCGTGGATTCCATTCATCTTCTTCTTCGTGACGTAAAGGTTTCTTCAGTCATAACTATTGTGTAATTGACAATATAATACATTTTTAGTCTACAACCGTTTTATAGTACTGTTTATACTTTTGCAAGAAAGAACGTTTCTTGCAAGTACGCTAGAAATGGCATAATTAACGATAGGGTACACCAACCAGTGAAGGAACGTTTAATCTGCTACGTTGGCCAGTGAATAAACACCAGGACATAATAACCAGGACAACCAACCATATGTCACATAGCTTCTTACTACATGGGAGGAAGTCAGTGTTGCAAATCCAGTTAGTGAAATGATTTTCAATCCTTTTTTGTTCATTATAGTTACCAAATGTTCATTCACTGGTCAGTCTACCCTACAATACATTTATAGACCACAACGATTCTATGGTAAAGTTTATCTTTTGCGAGAAAGTACATTTCTCGCAAGTACGAGAATGTAATTTCTACAAATATGCGTGGCTTCCATTTTTGTTCTTTTTAGTGACGTAAGGGTTCCTTCAGTCATGATTATTGTGTAATTGAAAATATAATTCATTCTTATGTCTACAATAGTTCTATGATAATGTTTATACTTTTGGAAGAAAGTACGTTTCTTGCAAGTACGTTAGAAATGACAAATGACAGTGTGTGCGCGCCCTCTAGAAGGGAAGAGCATAGGCTTTATAGCCCGTTACCCCGCTCGCAAGAAGAGACAGTCTTAAGAGACACACAAAGAAGGACGACACAAACACATATGCAAATAACAACATTTATTGACGAACGCAAACATCCATGCCTTAATGAGATTCGAACCCCAACCCAGCAGCTCCAAAGGCTACTAGCACCGAAGGCAAGTACGCTAGAAAGTACATTGAATATTCCATGGGATCCATTTTCCTTCTTCTTCTTAGTGACGTAAAGGTTTATTAAGTCATAACTATGGTGTAAATGACAATATAATAAATTTTTAGTCTACAACAAAGCTATGATAAAATTTGTAATTTTGGTATATTTCTTGCAAGTACGCTAGAAAGTACTTTCTTCCAATATCCGTGGCCTCCATTCTCCTTCTTAGTGACGTAAAGGTTTCTTTAGTCATTACTATTGTGTAATTGACAATATAATATATATTTATTCTACAAAAAAAATTTATTCTACAACAATTATATTATTCTACAACAAAGCTATAGTAAAATTTAAACTCTTGCAAGAAAGTACGTTTTTTGCAAGTAGGGTTGAAAGTACTTTGTTCCAACATGCACTGCCTTCATTCTTCTCCTTCATAGTTAAATAAATGTTTCTTTAATAATAACTTTTGTGTAAAATTTCGGTTTTTTGACTACATTGTAATACTTTCATTACTTAATATATAAGTTAATTGAAAGTAAAAATATATGTCTTTACAAATAGTTTTACATTTATTTGACGTATGCATATACATATTATTTTCAATAATTTTTAATTACTTTATTTACTCGTTTCTATTTGGTACTTATGACTTCAAAATGAGCACATGATTTCTTTGAAAAAAGTATTTCAAATTTGTCACCATAATTCAATAATTGAAACGGGCAGCACAGTGTAGGGGCGAGTGTTGTACCTTGGGACGCTTGTACCTTGGGACACTGACAATTTCTAAGAATCTATTGGCAATATTCATACATTGTTTATTTCTTATAGTAGCCTTAACCAACAGACATCATCATAATAAAATTTAACACTAGCATCATTGAATTGATGAAATGGTGACAAAAAATAATATTTCATTATACTCCAAAGTAAATATTTTTCTCATTCTAAAATAATTTTTTACCTTAGTACTCTTACAAAAGGTCAACTGCAATTTATTTTCTTCATAAAAGAGAAGATTTTAAAATATTTTGGTTATGAGAAAATAATGATAATGCATTTGGATTGGCCACTATCTTGCTTTTATTTAAACCATGTAGTGTGTTGTACCTTGGGACAGTATTAATAATTTGATTAAATTCTTAATAATTTGGATAAATAAAAATATCTTTATTATTTATTTTAAGAGCAATTCCACAAAACATGTAAAATACAACTCAGCTTTGTTTTGGATATATTTTATAATGATTGAAGTTTGAAAATATAATTCTGGCAACACCTGATAAATCTTTTTCCTTCCGTGTGATGAAATGTTCTAAAGAGCATGTTTTCTGATGTATTTTGAAATAAAGTTTGTTTCCTGACCCAAATTAGTTCAAGTGTATGACTATTGACTGAATTATAAAGCATGTCCCAAGGTGCAACATCATGTTGTACCTTGGGACAGTTTATCCTCTTTACTTTAAATGAGTGGCAATTTTTTAATTTCAAGCTGCCAGAATTAAAAAAAATATATTATAGAGGAATATATTGGTGTGTTGAAATGTTTCTTTGAAATTTTTATTTTGACAATAATTATCGAAGAAAAAAATTAAAATGTAAAAATTGTCCCTAGGTACAACACTCTCCCCTACAATGTATTCCAATATGTACAACTGTAGTTTGTGTTCCAGCTTAATTTTGTTTTTGTGTAACCAAATCGAAAAAAATGTATCTAATATAAAATATAGTTTAAAATTAATAATTAAGCTCTTGAAATTATTTTCTAGTGAATGAACTAGTTAATATTGAAACTAATAAACAATTATTGATTATTCTAAAAATCGTTAATTTTAAAATGTATTATGAATTATTTTTCAATTGATTATTTTTCCAAAAATAATAATTAATATAATTCTCGAAGTAAAAACAAATCTATGTACTCTTATTCCTTTTATTTATTGAAAAAAAAAATTATATCTATCAAAAAAATCAGTGGAAAACCAAAGCCAAATTCATCATGTGCTTGAGAAACCCCACCTAATGAAAATTAACGCTCTGTTTAACGAAACACAATTTAATGTAGTCTGAAAAGGAATTGTCATCTAATGATGCGGCCTTATCAGCTTTCACCAATAGACAACATAGCACTAGAAGTGCGCCAAATCGGCAATATCGATCAGTATTGCCCGCGCGACCTACTTTGGCGACCGCCAATCAGCGCCAGAGAGTCATTATGGTTTTGGCCTTATCGCCAATTAATAACGGTGATTTATAACGCGTAATGGCTTTCCGATCGATTGCTTTCGGGGCTGGCACCGACTTCACTACTTTCGTTTTATTTTCTCATATTTCTTTCTTTTGTTTTTATCACACCCCCACATTTTTTTTTCAAAAAGAATATTCCTCAAAATGAAGAAAATCGTAAAAAATGAGGGAGGGAGTTCGATAAGGAATATTACCCGGGAACGAGAGAAACCCCATCATCTAATCGTCAGATCTCAGGTTATTTACAATCAGAAATAAATGGCGTTAAATACCCTGTGAAGGGAGGGAAAAGAAGTGATTAGGGGGATAATGTATGTCGTTGTATGAAATACAGCTCTTTTCACATGAATGAAAATCTTACCATTCATATGTAGATGGGAGATATTTATTAGCCATAAAATACCACTCAGCTTAAATTTTATATTTTTTTCAAGCATTAGAGGGGATTTATTTGCGATATTTTCATTTTTGTTGTTGTTAAACTTTCAATTTGTAAACAAATAAAATATGTCTTTCTTTTCATAGTTTTTTTTTTAAAATTTTGTTGAAGGAGTGGGATATTTATTTTTATTCAATCGAGTGTTAATTATTTAAATATACAATACTTTTTTTGAGGCTGTAGCATCAGAAAGTTATTTTATATTTTTATGGGCACGATTTTCCTTCCACACAACTTACTAAAAATTATATTTGTATAATATTAAAATAATAAGTGTATTATTTGTGGTATATACAAAATTTATTATTGCTGCAAATTGTTCTTATTTTGAAAAGATCAGACAAATGAGATCGTTATAATTTTTTTTATGTAACTTGGGGTAACTTTATTCCATAAAACTACAAAACTGGTGAAAACTAGCTTCATAGAAGTATTAACCTGCAATTATTTTTTTCATAAGAAAATAATATACGTATTTCATTTGTGAACCCAAATCTGTTCACTAGTGGGTTCACAAATACCCATGAAGTACCTTTGAAACAATAAAAATTCTACATAATTTTCAATCAGTTTTCGAAAGATATTGAATATGATTTAAAGTTATTAAACATTTTATAAAACTAAAGTATTCAGAAAAAATTATATTTTGACAAAAATAGTTTTGTATAACAATTTAAAATCTAGTCAAGCAGGATTGAATTAAAGCACTTCAAAATTTGAAAAACACAGTTGAAGTGTTTGCGGAAAATAAGTTTCCTTAAGAGTTTATCTTCAATAATATGTTTTTCTTCTTCGATTTATATCAAGAACAAAAAAGTTTCCACGAAAAAGTTCTGCGAGACACTTTCAGTGCATATTAAGACCCAGTAAAAGCTCAACTTAAATAAAACTATTGTTCATCATCTAAAAATAATTTATTTCGAGAGACATTTTCTCCTTTCTACCAGATAAAAGCGTAAGTAAAGGGGATCAAAAAATAAGAAATAAATACCACAGAGCAAAGAAGTTTTTAAAGATGCTATCATCGACCACTGCTATAAAGTTTCCGGCAAAGCGGCCATTTTCTGCATTGATCCGCAGGGGTTTCAACTACCAAATTCAAGCAGTAAAAGGAGTAAAAGAAATCTTTTCGTAGCTAGATACTACTACGAGATGGGAAAAGCACTAACACGTCTCCTAGGGTAGGTTTTTTTTATTATTTTTTTTCCACCAGATCAAAAGGTTCCAAAGAACTTATCGTAGAATTGTTACACGGATTCCATTAGAGAAGTTCTCGGTTTCTTGGTTTGTAGTTATACGGAACACTGTAATGACTGGCCCCTGGTACGGGGCCTGGGGTTGACAGCAAACCCCGTTGAAATCTATTCATTCGATCTGAATGCCATTGTTCATGAATACTTTGCGCAAATTTAATGTGGCGTTTTCTACGCGAGGTTTAAAGACCGCGAAAATGACATATTGTGTAGTAAGATAAATGAGTGGGGTATTGTGCTTTTTATTAAAGAACGCTACCGTGAAAACTTTGAAATAAATTGCGGGGGATTATTTGTCCGTAGTTGTATGGGTTTTATATTGGTACATTGTGTAAGAGATGTGAATTCAGTGTGTTTTGTAATTTACGTCCAGATTTAGAAAGTGTTGAAAATGAAATGTTTTCGTGTGACAATAGAAACATATTTTTAAAACTTTATTTTAAATGTTTTTTGAAATGGTAAAAATTGTCCTATTTTAAGAATTATTTTTCATCTAAGAAATCTGTTATATTTTTTGAAAGAAATTTATTTATTATTTTAAGAATATTTTTAATACGTCTAAGGTGCGTTTCGTACCATAATGTTAATAAATAAAAAAATAATCGAGAATTTAAATTACTTAACAGTTTTCACAAATTCAATCATAGACATCACGAATCAAGATGCAGTCTATTATTACGGTATTCTATAACGAAAACCATTGTGTGTGTAACTAAATACATTAAATACTTTAAATCTATTAAAAAATTCTAACTTGATTGTACTTGTTCTATAGACTATGTTTTTTTTCTCAAATGACTTGATCCAGACCGTGCAAATTATTACATAACATGAGGTTATTTGACAAAATACAAGTTATCAACCACTCTTTGCAACATAAAAATAAACGAGTGTTTTGTAATTCACGCCCAGATTTAGAAAGTGTAGAAAATGAATTGTTTTCTTGTGACAATAGAAACATTTTTTAAAACTTTATTTTAAATGTTTTTTGAAATGGTAAAATTTTTTCTATTTTGAGAACTATTATTCATTTAAGAAATCTATTGTATATTTTAAAGAAGTTTATTTATTATTTTAAGAATATTTTTAATATGTATATGGTGCGTTTTTTACTATAGTGTTAACAAATAAATAATCGAGAATATAAATTACTTAACAGTTTTCACAAACTCAATCATAGACATCACGAATCAAGATGCACTCTATTATTACGGTGTTCTATAACGAAAACCATTGTATGTATGACTAAATACATTAAATACTTTAAATCTATTAAAAAATTCGATCTTTATTGCACTTGTTCTATCGACTCTGTTTATCGTCTTGCAAACTTGACGCAGACTGTGCAAAACATTACACAGCATGAGGTTGTTTGACAAAATACAAGTTATCAACCACTCTTTGCACATCACAAGTATATGAGTCGGAAACATCCTTTTCAAATGAGAGCAATGATTCTAAGGATACTCTAGGACACTTATTAACGTTGGATAGATTTCCGGTCAAACCCAAGACAGATAAAAATCGTTATGGACAAAACCACGAACAGGAAATATGGGGCCTATCAGGGGCGGATTTCTAAATAGGTTAATTAGGCTGTAGCCTAGAGCGGCAAATTTTTGGGGGCGGCAAAGTTTACGTCCAATAAAAAAGCATTGGGCATAAAAATAATTGCATCTTCGTATTAATTTTTTTACGAAAAACAAAACAGATAATTTTCATTCATGCGTAAATACTAAACAGATATAGTACTAATATTTCATAGTGAACGTGGTAGCTGTAAGGACAATTGTAGATTCTCCCCCGGATTCGGAAGTTGAGAAAAACATAGAACAATTAAAAAAATTCACCGATTAATTCGCTTTTAATTTAGAGTGCATTGCATATAGCTGATTGCAATATGTAGCAAGAAAAAATGCATAGAAGTGAAAACTGTATCTGGCGGCAAATTGATTGTAGCCTACAGGCGGCAAATCTTTAAATCCGGCCATTGTCCTATTGATATGCATAAAAACAAATATTTTGTAGTAACTGTTACAGGAAAACTGGATACTAATTTGGACTGAATACTAATTATTAGGATATTAAAGGAGGATTTATTCAATAAAAATATATCCGTGGTAAGTAATAAGGTGTTATCTATATTTGAACATACAAATTAAATTTTTCTTTATTTCAATGATATTTGAATGAGAAATAAGGTAAAACTAAGCTTTGTGTACTCTCAAAAGTACCTGCTAAATAAATAGGAAGAGATAATTATCTTTTCCTAGTTTCATGTAAGTTTTAAAAAGAGTATCTCATTTAAAGTTTCAAAGGAGTTAAATATTGACTTTTAACTTGGAATTTTCTTTTTTTTTTTTCAGATAAGAACAATATTTAATAGTATTGCGATTTTGTAACTAAAACACATTACAATTTGATCAGAAGAACCGTAAAATGACAATAAGAATTGACTGAATATTTTTTTTATTCAATTCAAAATAATTGATTGCGATGATAAATAATTGTCTGCACTTTTAAAACTATATCATTCGCTCTTTGTAAATCAGAAATTCAATTACATTTTGCTCTTACGCTTCACTTACTTAAGTAACACTTGCCCAAACTTACTTAAACTATTTCCGTATCAAATAAATACAATGTAAAGCCTACGTACGCTTTTCTGAAGTACACAGATGGATGAACCATACTGAAACTCTTTTTCAAATGTAAGATCAAAGTGTATACAAGTTCAGAGCTTCTTTGATAAAATCCTTTATATCCCAGCAAACACTTTGTGCAAGTATATGTCAATTGAAAAACTTTATATTAAAAATGAATTTAAATTAAAACATCCACAAGACTACTTGTATATAAGAAGAATGACGAGTTAAAAATATCATATTCAATTTTCAGGTAGACGGTTCGCTTCAAAAAACTTAGATACACTAATTCTACTCAAAATTGAAAAGAATAAACTCTGAAAATGTTTAGTCGTGCGTTTTAAGCACTTTGAAATTGAAAATATAATCCGAAATATACTTTCAGAGATATTTAAAGATTTAAAGCAATTTTTACAAATGTGTACAGAAGATCTTCAATTTATCTGTATATACATTTCAGGATTATTTATTAATTTTTTTTGAATAACTTATAAAACATTATGAATTTGATTTTGACAGTTGAAAGCATTTTTAAGTACAATTTTTATCTATTTGGAGAGTCATAGCACTCAGTGTTCCATAAATAATATTGATTTACTAACTTTAAAATCGTTTCATCTTATCAAAGAAATTTCTAATTTTTTTTTATGAAAACAAATATAAAGAATCACACTTTTTATATGATGTAGCTATAAATATATCAACTACGTCGGAATTTTTTTTTTAATATTACTCAACACATATTTGAAAAGTTTGCAAAATTCTTTGTTCAAAGGATTCAAAAAGGTTTACTTCATGTGAATTTAGAAATACGTTATTTAATTTATTCATGCATTATTTTATCTAATGAGTTTTATTTTGAATTTTTCTTACTTTTTTCTTAAATTCTGATGGGGGTCCGACAAGGTAAAACATTTTTTATAAATATTACATTCAAGCAACAAATATTCATTATAACTTTAAAATGTGTACTAGTAAACTTATAAACAATAAACTATAACCTCAAAATAAACCTGTTGTTTTTAACCAACCCGTTATTAAAAAAAACAGGTTGGTTAAAAATCCAGAAACCTCATTTTTAGAAAGAAAAAAATGATAGCAGACTAGAGAATCATTTGGGTTTCAACAGTTTCCATTTCCTAAAAATTAAATTTTAAAATCAATTTAGCCATTCTTTAAGATAAAAAGAGTTCCTACGTATCTGTTATTCCGAACATCGGGGAGTTCTATTCTATAACAGACCCGAAAAGCTCCCATAAGATTGACGAAAGCCCACATAAGTTAGTAGGAGCCTTTCCTGAAACATTAAGTACTGGATGCTGCTATAAAACATCCAAACATGGTTTCAGATATCCATTCAATTCTCTAGATACGAAAGATGCTGAGGTTTTAGGAAATAAGGATCTCACAAATAGAAAACAGAGATACTTTTTGAAGGATCTCTGTAAGCCTCTTCTGGATTGTAAGAACATGGTTCTTTGGGTTTGACAAAATTTCATAACACTCCCAAATTATATTGGAAATACACAAGTTGTAAATTATTAATTGAAATAATGCACATTGATTAATTACTGCACTTCAATTTTTCAGATAAAATAAATACAAACTTAACTGATGTGAGTAAGAGTAAAAACATATATTATATTACATATAGAGAGAAAGCGGTATATGAATCGACCGAAATTAATCTAACAAGGGGAAATTCTTTTTTTTAATGCTTATATAATCTCAAAAAGAAGGAGAAAATATATAATGTTAGTTTACTTCAAAAGCTAGCTAGTAACATTTAAACACATTTCAACTAATTTGCAAAATTAATCTTTCTTTTTTAAAATTAATTATAAAGTATAATCAAAAATGATGTCGATTCGTTTTAGTTTCAAAATTGAAGCACTTGGAAGAAATATCATAAAATGTCAATTAAATGGATTCAGATCACGTATTTGTAACGTTCTCAATTCAGATGTGGTCAACATAGTTATGTTAGGTCTGAAATTAAAAGTTGAAACAGTTATAGCAAACATTTTATACTGCTTCTTTCATGGGTCTTATTAATAAATATCAAGGGTATATTAATGGAATTTAATAATTAAAAAAATTGGTGAAATTTCCAGTTACAGCTTTGATAAGCTAACAAACAGGTAGGTCCTGCTTGAGGTATTCCTGGGAGAAATTTCGCACAGTAAAAGTGGTCCAACTTTGCAATTTCGTTACCTGGAGCGTATTTGGAATACCTTTGGTAGTTTGGGTCTTCTTATCCTTTTTTGTTAAAAATCAGCCAGACTTACATTCTTGCAGCTTTGTTTTCTTGCTCGAATACTGAAAGGAATGTAGATTTGTCCATGTATTATAAGGATTTTGTTTAACTGTTGGACGTAGTGGAATGATGTGCAATTCAAGCGTACATATTTATTTATTTGAATAATTAATCTAGTAATTTGATTGAATTGATCTCAATATAATCTTATTTAATATTCACTATTATTTCTAAATAAACTATTTCAAACTATAACTAATTTTAATGCAATTAAGAAAAATGCTTGGTTTAAAAAAGAAAATGGTTTTTATTTGTAACTACTACAATCAAATTGTGTGTAATTTACAATTTACAATTGTTTTGGTGAATGGCAACAGTTCCAGCGGTTTTGTTTTATTTTTGTCTTTATGGAATACATTTTATACATTATCTGAAACAAAACCAATTCCAACACGTGAGAATTACTGGAACATAAATGTATGTGTGTGAGTGTTTATTATGTCGTATATTGAAGCTGAGTGGTACTAGGAGAAAAATTTAGATAACAATTTTTAAAAAATGGAGGCTGAAAACTATATTTCTTGAAAATGTAAAACTTATTAAATACGAAAAATTAGAAAGAAGAGATAATTGTAATTTTATGATACACTTTCAGAAAGTAGTTTTTACTTGAATCCTTATATAAAATTTAGATTTTCTTTTTAATTCATTAAAAATTCCAAATAATACATTTTTGCATGTATTGTAGAATAATTTTATTAACAAAAAATATCTGCAAATCGTATTGAAGCTTTGCATGTAATGTATTGTTTAAAATGTAATGTACTTCCAATGTCACTCTTATCACAGAAATATGTATTCTTTTTTTAATAACTAAAAAATATAATTTCAACATGTTTATTTTGTTTTTGAAAATATTACTCAACTTGGCAGACAAGCTAATAAAAGTGAAAATGTTTCTTAAAGAAAAAAATTAATATATATACTTATTATTTTCTTAAAGTTTCATCCCCCACTTGACATAATAGAACATGACCCAAATAGCACTTTGTGTGACCGTGCCGTGACTGAAAGAATACAATAGCACTCAGAAATAAAAACTAACCTATTAATTAGTAAATAAAAATGTAATGCAATTAAAATATGTTCTTATTTTATATAAAAAAATGAAACATTAGCGTCTTCTACCATGAAAGAAAAACTCCGTGTTTACATTAGACAAATGTCACTTTTTCATACGGTGCGATATTATCATAAAAAGTATATATTTTCTGAAAAAAATAACATATGAAAATGTTGCAAATATTATTAAAAAGATATATAAACACATGTAAGAAATACAGCGTAACTAAATACATAATCGTGTGCAGGGTCACGTTTTTAAGAAGCCAGCTTGTAGAAGTTACCTTCAAATATTTGTGCCTAAAGTAGTATTTATATTCCGTTTCCTTCCACATCACAACTGCATTTTTTATGTGATGTTAAAAAACTGCATCAAGCATGAAATAAATTAATTTATATTCAAATACTATTAAGATAAATGAAAACATTTTATTCAATGATATGTGTCGGTCATAAGCAGTTATTTATCCAAACTCTGTGAGTAAATTAAATCGCTTCTTGTGAAATGAACATGATTCTTCTCGTTTAAAAAATTTACTCTACCCACTTTCTGCTTCAATAACTATTAATTACCAAAGTTTCGTCTAGGCGCAATCTACCTACTGTGTGTCTCCCGACGCAAAAATAAAAACAAACAAGTCTTTTTAATTTTTTTCCTAAAAAAATAATATTTGGTTTCTTTTATTTAATTAAGCTATCTTATCAGTGTGTTATTCTGTAATTAAATAGAATTTATTCACATAAATAATATGAATATTAAAGATAAACATAAATAAGATGAATATTAAAGATAAACATAAATAAGATGAATATTAAAGATAAACATAAATAAGATGAAAATTAAAGATAAACATAAATAAGATGAATATTAAAGATAAACATAAATAAGATGAATGTTAAAGATAAACATACACAGTCATGCACGTTATGTCAGTTGCTACACACGTCATAGTACTTTTAGTTTTAATTTTACTTAATTACTGCTAACTTGTATTTCTGAGGGAGCTTACATACACAGATTGATGTTAATTGTGTTTATTTTTATGAATGGTACAATAATCCGTAAATAACCTTGGAACAAATATGCTTACACAATACTTACAAAGTAACAATATTATGTGTGTGTTTCTCGATTAATAGAACTAAACAAAAATAAAATTACACTTAATTTTAACTCAAAACATATCTTACAGAATACAATTTATGAATTTGAACTAAGCAGTTGTTTGAGAGACAAAATAATTTTCAATGTACAATAACGTTGTCTGAATGCTACACACGCGTAATGCTGAAATGTCATGCTGAAAGTTTTATGTTTACATTACGTGTCATCCTTCAATAAAAGTGTTGGAAGAATACTTTTAACTAAAGTGTTGTCAAATATTTCCTATTTTTTAAATAGCGTTAATAATCTGAATTAATACTACTAAAATATTTATTGTTATTCAACATTTTTTTTATTGTAAAAAAAAGCAATTCACAATTGTAACATTCCTGTTAAAAATGGATTTTATTACAGCTACCGCAATTTAAAATTTATTTTATTTTGCTACTTTTATGTAGCGCAAATAAAGTCAACATTTTTGATTTATTATATTTCATAAATAACGATACGTAAAAGTGTACGAATTAAATTAATTCAAATAAAATATAGTTCTCATAAATTAGCAATGATTGGAAAGGCTCTCAATAAGAAATAATTAAATCAAAGCATTTTCTATACAGTACATAGAATAGTTTAACTTCTACTTTTAAAGAATTCGAGTAACGTTGTCCACATTCTTTATGTACTTATCACAGTGAGTGAATAATGTTCTTGTTTGAGCGTATCTGGTTGTGGTCAAAAGTGATCTTGAATAAAAGTTTCTAAAGTGTAGAAAATTCGACTATGGGCTATCGCCTCCACGGAAAAAGAAAGAAACAATTTTCATGGCCTTTGGGCTTTCTAGGTTTTGTCGAGTTTGCAGGAAAAGCAAGCTCGTTCGCTCTCTGAACGGTTTTATATTCGTGCGGGACCTAAATCTGTCACGAATAAAACATTGGTTTTGGACAAGGATAAAAGGAATTCATTTTGTAGATACAGCCGGGTTTGTATAGTCTATTTATTAAAATAAATTTTTGTTGATAGTCCTTTCTGATATTACACAAAAATGTAGAATTACATATTTTCGATAAATTTTTATGCAAAATTCAATTGAATTTTATATAAAAATAATATATGGTAAGCGCTTTTTTGTGTAGTCATATAAAATTATTAAGTAAACATGTGTAATTGGGGTCGAACCATTTTTTAATCAAGATCGTGTTTTTAGTAATACTATTTAAATGCAAACGGTTTATAACTTTTATGAAACGTAGTAGAAATTTCATTTAGGTAGCATATAGCTATTTCTTACATCTTATTAAGCACGTTTTATAAGCCGCCCCGGTGGCTCAGTCGTTAAGGACACTAGCCTTTGGTGCTGCTGGGGTAGGTTTCGAATCCTGGTAAGGCATGGATGTTTGTGACCGTCAATAAATATTGTTATTTGTCTATGGGTTTGTGTCGTCCTTCTTTGTGTGTCTGTTGTGACTGTCTCTTCTGGCGAGCTGGGTAATGGGATATAAAGCCTACACTCTCCCTTCTAGAGGGCGCAATCACTGTCATTTGTCAAGCACGTTTTATAAAGTCATTCGCTTCATGACTTGTTTTTGGTTTTACATTAAAAAAATAAGATTACAATTATGGAATATATTAAATTTAAAACAATAATTATCTATAATTGGGTAATTATATAATATTTAAGCTAAGTCCTATTGCAAACCAGAATGAGTTCGGATTTTCTCAATATTTGGGATGAGTTTATCTTTAAAAATCCCAAAATATTTCCTACGTCTTTCTTCGACCAAATTAAAATTTGTGTTTTTTGAAAAACGACCAACCTGATTTTTTTTCTAAAAAAAAAATAAAATTGAATGCATGAACTTTTTGGTCCCAATAAAATTGTTATACACATAGGTCAATTATTTTTGTAAAAATTTCATTTAGAGCGCTTCTGCGATAATTTGAATTTTTCACAAATCTTTAAAAGACTCTCCTGAAGATCTTCGGGATCTGTCATTTTTCCTAGGACTGCGAGATATGACACGTAGCTTAACAAAACAAGTCACCAGTAGGCCTCCCAATGACTCATTTCAAAATTAAAACCAAGTTTCCAAATCAAAACCAACACTATTTAATTTTAAAAAAGACACAATTCTTCCATCTAAGGGAGCAAAAAGGAAAATTAACTTCATAGAAAATGTTGTAGAAAATTTATTAAAATTTATTTGAAGTAAGTGCGAGTTTAACTTAGTGAGAAAAAAAGATGTAAGCTGATGATTCCAAATTAAATTATTGGGAGTATAAGGATTAAAAGTAAGTCAATTAAATTGAATATAACGAAGCGCTCAGAGGACCTTTTGTCCTGTTGCTCCAACTAATGAAGTTTTTAAGTAAAATTGTTTCATCTATGACTTTCAACATTAACGTTAAAATCCAACTAAAAGAAAAATTTAAAACGAAACGGATTAGCAATTCGATGTATATTGATGAAATAAATTTCTTGTGATAAAAGAAAAGATACATTCAAAAGAAAAATCATACTTGCATATTCGAACACAATCCGATAACATTTTGAAATCAAGGCAGCTTAAGAATTTCTAATCTGCATTTGTAATTTATTTTATAATGTAAATTCATCTTTTACGATCGTTGCAAATGAAAGACCTTAATCCTCAATCAATAGGATACTGAAACTTATAAATCTCTAGTTATTTGTTATTTCAAGTAAAGAAAAAATATTCATGTGTAAGGTTTTTTAAGTTAAATATTGAATTTTCTTAATATGATTTGAAGTAGTAAATGACAGATTTGAAATCACAAACATGTTTTGATACTTCAATATTATTTTTTTTATTCCTACATCAAAACTGTACCAAATGATTGAGCTCCAATTGGCTTCCTCTTTATATAAATGAAGGATCAGATAGATACATATGGCCTGATTATCACAAAATTCAAATAAATTTGTAAACGGGAATATTATATGGTTTAGAAACTTAAAAGGACATATGTTATTAGATAGTTCTATTCCAGTTCTAAATATAAATTCCAGTTTTAAAATATATAGTTTTTACACTTACATTTTGAAATATACTTCAATCATCAGGGGAGCACATACACATGTGACTCGGACTGGTATTTTTCTGTCTGAAACTTTATAACAGATTTTAGCTTTAAGCGTTTCCAAAAAAATATCTAACTTTTTTAACAAATACAAAATAAATATCTAACTTTTTAAAAAATACAAAAGAAATATATAAATCATTTAATTATTTAATAATGTACACTTAAAACTACTATTACTTTTTCAATTCCGCAAACATTTTATTCGGCTATTTTCAAACATTTCTAGAAATTGGAGCACAGACAAATTTGATTTGGACAATTATATTTTTCCACGCCAACCACTTTCAGCAGCTTTTATCTTTAAAATTTCGAAACAAATATACTACTTTTCTTTTGAAAAATACTAAAATAATGTATAAATAGTTTTATTTTTAATTCTTTTAAAATCCAACTACATCTTATCCATTTACTTTAAACCATGACTATTAGGTAAGACTTGGTGACAGGCTGCTTCCCAATTATAAATTTACACTCGGAAAAACAATCCAGACAACCTTGAAATTAGATTTCCTCATTGCTCCCCATATTTAAGTTTCTCCAACTCTTTGATCCCTCGTGAAATCTCATTCCAAAGGCGGAAGACAACAGCTAGGCCTGAGGATCAATATAGATATAACCACCAAGCGTGGTACGATCCGTTACTACCCAATGTTTGCCCGTGGGAAATATAAAAACCGTCAAGTCTATTTCTTGCATCGATGGTTACAGTGGTCAGCAGAAATTTTCAGAGTTCTTCGAGATCGTGTCTGTCCTAATATGATATATATTTTTTTGTATCCGGCAGTATTCCTCTTTGTTATATCTTGTTGAATGGCCGAGGGATGGTTTGAAGTGAGGTTTGGGAATACGCCTTTCAACTAACAAGGTTCGTACTTGATTTCTTAGGGTAACAATCGTCGAAGTTATTAGAGAGGTTGGGATTGCGAGTAATCGTTGTGTCTGGAGAGATGAAGAAAAATAGATAAAAACGTTTAGTTTAAAAAGGTTTTTTTTAGAAGTTTTGTGTATAGCTGTAACAATTTTCACAATGGTTAAATTTTTGGAAGTAAATGTTAGTATTGTTTTTAATTTGATTTTAAGGATTTTGTTGTTTTGATTAATTTCAATTCCAAGGATTAGTCAAAATTATACTTTTTGAGAGTTATTAAATGGATAAAAGCCCTAGATTTTCAAAAATTTCGATTTCAGTTAGCCATTTTGCAAAAGCGGAAAATCGAGTCTTTCTATATCGCTCAGCATAAAGAGGAATAGGATTGATATCTTATATTACGGTTTCGTTAGTTTTATATGTTTTATCATTGAATTTTTTCCTAACTTTTCGAAAATATTTGCACTTCTGTATTATGTTATGACAACAATAAAAACTTTTAGCGATAATTGTTTCATGTTGTAACTTAAAGAAAATTGAAACAATGGTCCTATTAATGAATCTTAAGAAAATAATTATGTGTCGTATAAAGTCACGTTCACTATTGTTGTTGTTGTTGTTACTAATTTCCATCTGGTCTGACGGAGTCAGACCAGATCAATAAATCCGTTGACATTAAGGAAGTCCGAAACCAAAAGGGGGGAAGAAAAAATGTCTTCCCAGTCCAGTCCTAAACAATCAAGAATATGATCAGGTGATGCCTGGATTTGCTGACATTTAGGGCAAGGAGGGAAGATCTTTTGATTAGCAGAAAACTTGAGACTTTTCAGGTGTCCACTGGCTAGTCTGGACAAGCAGGTGTTAGTCTGTCTGTCACCAGGGAGAGAAAGAGAGAGTCCTGGCTTTTTTGCTTTGTACCAGTAGTGAGTCGGAGGTTGTAGCCAAATTTGTTTGTTTTTGTCCTTTTGCCTTGAGAATAATTCAAGGTATGTGAGGTTTGAGGTGGTAGGGACTGAGTTGTCTAGTCCCTGCTTCGCTAGAGTGTCTGCAAACTCATTACCTTTGATGTCGATATGGGATGGGATCCATTGGAAGTGCACATCATGCTGTTGGGAAAGGTGGAAAACTTTTTGCCAGATCGAAAAACTGGTTTTATCAGTAATGAGAGCCCAATTTTTTAGGTGTTGAATCGAACTGCGGCTGTCTGAAAGAATCCAGATATTGTCATAATTCCTTTCACTCATGATTGTCTCTAGCCCTCTGTCAATTGCGATAAGCTCACTATCACTATTAAAACTATTAAATTCATATAATTGTCTGATTATTACAACAGTGATAAAAAAACAATAATACACGATTATTTTAATATTGTTTTAAATACGTGTTGTATTAAATACCAGATTCCTGAAAGGACATGCTAAATTGATATTTTATTATAAAAAATATTCCTTGCACCTTTTTTACATACACATCACTACTTTTCTCGTTTCAGGCACGTTCCACTCATTCAACCCCCTAGTCACCAAGTGCTTTTTTTTTTTTTTTGTAATCTTCTTTCTTTTACGGTGTCAAAGACTCTTCATTAAGTGGCAGTTAATTCTTTGTCCATAAAAGCTACTTTCTTCACATTTATTTTTTTGCCCACGAAATATTTTGAACAGTAAAGTTTGAGCTATAAACTATTTATTAAAAACCTTATATTTATTAAGAGTTATGGTCCGTCTCATAGAGTTAATCGATTACGTTTGAAATCATAACTTCTGCGAGAGTATTGCTGTTGATATGAATGTAATTTTTTGCTTATCACAAAATCAAAATAAAACTAATTTAAAATTATCATTTGGTCATACAAACACTAATTGATAAAGATTAAAAACTTCGTAGCCAGACACCAGAATGTTTGAGGCCATTTTAAACTTAAAAATCTAATAAATAAGCAACCACAATTTTTTCTTCGAATTTATGCCAATTTGAAGACGTAAAGAGCGAAACAAGTCAAATCACTTTTTGGGAAAAATTGAGTTGGTTAGCTTTTTACAGATTATATACGTACTGATGATTATGAGTGATTATAATTGTATGTATATATACATAAACATACGATTTTACTTTTTGTGCAAATCAAGATCTTGTTGGATCCCTTCCTACAATACGTGTATGAAAAGCTAACCAACTCATTTTTTTCCAAAAAGTGATTTAACTTGCTTTGCACTTGAGCTCTTCATTTGATGTTAAGGATTTTATATTATATAAAAGAAATTTAATTTTCCCTCGTTTGCTAAGAAAAATTACGTATGTATACACTTATTAAAAAAAAAATCATGAAAACATTGTTTCAAAAAGAATTTTTAAAAATTCGGTTTAATAATGGATAAATTTTTTAACATACTCATTTGCATATTTTTTTACATATATTTCTTAAACAGTACCCTTATTTTTGTTCATACCCAAGCACGTTTTTGCCATTCATCCCTTTCTCCTAAATGGTCTTTTCTGTAAGCCTTCAGCTTTTCGTCCCCTTTCACAGAACATTTTTACTAAATCATGTTGCAAGTATATGTTTGAATTCTTTTTTATTTTGTTCATTAATCTCTGCGATTTTTTTTCTATAAAACATTAGCATAAACTAAGTTTATCATAAATCTTATTTGGTATGTATGTCTCAGGTTTTAAGTTCATTCAAAATCGTTTATGTATTATAAATTCTGTGAAATGGGTCAAAGTGTTTTTCTTAAATTTAAGCATAATGAAAATTCCTTATTTCAAAAACCCAAATAGAAAATTTATTTAATTGTATATCAAATTAATATTTGAGTTCTTAATTACTTCACAAAAATCATCTCACCCAACCATTAAAACATATCAATAACACAAATTACTGATCTTTACCTTCTAATCTAGGTACGTCATAGGTTTGAAAGCATTTAAGTATAAATTAAGCGTAATGAAGCATTTATTATGCAACTGTTTCTGCAAGAATGCATGCTAAATTACCTCTTCACTCCCGAGAAATATTTTAAAAGTTTTTTTTTTTAAATAGCATTCTACATTTGCTGAGTGTCCCGTCAATTTATGGACATTTGAAATGTTGAGCTATAATAATTTTTATGCTCTATAAATAAGAAAAAAAAATATCTGTCATATTTTGTGATTGATAGTTCCTTCTAACTTATATTTTAATCAAAAATGTCTTATAAATTAATCGCCGAATTTTTTTACAGAATCCCGGTTATCTGAAATTCGGATTAACCAAAATCCTCCGGATTTTTTTGTTGCTGAAATATGATTTGTACGCATAAAAAAAGAATACACAAAAAATACGTACTTACAAAGTTGGATTTATTTCTCAAAATATGCGATAATCTTTTTATTTGATCAATTTTGGTTCGTTTTAAAACAGTCCTGTCCTACCTTCTTTTTAACAAGAGGACGTTTGAATTACTGCCATCATTTTATACTTCTATTGTATGTATCTAATGGCCTTATCTAAGATTTTTGTAACAAGGCGAACATACTATGACGTCAAATTGTTTCTTCTCCAGAGTTTTTCTAGGCGTGAAGGGGGTGATTCCCGATTATCCAAAAAAGTCTATGGAATCTCGATTAACCGAAAGTGCTCCGGTCCCGTACCCTCTTAAAACGAACGAACGATTTTAACTCAGTCTGATTGATTTTCACTCCTCCAGTCTGGAAAATGCATTTCTCCTTTTTTAGTGGATCCTTTGTGTGTTAAACCTCCGACAGGATCACTCCAAACGAGTGATTTTAACTCAGTCTGAGATAATATTCACTCCTTCCCAGTGTCGAAAATGCACTTCTCCAACTGGAGTGGATTTCACTCTTTTGTTTTAAGAGTGTACCTTTTTGATAAGCGGGACTCTACTTGGATATCATTCATAGTTTTAACCATAAATTAGGGCGATTCGGTTTAATTACCAAATAAGTCCTTTCCCATCCTAACCAACTATCATTCCCAATAAAAAGAGCGCTAAAATATCTCTCCCCAACCTTTACCTCATTCTTTGTCACTACCCAAGCACGTTTCTCACATTCACCACCTTCTCCCAAATGGTCTTTGTGTAACCCGGCGGCCTTTCGTCCCCTTTCGCAGTGTCCCGGTCACTCCATCACGTTGCAGGCAATCCTTTGTCGATATGGGGCTACTTTCGTCCTCTGCCCATTAATCAGCAAAAAGAGAAAGAAGAGAGCCCTAACTGCATTGCCCTGATCCCTTCCTGAGGAAGTTTCTTTCTTTCCTGAGGCCCCCTAAATATTTTAGTCGTGATTAGTTGAGGGGATGCACATGATTCTCTCTTCCACTGATGGGACACTCTTTATTTGGTCGGTTGTATTTGGTTTCTGTTGGGAGTGGAAGGTTCCAGAAGAGTTTAATGCAATTCGATAATTTACTAATATTGTTCAGCCTAAGGCTAATATTTTTAAATACTGCTAATTATTTAAAAATAATATTAGTTTGTTTTAACGTTGTTATCATTGGTAATTTAGCTAATATTATTTACCTAACTGCAATGTCCTGATCCCTTCCTGAGGAAGTTTCTTTCTTTCCTGAGGCCCCCTAAATATTTTAGTCGTGATTAGTTGAGGGGATGCACATGATTCTCTCTTCCACTGATGGGACACTCTTTATTTGGTCGGTTGTATTTGGTTTCTGTTGGGAGTGGATGGTCCAGGAGGAGTTCAGATTTTAATGCAATTCGTTGATTTACTAATATTGTTCAGCCTAAGGCTAATATTATTAAATGCTGTTAATTATTTAAAAAATAACACTAGTTTGGTTTAATGTTGTTATCATTGGTAATTTAGTTAATATTATTTACCTAACTGCAATGTTCTGATCTCTTCCGAAAAAGGAATTTTCCTTCTTTCCTGAAGCCCCCTTAAATATTTTAGTCGTGATTAGTTGAGGGGATGCACATGATTCTCTCTTCCACTGATAGGACACTCTTTATTTGGTCGGTTTTATTTAGTTTCTGTTGGGAGTGGATGGTTAGAGAAGAGTTCGGATTTTAATGCAATTCGCTGATTTTATAATATTGTTAAGCCATTTATAAGGCTAATATAATTATTTTGGCTAATATTATTAAATTATTAACTACTGTTAGTTACTTTAAAATAATATTAATTTGTTTTAAGTTGTTATCATTGGTAATTTTGATAATAATATTTACCAAACTGCAATGCCCTGATCTCTCCCCGAAAAGGAATTTTCTATCTTTCCTGATTCCTCCTAAATATTTTAGTCGTGATTAGTTGAGGGGATGCACATGATTCTCTCTTCCACTAACGAGACACTCTTTTTGGGGTCAGTTGTGTGTGGTTTTTGTTTGGAGGGTTCTTGAAGAGTTCGTATCTAAAGTATTTATTCGATTTGCTTATCATGTTAAGCTATTTATGCAGCTACGTTTGATAATATTAGTAAAGCTACTTTAATTTCTTAATTATATTCACCTATTGTAAGTTTGTTTTTAAATTATAATCATTTTTAAGATAGCTAATGATATTTTCCTAACTGCCTGGCTCTGATCCTTTCCTGAGGAAGTTTCTTTCTTTCCTGAGGCCCCCTAAATATTTTAGTCGTGATTAGTTGAGGGGATGCACATGATTCTCTCTTCCACTGATGGGACACTCTTTATTTGGTCGGTTGTATTTGGTTTCTGTTGGGAGTGGAAGGTTCCAGAAGAGTTTAATGCAATTCGATGATTTTCTAATATTGTTAAAACCATTTATAAGTCTAATAGTATTATTAAAGTTAATATTATTAAGTTAATAATGTTAATTTGTTTTAATGTTGTTATCATTGGTAATTTAGTTAATATTATTTATCTAACTACATTGCCCTTATCTCTTCCTGGAAAGGAAGTTTCTTTCCTGAGGCCCCCTAAATATTTTAGTCGTGATTAGTTGAAGGGATGCACATGGTTCTCTCTTCCACTGATGGGACACTTTTCATTTGTTTTCTGTTGGGAGTGGATAGTTCGAGAAGAGTTTATATATTTTAATACAATTTGTTCATTTTCTAATATTGTTAAGTCATTTTATAAGGCTAGTATTAGTAAGGTATTAAATACTTTTGCCTATTTTTAAATAATGTTAATTTTGTTTTGAAGTTAGCAATGGTAATTTAGTTAATATTATTTACTTAACTACATTGTCCTTATTCCTTTTAGAGGAAGTTTCTTTCCTGAGGCCTCCTTAAAAATTTAGGGCTGATTAGTTGAGGGGATGCACATGATTCTCTCTTGTTAAGGCATTTATAAGGCTGATACTATTATCAAAGTTAATATTAGTAAGTTATTAAAAACTTTTAGCTATTTATATAAAATGTTAATATGTTTGAAAGTTATCATTGGCAATTTTAGTTAATAATACTTATCCAACTGCATTGCCTTGATCCGTTCCTGAGGAAGTTTCTTTCTTTCCTGTGGTCCCTTAAATATTTTAGTCGTGATTAGTTGAGGGGATGCGCGTGATTCTCTCTTCAACTTATGGGACACTCTTTATTTGGTCGGTAGTACTTGGTTTTTGTTGGGAGTGGATGGTCCTAGAAGAGTTCAGATTTCAATGCAATTCATTGAAATTCTAATATTGTTAAAGCCAGGCTTATGTTATTATAATGGCCAATGTAATTAAATTATTAAATACTGTTAATTATTTTAAAATAATATTAGGTTTGTTTTAATGTTGTTGTCATTGGTAATTTAGCCCATATTATTTACCTAACTGCAATGCCCTGATATCTGCCAGAAAAGGAATTTTATTTATTTACTGATTACCCCGAAATATTTTAGTCGTGATTAGTTGAGGGGATGCACTTGATGCTCTCTTTCACTAATGAGACACTATTAATCGGTTGTGTGTGGTTTCTGATTGGAGTTTAGGGTTCTAGAAGAGTTCAGATTTTAATCTATTTATTCGATTTGTTTATCTTGTTAAGCTATTTATGCAGCTACGTTTGATAATTTTACATTAAATCTATTTTATTTTTAATTAGATTTACCTATTGTTAGTTTGTCTTAAAATTATAATCATTTTTTAATTCAGCTAATGATATGTTCCTAGCTGCCTGGCCCTGATCCTTTCCTGAGGAAGTTTCTTTCTTTCCTGACGCCCCTAAATATTTTAGTCGTGATTAGTTGAGGGGATGCACATGATTCTCTCTTCCACTGATGAGACACTCTTTATTTGGTCGATTGTATTTTGTTTCTGTTGGGAGTGGATGGTCCTAGAAGAGTTCTTTTTTTAATTACATTTAAATATTGTTATTTTGTTTTAAAATTATAATCATTTTTAAGACAGCTAATAATAATTTCCTAACTTCCTGGCCCTGATCCCTTACTGAGAAAGTTTTTTTCTTTCCTGAGGCCCCCTGAATATTTCAGTCGCGATGAGTTTAGGGGATGCACGTGATTATCTCTTCCACTGATGGGACACTCTTTATTTGGTCGGTTGTATTGCTATATGGATTTGGTTTCTTTTGGGAGTGGATGGTTCAAGAACAGTTCAGATTGGAACGCATTTATTTTATTCGTTAATAATGTTAATCTATTTATGCAGTTACGTTCGATAATATTATTGAGTTATTTATAATATTAATTATTTAATTATATGTAATTGCTAATTTTTTTTTTCATTTGGTAAGTTTGCTAATGTAATTTACCTAACTGCATTGTCCAACTCCCTTCCTGCAAAGAAAGTTTCTAACTGTTCGTTGTCAACATAAATAATTTAGTTGTGATAAGGTGAAGATACAGTCGTTTCTTTCCTATCTCACAGATGAAAGACCCTTTATCTGGTCGGCTCACAGTAAAATGGATTTGATTCCTGTTGAATGGATGATTCTAAAAGGAGTTCAGATTTTCACGTATTTAATTTGATAGGGTAATCTTGTTAAGCTCTTTGTGCAGCTACGTTGATTAATATTATTAGGTCATTCATGCTGTTAATTACATTTAAATATTGTTAATTTTTTTAATACTGTTATCATTGGTAAGTTTGTTAGTGCTCTCTACCTAACTGTATGGTTCTGATCCCTTCCCGCAAAGGAAGTTTCCTTTTTTTGCCGGGGCTTTAAGCATTTCAGTCGTGATTAGTTCAGGTTATAAAGTAGATTCATTCATCTCTCATGGATCGGGAACTTTTTATTTGGTCTGGTGTGAGGTTGTATTGCGTTTTTGTTGAACTTACACACATGTACAGGGTTAAAGAAGAACAATTTTAATGTATTAATTTGAATAAGTTAATGTTGCTAATTTATACATATTTTAAAGTTTGTTTATTCTTCCAATACAGATAAAATTGGTAACTGCAACGCCCTGATTCATTATTATATTTTCCGTGGCCACATAAATATTTAAGTAATTATTAGTTGATGGGATACACATGATTCGTTCTATCACTGATGAAACATTATTTATATATAGTAAAACTGATTTTGTTTGTTTCTGTTTGCGTTGAACCTTTGGTTCCCTCATGATAATTCATATCTAAATAACTTTATTTGGTATGGTTACTGGTAGCAGCAATTGATATATGTAAACATATTGTTTAAGAGAAATCTGACAAATTTATGTACACAGTTAAATTACTAATTTATTAATCAAGATTTGATGATTACCATAATGAACAAATTCAAATATCATAGATGAGTGCCAATCGGTGAACGGAAATCGAATACATTTTTTTAATTCTTATTTGGTCGATTAATGTGTGCATTTAGAATTTTTTTATGGTTGCAGATACGGGAAACGGGAAAAACACTATATCTGTTTCACTGATTGAGCATTTGTTTTATTTACCATCAATTGCAGTAAAAATAGTCGGTTTGTTTTTATTAGTACTTTGTAGATTTGTTAAAAAAAATTGGATGTTTTAGTGCTTTACTTATGTATGTTTAAATAACGCCATTATTTCATATTTTTAAGGGTTGTTTTTCTCATCATGTACGCTTCCCAATATTATTTGCAAAGACATTTTTTTAAAGAATATAAAATGTTTTATTAACAACTATACATGGAAAGTTTTAATTGTTTAAATCTATAATTATGAGAATTCTTCTTCTTAAATTTAATTATTAATATTAGATGAATTGATGCAAGCATTATCTTTTTGATAGGTCTAGATGATGAATGGATTTTAATGATTCCGTTTGAGTTTGACGTGTATTTTTGCACGAATTCAGAAATTTAAAACCATACTCTACTGGTATGGTTAACACGTTCTATAGGAAATTTTTTTCATTCTCGAGCAAATTCAGCTTCAAACGTCTTGAGAAAGATACAGATATATGGTAATACATTTTTATCATTCTAGTATATTGGTATTCCTAGTTGACAAGAACAGCTGATGTTACAGTTTGCTTGGTTGATGCCAACCACGTCGGTGCCATTTTATTTTGCCCGATCAACTGTTCTATAACCAATTGTTGAGCTAGTTCTGAAGGCAGCAACTAACCCTGCCTTCCACTTATGCAAATGATCGAGATGATATTTTGTATGCATACTGGTTGGTACACATATATTCCGGTTTGTGTGTTTGATCAGAGAGCTTCTTATAAACCTTCGTCATGTAAAACAGACACAGACAGAATTTTTACTGACACAGAGAGAGAAATTACACCCAGGGAGAAAACGGGCAATACATACTGGTGTCTTGATACATAAGTCACGCCTCTGTACATTCAACTAAGTAAAGTCGCTATTCTTTTGGCCTATACGACACATTATTCTAGCAGCGTCACTTTATTTCTGTCGTCTTCCTTTATTTTGCGTTTTACGAGGGTTCAAACTCACGCGTTGAGCAGTGTCATTATATTCCTTAAAACAAGTTTCCTAGAACTATTATTAAATAAATATATGGGACTAGTAAAATGATATTAACTCTTGTATACAATATTTTACTAATAATTTTGCTAAGATTTAATTTCTGTTTAGCCCCAGTGGTTTGGTGGTAGTGCTTTACAACATGTCCGGGGATCGAATCCTGGATTGGGCGAGGTCGACCCATCCTTTCATCACTTGAGTGGGTCGACGAAATGGGTACCAAGCATGCTTGGGAACAAAAACACTGCGGGTTACGCGTGAGGCTGACCGCGTTGTTTACCATTTGCATAGCACGCCAGATCCCTAGGTCACGAAACCTGAAATGAGCATGGCATGCCTTGGTTCAGTAATGGGCTGTTGCACCAAAAGAATTGCTTTTTTTTCAAATTTCTGTTACATCTATCTCCGATAACCTAGCCACATATTATTCTACATTTCTTCTTACGTAACAACTGAAATCTACTATTATAAAACCATATTTACAAACTTATAATTTCAAGAACACTTTTTCAGTGCCCAAACCATTCCATAACTATCTCCCCCCAACAAACTACTTTCCGATAAGACAAAACATTCCTCCAAGACACAATTACAGACGGTCTCCACTTCTTTCCCCGAATTTCCAGGCTGCCCATTGGGCCTCTCCTGTTCATTATGTGCCTCGGTCGTTAACGGCGCTTCAATTGTGTTGGAACAAATCTGGAGTTGGAACAGGGGAGAGCACTTACTGACGAAACAAATCGATTGATAGGGAGTTGTCCTGATACGAGGCGACTGTTTTTCTTCTTATTCCTTCGCCGAAGAAGTTGTGTGTAATGGATGATATGAATAACAAAAGTGACTTATCGGGAGAGGGTTTATCTTCATCGTTTGTTGTCTGTAGCTATTATGCCTGTGCTGAGGAGGGACAATTGTACATATTTGATAAGGGATGATTTGTTAAAAGTAAAATGTTAGTTTTTTTTAGTGAATATAGATTATGTTAATTTGAACGAAAGAAGCAACAACAAATTTCTTTTTTTTTCTCTTTGGTAAAAAGCAACTTTTGGTAACTTATAAATATTTTGACATATATCACTAGCTAACAAAAACGACAGGGTGTGGGAGGAAATTATTAAAATCCTTTACTTTATTATGACTATACTCTCTCGGGTTAAAATTATATTTTAAAGGATCCAGTAAATATTTCTTTAACAATAATATTTTGTTGCACATAGACATAGTATTAACAAAAAAAATTTGCACTTTTTTGGAGAAAAGAAGCAAAAAAAAACATCAATATAACCAACATCCAAATTTATTCAATACCTCTTATTAATTATATCAAATTGACTTATCTTGGTGTTTTAAGTAATTTTTGATTTTTTTAATTATTTAATTTTTATCTATTTATATTTTAAACTTTAATTTATTAAATCATCGTGTCCAATAACACCACAGGGGAATTAAGAGACCAGTTCTGTAAATGTTCGGATACACAGTTATGGCATAATAAGAAACAATTCAGTTGTTGTTTCTAAAGCCACTCGGTAACAAAGCCCGGTGTAGAGATAGCTACCCAATTTTAAGGCGAAGAGGGGCGGCTTCCGTAGCCTCACAAGGGAGGAAATCCGACTTTCGCTAGTCAGCATGACACATCCGCTTTACTGGAAAGTCCCTTTGACACATACATTCTTACTCACATATCTGAATTTTGTTCCAGAGTAAAAGCCGATAACCCCCTAATCTGGTGCATCCAAATATATTAATTTTGTATGGAAACATGGCGGATTTTGTGACCATGACATACTTAACATGCCTCAGCCACTATTAGCAATATATTAGCATAATCTGTTATCGTTCTTTAGCCGAATACAAGCACCCACCTAGCGACTATCAGAATTGCGAGCACCGCCGAAGACAGAACCCACAACCCTTCCGATGCGAAGACGACACTTCACACCACTGAGCTACCGCGACTCATAGATGCAATTCTGAATAAGTTAATTACAATTTGCTGAAGTTTTTTAAATCCATTAAATAACGTTTTTTACAATTAATTGCCATAATTTTGTTGTTAATATTATTTATTTTAATATCATGCATAAATAATAATATATTATAGCACTTGATCACAGTCGAACACAATAAATATAACCTAACAGGATTAACTAAAAATATCAATATTATTTTCAAAGTGAGCAAAATATTCTACTCATTTTCTAAGATGTAACAGATAATAGAAAACAAAGTGCATTTTAAGTGTATTTGAAAATGTTATAAAAGATTTGTATAGTAATATTATAGTTTGATATATTTATTATGTAATGATGTAGTATTCCATAAATATTAATTTACAAACATTTTAAATAGAAATTTGCATAATTTTAACTATTCTAGCCTTTGGGTAAAACTTCTTTTAAGTATTTAGTTTCTAAAACATCTTTGGTAAGTTTGCTGTTTAAGCTTTTAAATGTACCAATATAATTGTTTCATTAATAGATGTCTCAACACTCAACTGTACTTTTTATGTATCAAAAATTTGATTTCCTATTAAAAACGTATTAGCGATATGAAGTATATGAAAGTATGACTATTAAATAAACTATGAATACGTATGACTATTAAATTATTTACCAGATCCTTAACCAACTATTATAAAGTATGAAATGTAAAGAATATAAAAGGAAAACCGAATGCTAAGATCAATAAAAGGGGTATAATCATCTAAGAAGGATTTAGCTTTTACTGAAGCTGAGGCAATAATAAAAAAGAGTTCCCGCCCTTTCTTCGCCGACTGCATTATTTTCAAAAGATCGTGATCATGTTTTCTAAAGGAATTCAGCTTAGTGAAAAATGCCGAAAATGGTCGTCGGAGCTCTTATTGCTTTTTTTTTCATGATATTTAATAATATTTCAAAGCCATCCAAATAGAGATTTAAATTCCATAAAAATGTTCGTAAGGATAAAAAAATTTCGCTGGAAATATACTGAAAATCTCATTACTTCACTCACTGTTAAATTAAGATTTGGTTTTGAAAATTTTTGGTTGATTTCTTTACTTTTTAAGTCATTTATTAACTATACATTTTGATGGTAATGTATCTATATATGTATATATTATTCAATCAGTAAATATATTGTCTTCGATAATTACGGTTTCATTTTTAAACCATTTGAAAATATATATATATTCAAACTGCTATATGAAATCTGATAAAATGCCTAAATTGTGTGACAAATTAAGATCTGCTGTGTTTATCTATATACATAAAAGGCGACTTCTGTTTGTTTGTTTGTTTGTATAGGACGCAAAAACTTAAGAACCACGCAACAGATTGTCACGAAATTTGGCACAAAAATTCATCTCATCTCCAGAACAAACATAGGCTAAGAATTTTTCAAATCGGACCATTCCTTCTATCGTTTTCGAACGTTTTAAGGGCAAAAATACACCACTTTCACTCAAATCCGATAATTTTTTCTCTTTCGTGATGCCATCAAGCAG
Organism: Hylyphantes graminicola; assembly: GCA_023701765.1. Lineage (NCBI taxonomy): Eukaryota > Metazoa > Arthropoda > Arachnida > Araneae > Linyphiidae > Hylyphantes > Hylyphantes graminicola. The sequence goes on along the minus strand of CM043111.1, from coordinate 34,096,475 downwards.
AAAAATTTAAATAAAACTTTTTAGAAAACAATTGAAATTGAAAATGTTTAATTTATTTAATATTTGTTCATTGCCTTCAGAAACAAAATTAATAATTTGAAAAAATAGTTGGATATGTTTCAAGTGACGTAATCCTACCAGTCTCCATTCTATTATTTTGTTGTGTGTATATGATTTTAATCATGAATTTTTTAAAAGCATAGTTAAGCTTTTACTGAACTATGTTGTTTATTGAAGACCGTTGCACTACAGATGCATATTAGGGTTTCATGTCTTCCTTTTTTTGCCAATTACTTTGCCAAACTCGCCAAATTATTACAAAGAACGTGCAAAAGAGCATTTTTTTTAATAGCTGGTTGATTGTGCGATGGTCTTTGCACCAGAGCTGAATATCTGTAGTGGTAGCTATATATTTTCCTCGCCAAACACGCCAAATGAGCTAAAATGTTTTTATTCGGGAAATTACTATGACATTATCTGTTAATTTTATAGCATTTTTTAAATTTTGAATTTTTAATGTAATATAAGTAGCGGGATTTTTTAGCGGGAGTACTTTAATAACGAACGGTATCAGTAACATAAGCTTATTAAAAAGCAAATAAACTTATAAAAAAAAAATGCAAATCGTTTGCTGTTTGCTGGAGTACCTTATTTTTAATTCTTATTGATTATTTTTTTACTTAAATATGTATTCTCTTTAATTTGAGCTTCTTATCAAAAGTATTTTTGAAATTAATATTAATTATTACTATATCCAAGATGGGTAATTAAATGGAAAAAAATTACTGGGTAATCTTCATATCTTATGTAACTCAAATGAAAGAAAAAATAGTTAAATTGACTATAAAATTATTTTTTCACCTCTACCCGTGCAACGTCGGGTATAACAGCTAGTAATTAATCAATGGCAATATATTAAAAAAAACTATAATGAATATCATTGGCATGCAACATGATACAGAGAATACAGAGCACCTCTATTTCTGACCAACTTATATAGTAATTGATATACTATTGAATAGTACACGGTTGTAAAACTCCGGAATTGTAAATGCAAAGTCATCAAAATTTATCGTTTTACAACACGCATACGAACGTGACAAAAAAGGATCTTTTCCGAAAAAGATACTAGGAAAGAATACGTCATGGTAATTGGATTTCAGCTCAAACCTGAGTTGATTTAGGGCCGACGCCATGTGAAGTAGAGCTGCGAGCGAGTAACTGGAGAATTGATCTTACTTTCTTCGACTTAGGGCTTCGCACTATTTTTATTTTCTTGAGGCAATGACGAACCTTGTTCATATAAAAAAAGAATATGACAAGCTTGCTAGAAAAGTCTGGGAGTTCTAGAATAAGTATCAGACACGGGTAGTAGAAAATTTAAAATATTAGATTTTCGAGCAACTATTTTTATAACCTGAAACGCCAGTCGGTAAACATTAATATCTGGAACTGAAAAAAGTAGAATGAAATGAAAGCAATACAAGAGTTATATTTTAGGTAAAGAATGAACAAAACTTAAAAAATTATTTGACTAAGCTCAACTAATCTCAAGATGTAATTAAATACATGATTTTATGCATTAATTTATATTTTAAATTATTTTATTATATTAAAATTTTACGATCGTTTTTGTTTAGAGTCTGCCTTATATTTATTATTCAAACAATACATGTTTTAACGAATTGTAAATCGTAACATTTTTTCTAAATAAGATGTTAAATTTATTTTAATATTGAAATAGATAAATTCACTTCTTAGTTCCCTTGATAATCCCAACTATGTGCATATCGATTTTTAATTGACAATGATAATTTATGTTTACATAAACACATGCATGATTTATTATTTAGTAATTAACACAACTAGATGGAATTTAATACGCAGTTAGACAACCTTTTAAGACACATGAAGAATGTTCCCATATAATAAACATTCGTACTCCTGCTAAGATGTCTGCTTACACTGACACATACTTTTGAAATGTAATGTAGCATTACATGTATAACGTCGATACTCAGATTACGTTGAGTGTTATAGTTGATATGAGAAGCATCCTTGTCTTGGGGCGTAGGGAATGATACTCCGCAATTCAGATAATTGTGAATTAACTATTAACCTCTTGCGTCTTGGCGTCCCCATTTGGGAAATTTTTTTAAAAACCTCCCCGCAAACAATTAACACGTTAATGAGTTGCGAAATTGACCTGGTCCGATAGAAGAAAATCCAGATATCAGTTTTCAGCCTTTGATTAGATGTATCAATAATTTATTTCTATAAAAAATGCAGTTGAACGAGGGTAAATACGATATTAGAATTCTTCGAAAATATATTTTAATTTTTTTCAAAATTTTCAAAAAGTTATCTTAGTAGTTAATTTTAAAAGTATTTTGCATTAAAAACAAAGTTAAAATAATCTGTTAACTACAAATAAGTGATACGGCCTTTTTTGCTGCATTTTGAGCACAAAAAAATTGTATTTTTAGAGTTTAAAGCGTGTCCTAAGTAGTGTTAAATATAATTTTTGAAAAAAATTCTTTGAAAACATACTTTTTAGCATATCGTCGCTTAAGTTCCCACTTGTGCTATCTAACTGTTGTGAAAGGATCGTATTCCCTGTAAGGTAACCCTTGGCGCGATTTTTTCGGATTCGGCGATAAATAATTTTGTGTGGCAACCGTCTGACTTCGACTGATTCGAATTCTTTAAGGGGTCATAGGAGTCTTAAAAATGTGCAAAGAAGGTACTACAAAGCATAATTTGATCTTTCATGTAATTTTTTAACTACTCAATATATAAGTATAATTTTTTGATATGTAATTCTACGTGATTTATTTAATATAAAACTAATTTTAAAATTTATGAAACTTTAACCAAAACTAAAATAAATGATATTAAACATAAAGCTGTTTTCACACATTGGGATTAGTCTTGCGCGGCAAATTTTGAGGTCAAAATTGAAAAAATGACCAAGAAAATGACTTTATATTGCACAAATATGTACAAACTAGGACTTATACCTAAATTCTCAGCTCAATTTTAATTAGAAATTATTTTAAGAACTTTTTTCTAAAAAAATTTATAAATTTTTTAAAATTTTAATTTTAATTTTTTAAAAAATAATTTCTAATTAAAATTGAGATAAGAATTTGGGTATAAGTCTTTGTTTGTACATATTTGTACAATATAAAGTCATTTTCTTGGTCATTTTTTCAATTTTGACCTCAAAATTTGCCGCACGAGCCTAATCCCGATGTGGTAAAATAGCTTTATGTTTAATATCATTTATTTTAGTTTTGGCTAAAGTTTCATAAATTTTAAAATTGGTTTTATATTAAATAAATCTTATAGAATTACATATAAAAAATTATACTTATATATTGAGTAGTTAAAAAATTACATGAAAGATCAAACTATACTTTGTAGTACCTTCTTTGCACATTTTAAAAACTCCTATTACCCCTCATAGGAGTTTTAAAAATGTGCAAAGAAGATACTACAAAGCATCGTTTGATCTTTCATGTCATTTTTAAACTACTCAATAAATGAGTATAATTTTTTTATGTGTAATTCTACAAGATTTATTTTAAAACAAGTTTTAAAATTGATGAAACTTTAGCCAAAACTAAAATAAATGATAAACATAAAGCTATTTGAACACATTGTGATTAGGCTTGCGCGGCAAATTGTGAGGTCAAAATTGAAGACATGACCAAGAAAATGACTTTATATTGTACAAATATGCACAAACAAAGACTTATACCTAAATTCTCAGCTCAATTTCAATTAGAAATTATTTGAAGAACTTTTTTCAAAATTTTTTTATAAAAATTTTAAAATGTTGATTTAAAATTTTTTAAAAATAATTTCAAATTAAAATTGTGCTGAGAATTTTGGTATAAGTCTTTGTTTGTACACATTTGTACAATATAAAGTCATTTTCTTGGTCATTTTTTCAATTTTGACCTCACGATTTGCCGAGCAAGCCTAATCACAATGTGTTCAAATAGCTTTATGTTTAATATCATTTATTTTAGTTTTTGCTAAAGTTTCATTAATTTTAAAACTTGTTTTATAATAAATAAATCTTGTAGAATTACATATTAAAAAATTATACTTATACATTGAGTAGTTCAAAAATGACATGAAGGATCAAACTATGTTTTGTAGTACCTTCTTTGCACATTTTTAAGACTCCTATGACCCCTTAAATGGACTAACAAGATTTTCGGCTCTCCATCGTGTAGCTCTAATGCGACGATATTTCAAACCTATCCTATCATTTCGGATGGGTTTTTGGCCGACTTTTGGCGCAATTTCGGAAAGTTCGCCAAGGGGTACTCTTTAGTAAATTTCTAGCGTTTTGCAAAGTCAGATAGCACAAATGGGATCTTAACTGACGATATATTTGTAAGAAAAGTGTGCTTAAATTATAAGAGTATACGTGGAGGATTTTGTTCGGGTCTTAAGAGATTAAAGAAGTTAATGGATATAGTGTGACAAAAAATGTGATAATTAAAGTGGCTGGTTTTTAAACTTACATTCATCAAAGTATAAATAAAATATAGGACCAGGTTCATTTATTGGCTATTTCTTCTAATTGAATTTGCTATCCTTTATAAATCGACAATGACTGGGCTGGACATTATATAATAGTTATACTTGGGATTAGTTTTTTGTACTACATACCCTGCAATTATTAAATTCTATTTTTTAGGGATTTTTTTGGCTTCAGAATTTTTATGTGTCACAAATAAGGTGTCCAAATGTCATGGCATTGCAATATTGAAAATGACTTACATATTTATCGGCATTTTCAACATAAATACCATAATATTAAATAATTTCATACATGCATTTAATTTTCCATTCAAATATAACTAGTCGGAATGTGAGACTTTCAAACTGCATAAATGCAGTAAAAATACAATACGTTTTTCGATTTTAAAGATAAACGATGTGTGTGGAGAAATAAGACTTGCCCGATTTTTTTTCTCTAAATGTAAAAATTAATTATAACAAAAACAGATTAATGCAGAAATAATCGTTATAACAAAATTTTATTTTCAGGCTTTTTTTTTTGGAAAAACTGCAAAATTTAATACTTTTAAATGGAATATCTAAGAATATTAACCACTCGTATAAAAATTTTGTTATTAGCAAATTATTTAGGTACAGTTTTGTAAAGCCTAGACTGAGACGTTAAGCTGCGGAGCGTTCAACTAGACGACCACGGGAGTGGGTTTAGCTTCATATGTTCGTTATTTTTAAACGAAGAGATTATAATTCTTCACTAACCTTATTTCAGTGTACAATGACTTACATATAAAACCTACATGGGTAGAACAAAATCAAATAATTGAAAATAATGGTTTTTCTAAAGAGCTTATATTAAATGAAATAATGAAGTTAATTTTACAGCACAAAAAACTTATTGAACTTAAAGTACTTAACATTTAACTTTATTAAATAATGTGCATTCTATTTTCTTTTGAAAGGAAAAAAATGACTTTAACTTTTTTTTTACATCATTCTAATGTTCTACGATTACTCTTTTGATAGTATCTATAAAGAATATTTTTTTGTCAAAAACCTTTTCATTAAAAAAACACATTATTAAATCAAATTTTTGAAAGTATTAATTTTATATGATTACTTATTCCTCGTATAATTTTATATTATTCTTTCCTCAAATAACGAAATAAGCGAAATTCGGAAATTCTCATTTAGATGTACAAAATTATCGCTATTTTTTTTAACCCTTTCAGTCCCAGTGATGCCATTTGGCATCATCACTTTCAATATTTTTTTCAAAATGTTTATGTCCCGCTATGACATCCAAACACACATCATGCGATTCTTCATACTTTGTTCTATCAGACAAAATGTTACTTTAATCTCAATAGAAGTCAGAACTACTATGTTTTTTATTTAGAAAATAGTCAACAAGCGTTTCTCCTGATTTTTTATAAGTTCACTTCAGTTCCACATATTTAAAACACAATTTAAACTATTTCGGTTAAAATAATTACTAAATTTTTTTTAATAATATGGTCAGACACCTTAAAATATATAACTCGAAGTGCTTTTAGGTAATATATATATTTTTTATTTTGTTGTTTTCCACAGTTAAAGAATTTTGGCATTGTTTTAAAAACCATATAAAAAATTAAAATGGATTTTTTTTCTTTATGGAATTCGTATATTTGACCTAAAATAAGCTTATTTTGTGAATATCAGATGTTTCTGTAGTGTAGTACATTTTTGGGACTGAAAGGGTTAAATACGCAAGGTAGGAATAGTTAAAGGAATTTGTGCATTTTTTTGTAAACATATACGTATAATTTATTGAACTCAATTAATTAAAATATAAAAATAATATAATTTAAATTTATACTTACCTAATAAATTTCAATAATTAAAAAAAATTGAAACACTTAAAATGAATTTTACATTTAATTGTATCTTAACATTTTTATTTCAATTCAGCTCAAGTAATTAAACAAAATATATCTTAGTTCGACAAATAAATATTATCAATTTTGTTTCACATTATACTGAATTTATAATTTAAATAAATTTGATAGCATTCATTAAAAAAATATTTTATCATGTAGCACCATTCGTCCCTTTTGGGTAATAAATAAAATTAAAATTTTCGAATAATATTATTTTAAAATAATATTATTAATTAAAAATTAATTAATTAAATTAATTAAAAATAATATTATTTTTACGATATACTTAAGTTTATTATTTTCTTTGAGTGTTATTCAAATAGATGTAACAAACAAAGTGGATATAACACAATTCTAATAACTATTTCACATATCTCTCTTGAAAAATGTTGTTATTTTACAAATATTTAAATTATTGTAGTCTCCTCAATTCAAAAATTTATATTTAAACTGTATAACTATCTTATTTAATGCAATTTAATTTACAAATTTTTGGATTCTCTAGCCAACAAATAATCTTTGATGCTTATACAATTTGAAAGTTAATAGGATTTTGAATCAGGTAATGTAAAGTTGCAGATAAAAAAAAAATCATTGTGTAACCAGCTGCAATTTATCCTTTGAATGCAAACATTTTGTTTTCCATGTATTTACTTCATAATAATATAATATAAAGGTCATCGTGTAAAGAAAGAGTAAACGAAGAGTGACGAAGCTCAATCTATGCCAGGTAACGAAGTAGCAAATCGACCTTTATAGAGATTAAAGGGGGCCCGGATGGCCGAGTGGTTTGGACCATTACGCTAGCAGTCTGCGCTCTGTAACCGGTGCGATCTTACTTGACGAAGGCTTTATAATCGGGTCTCTGATCAAGCACACACGCCTGAATATATATGTACCTACCCCTACCCCCAGAGATCAAACCACTGGGAGCTTATATGGACTGATTGCATTTTCAGTGTGGTTACTTTCTTACCTCATTAAAAAACTGGAAAGTGTTTCAAACATTTAGTGAAAATTAAATCGCAAGGTGACCTCACACTTCTGATCTATGCTCATTCATCAAAGTATAATTAAAATACCTTTGTAGTGCTTCATACTAAAGCTGAAAAATATAATATCTTTTAAATAAGTATTATACAAGTTACAAGAAATTTTGCATAAATTCTAACTTAGGGTTATATAAATATTATACGCTTATTTTATAAGCATAAATTCATCCCCGGATTTTTCAAGTTTTTAGATAAAACGTTTAGGTTATGAATCTCTATAAATTTTAAAATTGAACTTGTCGGACGCTTGAAAGCCACGTGACTTACGCGACTTCAGCCAATCAGAAACGTCACAAACGCTGAAAATAAGCTTAAGAGTTTGACGTCATCGCATCGCAATTAAATCGTTTTTCATTGATGATGAATAATTTTTGTTTACTATTTCGGCAACAGGACACTCGAACTTTTTTAATGTTTTGAGTTGTGGAGACGTAATTTCATTTATTACATTCCAAGGGCGATATAACGAAGGATTTACTGTACTTAAAAAAAATTGGTATTTTGTGTAAATAATGGTACAGCCATACTGTAATGGAATGCTTAGTGATTGCAGACTTTTAATGAAATTGAAAATGTAATGAAGGTTTGCTATACTTATCGAGTTGTATGAAATATGAAGTGGAATGTTATGCATATTTGTGCATTTTCCCTGTTTGACAACGAAATTGAAAACTCCAAATTGAGACCGGCCATTATATCATAGATATTCATAACTAAGAAAGAACAAATCAAATTTAAATTTCACAAGTAACTGTTATTTTGCTTTACATAATGTTGCATCGGCAGCAAAATGGATATTTCAAATGATGGAGAATAGATGTTGCCACTCGTTTAACATTTGGCACTTCCGCTTAGCATTGTATATATGTTTTGGTGGATCTGGCAACAGAACGAGAAGTTGGTTGAAAGTTTTTGTAAACTTACGATAGCGTTCCTTTTTATAAGTTCTAATTAATTATAGATTAATTTACGTTAAGTTACTCATTGTGTACGAAATATATCCTGCATATGTATGTGTATTGAGTAGTGTCTTCAATAAACTATGTACCAGTGATTACGAAGTTTTATTTGAGTAACAACAAGTGGCGTCCGTTACTTTGAACTATTTCTGATTTGAATACGCTTAAGAACATGTCTGACGACGAAACCAAAGAAAACACAGTTGTCGCACAGAAATGCGACAAAATTGAGCAGCTACGTAAGGAAAGAACGAATTTACGAAGATTATTCACCACGACTTGTAATCAGTTTGAGAAAAAACAGCAAGAAGAAGTCGAAGGGGCTGTCGAAGGTAAGGAACTTGGCGTGATATTAAATAAGTTGGCGGATAAAGCAGAGCGTTTATTTAAGGCTGATGCTCAAATATTAGAATTTGTTGATCTATGTGATAAAGAATATGATGAAATGGAAGCATATAGGGATCGCTTTATTGAAATTAAAACAGAATATGAGCATTATTTACTACGATGCAATAGTGATGCTGCGCCAATTGGGAATACAGAATCAATAGGGAAATTGAAGCTTCCAAAGATTGAATTAAAAGAATATGACTTAATGCCAAGGACTTGGGTTGCCTTTTGGGCGCAATACAGTCGTATTCATGAAGATGCTAGTATACGAGAAGAGGATAAATTTCAGTATCTTCTGTCATCTTTGAAGCCAATTTCGAAAGCACGCAGCATAGTTGAAAGTTATCCACCGTCCAAGAAAAATTATTTAAAGGTTATCGAACATCTCGAGTCCAGGTTTGGCAGGCGTGATTTATTGATTGACGTATTTATTCGTGATCTTTTAACTTTGGTAAACAATCGAGCCAACATTAAGCTTTCTGATTTATACGACAAGCTCGGTTCATCTTTAAGGGCGCTAGAAACGTTAGGCGTCACCACGCAGAATTATGCTGCCATGCTATATCCAGTTGTAGAGTCATGTCTTCCAACTGATGTATTAAAAGCTTGGGACAGATATTCATTAAAAAGTGATATTGATGATGAAGAAACTGTTCAAGTTACGAAAGAGAAACTGTTGGAAAGGTTGATGTCATTTCTTCGTCGAGAAGTAGAAGGCGAAGAGCATCGGGCTTTAGCTGAAAAGGCTTTTGGCCAGCCTGCAAAAGGTAAAAAGGAAACATTGAGCAAAGACGAACCAACAGCAGTGACTTTAACATCTTCTGAAAAGTCTAGTAAGATTGAGTGCATTTTTTGTCAGAAACGTCATGCCAGTCAAGACTGTCATAAGGCTGCCTCAATGGATACAGAGGAAAGAAAATCAATTGTTATACGTAAACGCTGCTGCCTGGTGTGCTTGAAGATTGGACACTTGGCCAAAAACTGTCACAGTGGCATTCATTGCCTCGTGTGTGGAAAACGACATTACGTAATCTTGTGCCCAGGACTTCCTACAAAAATAGAGTTCAATTCCCTAATGCACCGAACATGGAAGAGAACAGTACTAATAAGGGGAATACGTCCACATTATTTACGAAGCTTATGCCTCAGACAGTAATATATTTGAAAACACTATTGCTACGTTTAAGAAATGGTAACCAAGAACATTACGTCAGAGCTCTACTTGATGATGGATCGCAGCGATCATACGTGACCAAAAATGTAGTTAAAGAGTTACGATTGAACCCTTCAGGAACCGAGTTATTGTCTCAAGGACTATTTGGGGGTAAGCAAACTCCTGAAATAAGACATGGTCGCTATGACATCAATGTTGAGAGTATCGATAGAAGATTTTCATACAACATATCAGTATTGGACCAGCCCAAGATATGTTCATCTTTGCCTCGCATACGTGATCCAGATTTGATACAAGAATTGAAATTGCGAGGTATTGAGCTAACAGATGTCGGTTCAGAGACTCCTCCTATTGAGATGCTCATCGGCGCTGACTTTCTTGGAGGAATATTAACAGGAAAAATCGAAGTTTTGTCATCTGGGATAACAGCCATAGAAACGAAGCTCGGGTGGAGTGTTTTGGGTCAAGGAAAGAGGAAAAGTATAAATATGGTATCGTTAAGTATGCATCAATCGGTTATACATAAAATTTGGGACTTAGAGTCATTGGGAATCACAGATCCCATTGAAAGAAAAACATCTAAGGAGCTAGAAGAAGAAACTGTTGCATTTTTCCAGGAGACAATTCGGAAAACAGGTGAAAGGTATGAGGTGGCTCTTCCATGGCTAGCAGGACATCCTTCCCTGTATGATGGATACGACCAGGCTGAAGCAAGACTTCGTACGGTTACTAAACGTCTTTTGAAGGACAATTACTACGAACTGTACGATGCCGTCATACAACAATGGAAGAATGATAACATCATAGAGGAGGTGACGGAAATTGAAATGTCAAGTTCCAAAGCTTGTCATTACTTGCCACATCATCCAGTCATCAAATTGTCAAGCGCTACCACGAAAATCCGGCCAGTCTTTGATGCTTCATACAAACGTCCTGGATATACCTCTTTGAATAATTGCCTCAGTACAGGACCTAGCTTGTTGCATCAAATTCCTCAACTGATAAATAAATTTCGATGTGGTGCCATTGGAGTGATTGCAGACATCAAGCAAGCATTTCTTCAACTCTCTTTAGTTCCTGAAGATCGAGACTATCTAAGATTCCTTTGGTGGGAAGACAGGGAACACACTAAGCTGAAATTCTACAGACATTGCCGTGTCGTCTTTGGTGTTTCATCAAGCCCCTTCCTATTGAATGCCACGATTAACTTTCATCTTAAATCTCAAGAATTCCAAACAGAAATCTTGCAAAACACGATCAATCGTATGAAAGAAGGTTTTTATGTGGACAACTTAGTCACGAGTGTTGATACCTACGAAGAATTGGAACAACTGAAATCACAAGCTATACAAGTAATGCAAAAGGGTTCCTTTGAGTTAAGGTGCTGGGCTTACAATGGAATTCAAGATGAAGAAGACCAGAATGTACTTGGCTTAAAATGGGATACCCAGACTGATGAACTTTACTGTGCTGCTGGCAAAACTTCATCAGCAGACAAAGTTCTTTCAAAGAGAAAGCTTCTTTCTGTTGTCAATAGTATATACGACCCAATTGGATTCACAACACCTGCAACGTTACTGCCAAAGCTATTGCTTCAAGAGGCGTGGCAAAACAAAATAGGCTGGGACGAAGAATTGCCTCCTAATATTCAGCATCGATATCAACACTGGGTGAAGCATATTGATCTCATAGAACAGTGTAGAATACCTCGTAAATTGATCCAGGGCACTCTTGAGAACATAAGCCTACATGTCTTTACCGATGCTTCTGCAGATGCATATGCTTGCTGTGTATACTTACGTTCTGAAGGAGAAGGCACCTCGGTCCAGTTAATAGCTTCCAAAGCTAGGGTAGCCCCGATGAAAAGACCAACAATTCCACGTTTAGAGTTACTGGGAGCTGCAATGGGTGCAAGATTGGCATGTACCGTTCTTGAAGCACTACAACAGCCATTGAGAGTTTACTTTTGGGTCGATTCAATGGTTGTCCTAAGCTGGATAACAAAAGGTGAACCGTGGAACACTTTCGTCGGCAACCGGGTTAAGGAAATACGTAAACTCACAAAGGTTGATAGTTGGAGATTTGTACCAGGAACAATGAATCCGGCTGACCTGCCTTCCCGTTCATGCGGTTGGAAGGAGTTGATCGATAGTCGATGGTGGGAGGGCCCCCTTTGGCTAAAGGAAGCAGAAAATACCTGGCCAAATACTGAGATTACAGTAACTGAAGAGGCTCTAGTTGAAAGAAAGAAAAATGTTATCTGCAGTACGAATATCAACTTACAGGAAAACTTCAGCAAGGAGCTTCTGTACTTCTCTAAATACAGTAAAGTTATACGAATGGTAGCTTGGATGTTACGATTTGTCAATAATGCTAAGAACAAGTCCACTCGAGTTACATCCGAGTTAACAAGTGAAGAAATACAAAGGGCAGAAATTGCCATCATAAAGCTGGTACAAGGAGAAATGGCTTCTGAATTGGAGGAAAAATACTCAAAGTCAATACGATTTTCCGAAGAGTCCGGAGTCTTGAAGGTGGAAACTAAGTTGGTGTTAGGTGAAGATCCAGAAAGTTTCCAGAGACCAACAGTACTACCCGACCATCCTATCGTGAGACTGTACATCGAACATGTCCATAAAGCTATGATGCATAGTGGTGTTCAAACAACTCTGAACAACATTCGAGAACTTTACTGGATTCCTCGCGGTCGAAGGGTAGTTCGAGAAGTTATAAGCAAGTGTGTGGTCTGCAAGCGACACTCAAGTAAACCAGTGCAGCCAGATACGGCCCCTCTACCCATAGATCGAACAAAACGCTTGTCTGCATTCCAAGTCACGGGTGTAGATTTGGCTGGTCCCTTGCACTTACGTCAAAATATCAAGGCATGGATTGTTTTGTTCACATGTGGCGTATATAGAGCCGTTCACCTGGAACTCGTTACATCATTGTCATCTGAAGCTTTCATGCAAGCTATGAGAAGATTCTTTGCAAGAAGAGGTAGATGCTATGTAATGTATTCGGACAACGGGACGAATTTTACTGGAACAGCACGAGCCCTTCAATCATTGAACTGGGAAGAAATACAATCTAAATGTGCCTTGCAAAACGTCAAATGGCGTTTCAGCCCACCCTCCGCGCCATGGTATGGTGGTTGGTGGGAGAGAATGGTCCGTAGCATCAAGCAAATTTTACGAAAGTGCTTGGGAAAGGCTTGTGTGACATACGAAGAGATGCTCACAATATTGTGCGACGCTGAAAGTGTCATCAATGGGAGACCACTCACCTACCTTTCAGACGATCCGAATGAAATGACACCGATAACTCCAGCTCATTTCATACAGGACCTTAGAGGAGCAGAAACACATGACTTGGACATTGTCGACTCCAAGCATTTATTGAAAAGAGTGCGGTATGTACAGAGTTTACGAGAAAATCTACGAAAACGCTTTCAGAAAGAATATTTAGGCGAACTTGTACGTAACCCAAAATCTAGATCAAAGCAGAAGGAAATTTCTGTGGGAGAAATTGTTCTCATCGGATGTGAGGACTCGAAGAGGCTGAGCTGGCCATTAGGTTGTGTTGTAGAACTTTATCCTGGAAAGGATGGTGTTCAAAGAATTGCCAAACTACGAGTTGCAAATGGCTACCTCACTCGACCTGTACAAAGATTGTATCCTCTCGAGATGTCCATCTGTGACTTACCATCTGACATTGCAGCGAATGGAGAAGTCAATGTCGACTCTGGCCCTGTGGGATCTTCGGCTGCTCCTATCCCAAAACCGCTCATTCCTGAGACTGAGACTCTTGTTCCTGAAACTGAGACTCTCGTTCCTGAAACTGAGGTTCCTCAGTCAGTGAGACAAACTCGCAGTGGTCGAAGAATAATTCCACGCCAACGGTTGGACTTGTAGTATTGTATTATAGGACTGTGGTTTTGTATTGCATTAGGCCTCATTGGCAATACAAAAGGTGGGAGTATGTTGCCACTCGTTTAACATTTGGCACTTCCGCTTAGCATTGTATATATGTTTTGGTGGATCTGGCAACAGAACGAGAAGTTGGTTGAAAGTTTTTGTAAACTTACGATAGCGTTCCTTTTTATAAGTTCTAATTAATTATAGATTAATTTACGTTAAGTTACTCATTGTGTACGAAATATATCCTGCATATGTATGTGTATTGAGTAGTGTCTTCAATAAACTATGTACCAGTGATTACGAAGTTTTATTTGAGTAACAACAATAGAAATTCTTTCTCTCAACAGAATCTGCGAGATCGTAGGGATAGCCAAAAAAGTCGCCAACGTGAAAGAAATCGTAGAAGCTACGCTAAATAAATTTGTTGGTTAGTATAGACAAATTTGATTATGGACATTTTATTTACTTATTAAAAGGTGGTGTATTGAATGTAGCTAAGTAATTCTTGAAGTTTAATGAGCAGGAAGCATGTTTTATTCAATGTAGATTGTGTAGATGAGCATTCCTGCATTGACAGTATCCTTATATTAGTCTTGCATGTTCGTTTGTAGAGCAAACAACGAGGAATTGCGAAGAAATTCTCGGGGGTTGGTGAGCGGTAGTGAGCAGGGGCCTTTGCTCCCTAGTAAATAAAAATAATTAAAACTCATTATTACAAACAATGACTAATTGCCTATATTTACGAACCTTTTACTAAAAGAATATTCCATTTTTGGGAAATATCGACTATTGGGCATGGCCGAAAATTGATACGTTTTGAAACTTGAAATGAACTCAAAATTTTTGATAAACAATTTTGAAATTTCAGTCTCATGTTAAAAGCCGAGTGAGAAAAAACACGTAAATGCACATCACCTAAAAAAATGGAGCGTGTCGTAACTAAGAATGTTCAACGAAAATGGAACTGTGCAGGCATATTTCATGGTAAGCAGCGGACTAAAGCGGAAACGTCACCATTTTTCTTCAATGACTTCTTCGATTGGAAGAGATGGAACTCATAAACATGTTGCACCTGCTTCTGCTGGGTTGTTACGCTCAAAAGGCCCAGAATTTTTTTGTATTTGTAAGGAATATTTCATATTTATAGTTGAATGGTTTAAATGTAATAAAATGAATTCTTTAATTTTGAGGGTGTTTTTTAAATACTGAAAAACCTATAATTTGTTAACCAAAATATAAAATTTGTTATTAATATTACTTCATTTATATTTTCATTTGTCATAGAAAATACATAACATAGTTTATTCAAAGCGTATTCGTGTATACATATTTCATATTTTGTCTCTAGCTTTAGACCCATAGGTTTTCTTCTATTCCTAAAAATAAATCTAACATATTTACTTAAGAGGTATTTCAGTTGAGTTGCAGCAAAATCTTCTTTCTGACCCTTTTCAAGTAAGCCTCTTTCGAAAAGCAAGCGTTTGATAGTTTGACAAAATTTTACTTTTGTCAAAAAATTATAGAATGCATACACAAAACTTTTATTAAAATTTCAATTCGTTGTTTTCACATAATAATATTCGATTACTATATTTTTATTATTTTATTTAAATTAGATATGTTCGGATAGAATCCGGAATTGAGCAAGGTTGACCCATCCTTTCATCCTTAAGTGGGTCAATAAAATAGGTACCAAGCATGCTTGACAGCTAAACACTGAGGGTTCCGCGTGAGGCTGACCACCTTACCGGTACATATGCCTAACACCCCAGAACCCAAGGTCACAAATGCTGAAATGGGCACGGTATGCCTTGGCCCTCTAATGGACTGTTGCGTCGAGGAATTTAGTTTTAGATATATCTTCAATATTTTCTTTTTTAGACTTTTAATGCATCAAAGGTACTTGTCGAAGGATTTTTAAGGGGTTTTAATGGAGAGATTTAAAGCATTTTGTGACGTGAATTAATGGTTAAAAGATTTTTCCTTAATGTATATCTGGAAAAAAATATTAATTTCATATGTGTCAAAAGATCCACTTATAATTTTCAATTTGGTCTGGGAATATGCTAAAGTTGAACTACAATTTTAACGTTATATGGTTTAGATGCGTTAAAAATATGCAGTAGCAATTTGAAATGACATTAAATTTTACAAACACTTTTTCCAAGCAACCTTCTTCAGTACTAAAAACTTATTTTTATTTCAAAGTACTAAGTTTTTTGGTGTGCAAAAGTATTTTCAATCTGAGTCAACGAATTCGATTGCATAAGTATATTTGCAGACTTCCAAATCTTCTATCTAAGAAATATAAAAAGTATATTTGTTTGTATATGCATATCAAGACAAAAACAAGATACTCTCTCAAATAAATTGCTAAGAAACTCCCAAAATAATACTTTGTCAAATACATTTTTAATTTTACTATGCTTATTTAAATCCAATACTAGATGTTTAACGACATTTGTTGCTAAAAGATATGTAATAATAATTATAAGTTAAGTCACATAAATAAGTAATATATTCAATAAGTACTGTCAAGAATCCCACCTCATCACTTAGTCAGACTTTGAAAATACGAAACTTGGTCATTAATTGTCTTGAGTGATCATTAAATCACTCCGAAATTCTAATCTCATATTTATTTCCTGGTGAAGTGCTACAAATTCTACAAGTGATATCGGATTAAAAGAAATTGAAGTTTTAAATAAGAGCTAAATTAATAAGACCCATTTTTAAAAGTTTGTAATATAAAAATATTGTATTTAAATCAAAGTTTATAGTGTTTATTTAATTAATATATTGTATTAGCTATCCTAAACATAGCCTAGAGGTCAAAAGGAATGCAATCGCTTTCTTTGGCAAAGACCTCATGATCCCGTGAAGGTAGAAGTCTGATTTCTTCCATCTACCATTTCCATTTTACCAAGTCACTGGAAGGGATGATTCACACATTGTACTTGTTAAATTTATCAGAGTAAAAATTGGTATCATAAGAATTATTATTTATTATAAAATAGAGCCACCCTAATGCGCAAATTTTGATATTGGTGTGAATATTTTCACTCTTCAAACAATCTTTTACGTAAAATCTTACCAACTTTACTCCAATTCTATCTAAAATAGCAACTTCTATTTTGAAAACTGAATTTAGTTGATGCCGGATGTACAATAGGACCTGATTTCGATGTAGTGACCACTTCAATGGAAGGACCACTTCGGAAAAACCCAATTATTTTATTATAGGAATAGTGTTAAAAACCCTTTTCTTTACGACCTTAAGGTAAGAAGTTCTTCCTTATTGCGACTAAGTATTTGTTTGAATTTCTAAAAAAAAACTTTAAAAAAGCGCTGAAAAGGTAATTTTCGTAGTTAGCTTTAAAATATCAACTCGTTAGTGTGTATCAAGAAGATACTTGTTTTCTTTTGTTGAACACAATAAGAAAGTCAGTTATAAGTAAAGAAAAGGGGAACAAGATGAATAAATAGCTAAATAGGGTACGGACAAATGTAAGGGAATGGGGACAAGTTGGACTGTGTAAAACCAAGTCAGTTTAACTGACCAGAATTGAACCTCACAATTAGACGCACGCCTAATGCAATTTACAGCTATTAACTTCACTGAACTTGTAGTATGCATTATGCTTTTCAGTAGCTTATTCTTTAGGGTAGAGTGGGGCATGACAAATGACAGTGAGTGCGCCCTCTAGATGGAAATGAGCATAGAAGGAAAGAGCATAGGCGTATAGCCCGTTACCCCGCTCGCCAGAAAAGACAGCCACGAGAGACGGACAAAGAATTACGACGCAAACACATAGACAAATAACAACATTTATTGACAAACACAAACAGCCATGCCTTACCGAGATTCGTGCCCGAACCCAGCAGCTCCAAAGGTTAACACCCTCACCATTTCACCACCGGGTCGGCAGAGAGGGGGATGATCGAACAGCTTTTCGCAAATTTGTCACATTTGTCCCCATAGACCCATTAGGCTCCAAAACAAACGCATGACAATTTTAAGACGATGGCGCCCACTCGGAGCAGAAGTTAGACTTCCACCCTCACGGGGCTCTAGAACTTGTGATAAAGGTTACAAATACATTTTGTCATACAGGCTATACCCTGCATTACAACAAAAACAAAAACGATAAATATAAAATGGTCAAAAATTATTTTAAAATGCATTAAATTGAAATAAAATTACTTCTTCTAGAGTAAAACCAACTTTATAAATTACTTTACGTACCTTTACGTACAAACGTCCCTTACGTACAAATACCTTACGTACTTTACCTTTACGTACAAACTTTTAATACTAGAACTTTTCAATTTTAGTTCTAAATCAAACTTAACTTAAAGGCACAAAATAGTATTCTATTTCCTATTCTCTATTTATCCTTAGAAAATGAAAGTAACACTTTTTAAAGAAGTAGATAAAATGCAACAGAATTCCTATTTAAGTCCTTAAATTACTTTCTCTTCTGTAAAACGCCGCAGCTGTTGCAAGATGGGGATTACAATTTAATACCCCCCTTCTACCATCGGGGACTATCTCTGTACGCATTATCTGCAAGGGTCCAACGTATAGTCTCAGCGCAGATGTCCAACTTACCTCACGCTATCTTATCCTAGTAATAGATTGCATTATCACTTAAAACGATTTGGAAGACTGGTGACAGCTTTGGACTATGGTGCTAAAATGGAGTTGGTGCAAGTGTAGTTGTCTGGGGTTTAAAAATGCTTTATTAATTTTCAATTTAGACCCAGTTTTATTATTCTGATAATAATATGATGTTTGTTGGATATGATTAAATAAATGTGATTTTGATTTGAAGCTAGTTGTGGAGAAATGGTCTTAAGTGTAAAATATTAAAACAATGTAATTGATTAATTTTAGTGTATGGCTAATGTTTAGTTAGTAATCTGATATTAACCGATCCAGCGGCGCAGTGGTTAAGATGTTAGCCTTTGGAGCTGCTGGGTCCGGGTTCGAATCCGTTGAGGCATGGATGTTTGCGTTTGTCGAGTATATGCGGGGTACATGCTCGTTAAATCTGTTGGGTTCGAAGTCCTGTGGGCGGTCATTACCACGGGAACAGATCCCTGGAGAAAATTTCCCTCCCCTTCAGGGACGTGTCTAAATTGTGGAGGTGGCGACAGATGGCAGCATCTGTCATTTGTGTATGTGTGTGTCTTGTGTTGTCCTACTTGACGATGGTTTAAAAGCGGGTCCTTGCGACCAAGCACATAAGTTTGAATGGTGTTTAGGATGATTAATGATGATACAATAATAAAAAATATAGATTTAATTGATAGAAATTTTATACCGACTTGATAAACCTTATTGTAAAAAAGATATAAAGTATTTTTTGTTTTGTTTTTTGTAATGTGAGTTTTACGGGGGTTTGTCTAATAATTATTAATGAAAGCTGCGATTGAACACAAATTATCATATTTATATACATGTAAAAAATGAAACTTCTTTCATTTATATAGAACGGTATATAAAACGCCATTCCGCAAAAGATGTAGCATTTTCCTGGTAAAAATTTCGCAAATATAACAACCAATTCTGTTTAAAATTTGATTTTTACGATAAATTTACAAATAACTCAAGGCGAAATCAGATTTGTTTCGAGTTTAATCTTTGTTTTAAAGAGAGAGCGATGGTACTAAATTTCCAATTTAATTATTCTTCCATCGAGAACTATCATTATATTTTATCTACAAGGATATGGAAGCTATTAACATAAAGTGATGTTCTGCTTACGAAACATCGTATTTTAGTAATTCATTAATCACTTACAAAAATTAGTTTTGGTGTAAGCTTTGTGCTTTTGCGTTACGAGACAGTATATGCAATCTTATTTCAAAACTTTTAAATACCAAAAATTGCACCTTTGAACTTAAACTTGATAGCTTGCATTAAATAGCTATATTTATTACAATAATATTTTGATAAAAATTTTGCTTGTTACAGTTGTACTTCACTGTGGAAATGTAATAATGTTTTTTTAACCAATCGTGATACTTATCGGCTTTTGATTTGCATTAATCCAAATATTTTGTATGTTGTATAGATACTTTTAAATCACGAATTCAGTATGACAAATGACAGTGATTGCGCCTTCTAGAAGGTAGAGTGTAGGCTTTATAGCCCATCACCCAGCTCGCCAGAAGAGACAGTCACAAGAGACACAAAAAGAAGGACGACACAAACACATAGACAAATAACACGGTCACAAACATCCATGACTGACCGGGATTCGAACCCGACCCCAGCAGTTTCAGAGGCCAGCATGCTAACGATTGAGCCACCGGGGCGGCACGAATTCAGTATACTTTTAACTGATTATCATTTTCATCGTTTATGTATAATATCCACGTATGGAGCATATGGTATTTTTTTTAATTTTAGAAGAATGTTGTAGCTTTCATTACATAAATTTTTTATTTTATTTGTTATCACTTGATTATTAAAAAAACCGAAATTAAATAAAATAATTGTATTCAAAATGTTATACAAACTAATAAATAATTAAAACTTCAAAATAAAACTAAAATGTATGTAATTAAAAAAAAAGAAAACTTAAGCTTACTAAAAAAAAGTTGAAATGATTTTTGCATGTGTATTCCACTGGGGGTAAAAATAAATATTTTTTTTCTAAATTTATAGAATTAAATTAACAAAGAGTTCGTGCATTTATCTTTGCCATTTAAAACTACTTTGATGAGTTATTAATTAAAATATGCATCGTCAACAGTTAGCTCGACCCAAAACAAATAGTTTATAAATCATAAAAAAAAGGAAAATAAACATTTGCATTTTATAAAAAAAAAACTCTCACAATTTTTGTGGACTAATTTAACGAAGATAGTTTGTTTTGATTAATTTTATTTTTTCACCATAGCAAAAAAATTACGATTTTTTTTCAAGTTTATAACCACAACTGTCTTTATAATTTTCAATCAAAATAAAAATGAGCATTACTTATTAATGATTAAAGATGTTGATGTCTTCATTTTGAATAAAAAAATATTTAAAATTTAATTTGACGAATGAAGCGATTTTAAAGTATTTTTTAAAAGAAGTTCGTTTATTTAACCTTAAAAATGTATCGCACTTCATTTAAACACTAGATAGCTAGTAATCAGAATAACAAGTATCGTTTTTTTTTATGCTTGAACATTTGCGTGGTGTTTATAATTTACAAAACAAATTGTAATTTATTTTATTTGCATTAAATACTTCAATTTAAAATTTATTATTAGTAACTTTATATACGACACAATATATTACCACCATTTAGTTAATTTAAATCTAATAAAACTTAACAGATGAGAAAAAATTTAAAACCGTGACTTTACGTTTACTTCTAAAACATCTTAAACTGACATTGGTAACTTGTTTTAGATAATTGGTAGTTACTTGTTAGATAAAATACTTTAACCCTTTCAGTCCCGGTGATGCCATTTGCATCATCACTTCAATATATTTTTTTCAAATGTTATGTCCGCGCGCTATGACATCCACACACATCATTCGATTCTTCTTCACACGTCGTTCAGACAAAATTTTACTTTTATAACAAATAGTCAATAGAAGTTAATTTTTTTTTTTTTTTAAAAAAAAACACAAATCTCGTTTTTTTTTTTTTTTTAAGTCAGTTCAGTTCCTTTAAAAATTTAACAAAACAATTATTAAAAATAAAAACTTTAAAATAATTTTTTTTTTTTTTTTTCTAAAATATGGTCAGATTTATAACTAAAATATATAACTTTTTTTGTTTTTTAATTTTTTTTTTTTTTTTGTTTTTTTAAAGGATTTTTGACATTTCATTTGAAAAAACCATATAAAAAAATTTAAAATTTTTTTTTTTCTTTTTTTTTTTATATTATTTTACTATAAAATTATTTTTTTTTTAGTGATGTTTTTTTTTGTGGTAGAAAATTTTTTTTGACTGAAAGGGTAAATATTCGTGTAATACGTTAAACTTAAGAGGAATTTGAATCTTTAACCAGCAAACATTTCTTTAATTTTCACCTTACGTAAATTATAGTGCTCTTTATTAAAATGTTCCCATGTTAGTTAAATTAAATTTAGTCATTCATAATTAATTTTTCAGCATCGGTAATAAATAACGTAATTTAGACGATTAACTTCGCATTAAAAACTTTTATAATGTATAAACTTAATGTCACATTTTTTGAGGGATTCGTGAAGAATTCTTAATTCCAATTTTCAATTCACATCAGCAAATAATTTGACGCAAGAACTCTTAGTGTCGACACTTTGAAGATTACACAAGGTCACTTATTAAAGGAGAAGGACACATTTTTATTTAAAAAAACTTGTTATTTAAGTTGAATATAATTTACTCTTCTAAATTATTTCGTACTTCATATTCATATTTGCTAGTTATCTAGTTTAAATAACAAATTTTTTCGACACTAAGTTAATCAATTTCATTTTTAATTTTTATTAAAACCACTTACAAAGTAGACTGGATTAGTTTATAATTTTGAAATTACAATTGAAATTTTTGGTTACATTTGAAGTTGGCAGTTTTCGTAATATTTTAATAAATTTTGCCTTGTTAGGGTCATATTTACAAACATAGAAATTATAAGAACTTTTAAAAAACCTTAAAAAGCTAAACTGTATATATTAATAAGATAGCAAGATTATCTGTAGTTTAGTAAAAAAAAATCTCCTAGTAATCTGTTCATTAGTATAATTTTCCATTTAGGTTTCTAAAGAAAAAAATTTATCCGTCAAGTATTTTTACTGCTATTTCAATGTTCTAACCAATAAAAAAACCCTGAACGATAATTAGCAGAAGCGCACAAAAAATCAAGCAAAACTAAAACGATACATTCATTCTGCACTCTAATTCAACATCATTTACAAAACAGATCCACTCTATATTATGAAGTGTGATAATGAACAAACCTGCAATTGTTGAAGGCCTGCGGAAAGCGAGCGGATAATTTAAAATTCACGATTTGCGCTTCACTATCGCAATTCCGGAATGGTACTTGCCATGATCCACGTATCAGGCAAGATAGGACGAACGAGCATCATTCTCTTAATGTTGAGGGGAACACGAACTGATTGCGTTTAATCTGGTTTATGGAGAATCCGAGTATTAATCACGATGCATTTCATATCGTTACGGTTTTGAAACCCCACCCCTTAAGATTAAACGACTGAATTTAAATGTTCAAATGAAAAACTATAAAAAAAGGTTTACTTGCCATTAGTGATTTATTTTTTGGTTTTACACTCATATTAAAAACATATGTATATTTAATGATTATTTTTTTTACTCTTCAGAACTTTCACTCCATGTAAGTAAAAATAACATGCCGTTAATAATAAGGAAAATTTAACGCATATTTATAATTAATTCGTAAAAAGACATTTTACGCTTTACATTAGTATTAAAATATAATTGCTTAAGCTCAGATTATATTTTTTGTTAAATTTAAGAACGTGGGTGTTACTGGGTCTAGTAAAAAATATCATTGCCTTTAAGTTATCATAAATTTTGTTTGATTTGGATTTGTTAGATTTGGATAAATTAATTGATCGGATTAAAAAAAAGAAATCATGCAACCTAAATATTATACTTCGCATAAAAATAGTCACAAAGCTTTTAATGTAGTTAATTTAACACTTTTAAAAAATTATAAGGATTATTTGAAAAACGTATATTAATTTAGCGAAGCCGCGGTAGCTCAGTCGCGTGAAGCATCGTGCTCGCATCGGAAGGGTTGTGGGTTCTGTCCTCGGTGGTCGCTGGGTCGGCGCTTGTACTCGGCTAAAAACCGCCGTGTTGACCAATGGTGGCTGGGGCACGTTAAATATGTCGTCGTCACAAAATCCTCCATGTTCCCATACCAAATTAATACCTCTGGGAGTGCCAGATTAGGGGGTTATCGGCCTTTGATCTGGATCAAAATTCCGATATATGAGTGAGAATGGATGTGTGAAAGGGACCTTCCTGTAAAACGGATGTGTCATGCTGACGGGCAACAGTCGGACTTTCTCCGTTGTGGCGCTCGATAAAATAACGGAAACCACCCTCTTAGCCTTAAATCGGGTAGTCCTCTACTCCGGGCTCGGTTACTGAGTGGCATTAGAAACAACAACAACATAAATTAGCGAATGTAGTAAAAACGGCTAATTGGAATTTGGTTCGCTAAACTGTTTAAATTTTTGAACCGTATGCTTATATTTTAGATAAGTAACAAATTTGTATATTACTTTTCATGCTTAGCAAAAGCTTTTAAGTAGACTGCTCACTAAAAACATAATTGTATGAACTTATTAGATATCAAATTCTCATTTCGAAATAAAAAGTAAGAAAGTCGATGAGATATTCGACCGATTTATAGAACAATACTTCAGCGTCTGTAATTTTAATATCTATATTTATGATATCGAAATTGGAATTTAAGTCCAAATAGCATTTTTTTTTTAATTCAAAAAATGCAAAATCCCAAAGAAGCGCGCGGTTGTGCCTTATGCTTGCTTTGAGAACCTTCTCACATGTCGATCTCCTTACTTAACCAGGGTTTTAAATTACGTAGCGTAGTTGGTTGTGTTACAAATTCAATAAATTTTATAACGTAAAAACCTCGAACTTCTTACATCTTTAAACACCGTGACTTTAATATTAAAACAACCTCGATCCCTTCCTATAACCTTCATGAATAAGCAAATACAAGTAAAACAATGAGAATACTATCATTGAAAAATACCTTTCTTTCCACTTCACCCCATTCAACGCCATTCCCCAGGATAATAATACAATGATTACGCTTTTGAGAAAAATAAATTGGTTCCGAGATATTTCCATTTATTTCTAAGTCGCAACTATTCACCGGCATAAAACAATCAGAATTTCTGCGATTTGGATTGAAAAAATTGTAGTTGAATAATTTGAAAAAAAATTGTGTGTGTTTCATTGAGCATTTTGTAGTAGTAGTGGTATATATATTGCGATATGTGCTCGACGACTAGTCTGCTTCATCGCCATAGAATTTTATAGTATGTTTACTTAAAAAAATGTAGTGTGAGGATTTTGTAGTATGTTTACTTAAAAAAATGTAGTATGAGAATTTTGTAGTATGTTTCCTCTTAAAAAAAATAAAATTAAAAAAAAAAACACCGAAATAATGAGAAGGATAAGGGTTTTTTCAATGAAACATGAACTTTAAAAAGATTTGCTGTTTTCTATGCATTATTCCTTTTAATAATTACTTTCAATTTTGATTTAGAGTTGCTCTCACTACATTTCAATTATACATTAATCCATAACTACATAATTTTATGGATGAAATGCTAGCTTATCGGTACAAACCACTCTGCTACCCGGGCCCCTTTCTGTAATAATATGCCGAGTTAGGCCTATTAGGGACCAGCTACTCACTAAGTGTGCTCTTGGTAGTGCCAAAAGCTACGCTATAAACGGAGGTAAAAGTTCCAGAAATAAATGAAGGTGGACAAATTCCTTCAAAAAATGACCTGGGGTTCCTAAGTACTCTGCGACATTTATGTGTTACTTAAGAATTTGGTTTCGAAAGTCCAGGAGGCGCTAGGGTACAATATCGCTTGAAGTTCAGTTGGGAGTGTGGTCAGTCAAGTGATGTGGTGCATCACTTGACTAGGGTTCTAAATTAAGGAGTTTATTGGTTGTGTTGGAGTCAATACAAGCTCTAAATATACTGAAAAATAACTACTGGAATAAGTTCGCCTCTGATGAAGCAATCAGCCATCAAAAACCAACCCTACCTATATAGTTTTTGAATGGTGACTGACTGAATAGTCAGGGAGATATTCAAGTAGAAGTCCGTCCCGGGCTCGATTCCTGCCATATAGGCATAATTTGTGTCTATATATCGATGTATTTACACACTGCACATTTTTACATGCTAATAAATACCAAAAAAGTGCACGTCGCTGCTTTCTTTGCTTTTACTCACGTGTCGACCTAATTAATTAAACCAGGGTTCTAAATTACGTAGCCTAATTGGTTGTACTGAAGCTCAAAGGAGCTGCATAATACACTCTTAAAACGAACGAGCGATTTTAACTCAGTCTGAGTAATTTTTACTCCTCCAGTCTGGAAAATGCACTTCTCCTCTTGGAGTAGATCCTTTGCGTGTTTAACCTCCGACAGGATCACTCCAAACGAGTGATTTCAACTCAGTCTGATTTAATATTCACTCCTTTCCAGTGTCGAAAAATGCACTTCTCCTACTAGAGTGGATTTCACTCGTTTGTTTTAAGAGTGTAGACAGCCTAAAAATGTGCAGAAACCTAATCTTGTCTGGAGTGAGCCCCCCAAGCCGGAAAATACATATACCAACCAACCTTCCCATCCAATCTGGTATGTTTTGTATGGGAAACAATGTCGCCCGACATTTACCGGAAAGGTATTGGTACCAAACGCTTGATTTTGAACCACAGTTCAGTGACGAGGCAGACACCTTTCAATAAGCGCGTTTACATGAGCCATCGAATCCACGGAATGAAGAGGAAACTCCGCAATTTTTCCGCCTAGGCAGAACCGGAATTACAGGGTTCTTTAGGGGGTTTCGCAAACCCTACAATCAAAGAGGGTTTGACGTTTTATTCCATGGAATCGGTCACAGATGCGGAATTTGGGTTAGAAATCCTGCTCGACCACTTTTTCCCCTGATGGAGGGTTTGGAATTTCATGGATTCGATGCCTCATGTAAACGCGCCTTATGATCAGTTAAACTATTTTCAATCTAACAAAAGAATATGTAGTGAAAATCATTCGGGGAAGCTGAAAAATGAATACCAAAGTCCTTTGTAACGTCCTCCTTTGTTGTGTCCCAGTGAGGATTCTTTCTCAGCGTGCCTATTCAAATTTGATAACCATTGGCGGATTATGGGCTATGAAATGTAGTTGTTTTGGGAGGTTTAATTATTTATCAGTTCACTGAGTGTAGTGGATTGAAAGACAATTTTACAAAAAAGCCTTTTGGATTTGGAAGAATAAGAAAGAAAAAAGTATAATAAGTTGAAAGAGAACGGTAATTCAGTGTTGTTAATCTTTTGTGATCGAAACTGATTTGGAAAAAAATTCAGACTAATTGGAATTGATTAAAATACAAGATACTTTATTACTACGAATAAAATTTATAATCTCTTAAACCTTTATTGTGAAACTTAGTTTAAGGGCTCAGAT
Organism: Hylyphantes graminicola; assembly: GCA_023701765.1. NCBI lineage: Eukaryota > Metazoa > Arthropoda > Arachnida > Araneae > Linyphiidae > Hylyphantes > Hylyphantes graminicola. Next base: position 34,069,299 of record CM043111.1, on the reverse strand, counting down.
TCAGTGTTATCTGTGCGTCAAAATTGGTAGAGAAAAGCCGCCTAGTTGGTGCCACAAAATATGGCTCTCATTTTTGGGGAATATGCCGAGTCTGCAAAGGTTTGACCGCCAATATTGCAAGAGACAAAAAATAATTAAAGGGCTCACTTTTTTATTATATTTCAGAAAAATTGTATAAACATTAATTTTTTTATACATATTTCAAATTTTCATTAAATTATTAGATTTTTTTAAACATATATTTTGCTTCATTTACTTTTTTGCTCCCATTGAAAAAAATATATGTATATAATAATATATGCAATAAATATTCTTATTATGAAATTATCATTTTGCTTAACTAAGACAAGATACTTTGCTCGGATCATTTATCGCAAATTAACTTTAATAACACAAACCTGACTAGTAAAATATACTTTTATGTATGCTTTATTTCTATTGCAAATGTTATGTTCTGCTGTATTTGTTTACTTCCATGACAGTTCCTACTGTTTAAAAGACAATTTTTCAAAATTGATTGAAAAAAATATTCATCGGAGGTCACCTTATATATGTATCATTTGTCATTTCAAATCTAAAAACCTATTTTCTTCTTTCTTTTACAGTTATGAATTATGTATTTATATTTTTAGAGGCTTTTCTACCTTGTTAAAAAACAAAGTTCCTTAAAAAATGGGAAAGTAAGTTCAATGCCTTCAACCAAAAGTAAAAACGTACTACTTTTACAAAAAAAATAATAGGTTTAACGAAAGATTGTTTTCAAAACAAACACTTTTTTGGACAAAATCAATCGAAAAAATATACAAAAAAATCTTTCATAGGACTTCGATGATCTGGCTCTGTAGCTGGTATTTTTCAACTTCTTTACAGTTGTTTGAAAAAGCTGTAACTTGCATATTAATTAAGTCTTCTTCTTTTTTAATTTTCTTCAATTATTAAATATGTTTTTACAATCAAAAAAGTCAAGTGGCTACAAATGAAGTACGGTGACAATAGAAAATTATCCAAAGACTGCAGTTACAATTATTCAATTCAAACTAGTTTATCTTGAAAAAAAAATTAAATTTTTGCAACGGATTTGTCAAACCAAAAAGGAACTGTGGATCTATCTGTGAAAGGGAAACATTTGTTGTTTACTGTTTTTGGGATATGGCCAACTTTTACCGAATTTTCTCGATCTTAAACGTTTTATTTTCACCAGTGTTACCAAACTTTTTCACAACTTTTTTTGTTGTTGTGTGTTTTTTATATAAATCTAGAAATGATTATAAAACTGGATTAGCTGGCTGTCAATTAAAAATCAGACTCTGGAGTGTTTTGGTAAATACAAAATAATTGCAAATGCAATACATTTATGGAATCGAAGGAGGTAAACTCAATAAAAGAGAAAAAATAAGTTGTTTACTTTTTTACTATTTTATGGTTTTCAAAAATAGTGCATGTGTAATCCATATTTAAAAAATAATTTAGTGTATAGAAATTTAAAACAATAATAGTTTTTTTTTTAAAAAATACAGCTTTTAATATTTAAAAAATAGTGATTAATAAAATAGTTTCCAAATCGGCAACGAGGCCCTTATTGAATAAACTAAAGAATATACTTATTATTTATGTTTTTTTTAGAACGATTACTCAATTTTTATACAAATGGTAAATAATTAAAAATTTAAATATTTCAGACTTCATTTATTAAAATTCTTTTTATAGCACAATAAGTGTTCTAAAGCTGCAATACTGTATATATTGTATTTAGTAAGAATAATAACCCGTCCTGGTGGCGCAATCGTTAAGACTCTAGCCTTTGGAGCTGCTGGGGTCGGGTTTGAATCCCGGTCAGGCATGGATGTTTGTGACCGTCAATAAATGTTGTTATTTGTCTATGTGTTATCCATTTCTTTGTGACTGTAAAAATTCTTTCTGTGTCTGTCCCACTTGACGAAAGCTTATAAGCGGTTCTCTGAACAAGCACACAAGCTGGAATATATATGTACCATACCATAAGAATAATAACAAAATAATAATTAAGTTAAAAAATAAAATAATAAGATTTTTTCCTTGTAAAGATAAGTGAAGCATAATTTGTATTTTTTATGTCATTTGACAATTATAATTAAATAATGGACAGTAAAGCAAAAATTTTATTGAATTTTTGTCTAAACAAGCTTTTACAGCTAGTCGATTTTTGTATGCATGCAGTTATGCTACCAATTTATAAATGTTGAGTTCAAACGTATTTTAATTTTTTATACAAATAAATACATGTAGGACTATCAAATTGTCCTATATTTTCTCAAAACGATTCTAAAAATGACTTTAACTTTACTTCCATCTGTCTTCATTTGTTTTTTTTATTCAACAAAAATATTGTATTTTCAATTTTTTTAATAAAATGGACAGTATAAAATTCTTTTAGATATCTGTCGGTGACATAATCTCAATCTGCGTCTTCACCATTAAAGGCCAATCCCCTCCTCTTGACCCTCATTTCGAATTCCCCATGTAACAGCTTTACCGCCAACCTCTTTTGGTTTTAGACTAATCCTAAGAAGATCCCATCTTGAAAGGAATCCTAGTCACAAAGAAGCCCTGGGAGAAGGTCCTAAGTCTTCCGGACATAAGAGCTTAATAAGTAGACCAAGTAAGATGTCGAGATAAGGAAGATTAAACCCCGTGAACAGCGCTCCACACGCAAAAGTGCGTGAATTCGATTGAGAATGTATTTGCTCACTGGGATGTTTTAGTGCAACTTGGTATAACAAATAATTGACATTTTTGTGTTTGACTTTTGATAAAGATATTTGAGATATAGATCAAAGAACTTGATTTTGATAAAGGCAGGTAAGTTGGTTTTAGATTTTGTGGAAAAATTGCAAGTTTTGTTGCAAATTAGATAAATCAAAATCACGATTTTTCATGAAAATAACTAGCTGATGTACCCGGTGTTGCACGGGTTGGAAAAAAGAAATACCAAGTCGATTCAAGTATTTGTACCATACTACAATTTGATCTGTTATAGGATAATAAGTTTATGTTACTTTTCCCATTCGTTATAAAGAGGGAAAAAACCCTTTACTTATTTTACCTTAAAAATTAAAAATTTCAAAAATGCTATAAAAGTAACTGATATAATCATAGTAATTTCCCGATTAAAAAAATTTTAGCTCAATTTGGTGAGGAAAATATATGGCTACTTACACCCATTCAGCTCTGGCGCAATGACCATCGCACAGCCAACCAGCTGATAAAAAATACTCATTGGGTGGTTTTTTTGTAATAACTTGGCGGGTTCGGCAAAGTATATGTCGAAAAAAAGGAAGACATAAAACCCTAATATGGATCTGTAGTGCGATGGCCTTCAAAAAAAAAACATAGTTCAGCATAAGCTTAACTATGCTTTAAAAAAAAATCATAATTAAAATCCTATAGGTACAATAAAATAACAGAATGAAGACTGGTATGATTACGTCACTTGAAACATATAAACTATTTTTCCAAATTATTAATTTAGTTTTTGAAGGCAAGGAAGAAATTAAACATTTTCAATTTCAATTGCTTTCTAAAAGGTTTTATTTAAATTTTTCTGCCCAATGGCATCACGAAAGGAAAAAAATGATCGGATTTGAGCGAAAGTGTTGTATTTTTTTATTTTTTCCTTAAAGTAGCAGATAAAACGTTCGAAAACGATAGAAAGAATGGTCTGATTCGAAAAAATTTTAGCCTATGTTTGTTTCGGTAATGAGATGAATTTGTGTGCAAAATTTCGTGACGATATGTTGCGTGGTCTTATAGAAACAGACAAACAGAAGTCGCCTTTTATGTATATCGATGTAAGGTAGCTTATTTTTAATATAAATATTTTGTTATAATACGTAAATTAAGGTTGTCTAAAAACTTTATTAAGAAATCATTTATTTGCTGAATACTTTGGTGAATATTTGATGAAATCCAAACTGCAAACTGGTTAGAGTTTTTTTAATTTCTTACTTATAATTTATCGATAATTTGCTTACCAAATAGTTTTGCATTACTAAATTTAAAGCTCACTGTAAAAAAAATGCTTAACGTGATTATTATCTCAAACATTCTTGGCTTTTTCAAGTTTATCTCTCCCGTTTAGATTTTCAAGTTTTTTTTTTTTTTGAAATATAAGCACAATTTTATAACATACATCATTTTGGACAATTCAGTATAATTCATTGTTGTCAACAAGCAACAATGAACGCGACGCAGTTATGCAACGGTTTACACTCTTAAAACAAACACTCCCGATTTACCTCAGTCTGAGTGGATTTCACTCCTCCAGACTGGAAAATGCACTTCTCCTTTGGGAGTGGATCCTTTGTGTGTTAAACCTCCGACAGGATCACTCCAAACGAGTGATTTTAACTCAGTCTGAGAAAATATGCATGCCTTTAGGGTGTCGAAAATGCACTTCTCCAACTGGAGTGGATTTCACTCTTTTGTTTTAAGAGTGTAGCGAATTTATCATAAGTTTGGTGGATCGAATAAGGTACTTCCAATCAAATGAAAATTAAGCAAAAAAAGTAATGGCGCCTTCCCATTTTTGCAACTAATTGGACTTTTTGAAATTTACCTGAAAAATTCTACACTCTTAAAACAAGCACTCCTAATTTAACTCAGTCTGAGTGGATTTCACTCCTCCAGACTGGAAAATGCACTTCTCCTTTTGGAGTGGATCCTTTGTGTGTTAAACCTCCGTCAGGATCACTCCAAACGAGTGATTTTAACTCAGTCTGAGAAAATATGCATGCCTTTAGGGTGTCGAAAATGCACTTCTCCAACTGGAGTGGATTTCACTCTTTTGTTTTAAGAGTGTAGCCTTATTTTGAATTGTTTCTAAAATACTAGGGAACTTTACTTATATATTTTAGGAGGATTACTGCCCAAAATTTTCTAAATTTACAGGTGAATTAACTGATATATTTTCGGAGCATTATTGCCCAACATTTTCCGGTAATGCGCCTGATTTTTTTAAAAGTTTTGGTATAAGTCACAGGTAATAAGTGTTGGTATTAGTTATCTTATACTATATTTCATCATAAAATGAATGAAATACACTATTATTAATAAAATGAATAAAGGTGCCATTCCGGTTTTCAAAAACAAATTTACACTTTTCGACATTTTCAGGTAAAATGCTGTATTTAACTGCAATCATTTGTTAATTTTTATGTAACGTTTTACCTTTATTTCTTATCAATAAAAAATAAATAAATGCATGTAAATAAAAACTACATAATACCCTATGAACATCCTCTAAAAATAAATTAAAAAACTATTTAGCTATTTATTAAATTTTAATTACAGTGAGTCGCAGGAGGATATGAACAATAATACAAAAATTACCCTACTTTTTTTATGAAAACTCCTAAAATAAGTTTTTTAAACTTCTTATCTCCCGAGATCAAAAAGAAAAAAAAAATTACTAGCTAACTCTTTGTCTAAAAACTATCAGATTGCCGTTCTAGCTAATTACATTTTTTTTTTCAAATTAAGCCTTTATGCTTTCATGCCTTCAGCAAGGAAATTAGAAATTCGTGCTTGCTTTGATAATGAAAAAGCCATCTTTCATTTTTTTTTCTGTGTCATCTTTATTGCGTGCAATTTTCTTCTAATTAAATTTAGTGTCGCTTCCTAAAAAAAGTTAACAGCGCAGTAGTGCGAGACTTTTTCCAACAGTTTTTCCTATTAAATCTTACAGTATTCACACACTTTCATAAAACCTAAAGTGGTTACGTTTCTTGGAAGGTTTTGTAAAGGTACGATACGAGTAACTAACTTTTTTAGATTTATTTCACTATATATATTTACAAAAATCTATTTTTATTCATCGGTAATGCTTCAGGTGTTTTTTTTTTTAATTTGTGCGTATTACTTCTACTTTAGTTTTTTTGTTTGTAAAAATAATTTTTCTAAAAGTTAATGTTTGTCGGCACGTCTGACACCAAAAAAATAACAAGAACCTTCTGACATATTACTTTTTCCGAGAAAGGTTTACTAAAGAGTTTGTTTAAATTTGTAAAAAAAATATATATGCAATGGATTGTTTGCTTGTATTTTTTATTAAGTTTAATATTAATTTTATTTAGTTACAGTATTCTTTTTAAATATGAAAGCATTTTTAGAAAATTAATCATGCGAGGAGCAATAAGTACCTAAACTCTAAAAAAAAATCTAGTTTATTATTTTTCTTTCAGTCTTCCTGAATCATACAAAAGCATTTATTATTAAACATCATTTTTAATAAATTCAATATTTAATAACATTTATATTAATATGTATATGTATATGTTTTCACTTCATATATAGTCTTTGTGAATCTATACATTTTGGTTAAACGTATATTATAAGTTTTTTGCATTTTTAAATATTTTTGAACCATCATATATATATTTTTTTAAATATTCTCTACGAAACAGAATAATGAGTTACTTAAAAATCATTTGTAAAATCGATATTTCGATAATCGATTTTCTCAAAATAGTAGAAATATCAGTCCAAACTACTATTCAAACAATTCTTCAAGCATCCGAAGTTCTCAATATTTTATGCTTCCTACCACCGAACTGAGGAAATAAGACCAGTTTCTACTAAACTTCTTTGAGGAATTCCAACAATTAGGAAATTGCGATAAATTGAACAACAAAGCAGAACCAAAAAATGCTCCCCTTCTGTTTTTTCGAGATAATCCAGAAGAACGTAAACTTGGCGGCGCCACACTATTCTGTCCGTCTTCTGAAAATACGAGAATTGGCTATGCCGAACACATTTTACTGTCCAAACTTATACCGAAGAGGCTGAATAAATGATTCGAAAGCATTTTATTGCTGCTTCAGATTGACGACAAAGAGCATTGCTTGTTGTTCTTGGAATGCCCTCGGCTTACATTGTTTTTATTGTTGTTGTTCTTTGTACATGTTTCGAAAGGATTTGGGTTTGCCCTTAACGATGCAATACTGCTTTGAAAGCGTCGGGGAAATATTGCCGAAAAAGGGAGCGAGTATATCTCGATTCCCGCTTTTTGTCGCATTGAAGGCCGTTACGAGTAGAACAGGTAATGCCTTTTTAAAATAAGGAGAAGAATTCATAGAAAAGTTAATACCCTGTCAAATGTCAACTTTTCAATAATAAATCGTTGGCAATTCTTTTTGACTAAATTTTTAAACCGTTAAAAATAATTCTCAGTAGCATTCCTTATTTTTTAAAGACTTCGTATAAGCCACTGATAACAACTGTTACTATTATGGTTTTACGGAATTACATTTTCTAGTGAAAATTTTATTTTGAGTAATAAAACTGAATCAATAAATTATAACTTGATCCTGAATATTTTTCAAATGGAAAATCATTTTTTTTTTATAAGTGTCGCAGCCTTACTCAGAAGGTCAATTATTCAGTAATAGAGAAAAACTTTCAAATATAGTATCCATAAGCAAGCAAAAATAAATTTTTAATACATTTTTTTTTAAGTTTGGACTACCTGATACTTACATTTAGTACATTTTATCGTAATCATACTATTATTTTAAGAAGAAAAAGTTTTACGTTTGGATATAGGAAAAAGACCTGTGATTTTAATGCAGTTTTTTCTTTAAAAAAACTTGTTATTTATTGGAGACTACTATTTGTATAGTCCTCGTAACATTTATTGGTACACAAGGAGTTTAAATTTTTTTAATAAAAATATCATAACTATATAAACTTATCATAACCTATAAAATTCTCATAATTTATAAGTATAAAACCAGCTAAGTATAACTTAAAATATACATTCAAAATGTCCTTACTAGCAGAGACCTTGAATACTAAATAGCAACATTTATTCAAAAGTCATCATCCTTTTTAAACAAAACCTCTTCTTGATAGCTGTTGTCATGCAGGACAAACAAAATAAATACAACTTTAACATATTAAGAATTCTTTAAAAGAAGATAATGGTGAGAAGTGTTAATAAGGAAATCAATCTTCCGTGAGGTTTTATTGACTGGTTTTAGAAAAAAAATACAACATAGAATCATGTAATTTGTGATAATATGATTCCGTGGTCAAATTTGCATTCGCATACCTATATTGCACTTAAAAATGTGGTATGATTGTATGTAACAAATAATTCAGTGCATTCATTGACATTTATAGCCAACGTTATGCTTTTCAAGCATTGTGCTTTTATTTCAACTTTCAGTTTATTTACAATCCTTTATTTTGCCTTATAAGCTGGAATGCTATTTTTTGCTCCTAAATTACTTTTTAAAATACTGCAGAAAACATTCTTCGAAACCCTTAGCAATTTGCATAATAATTTCAGAAAATTACATTTGCCTTTTTAGCCACCTCACAGTTACTTGTTATAAAACAAAATATGAAATCTCTGCAAAGTTTAAACAAAAAATATATCATCAATTTTTTTTATCATTGTGCATTCCGGAATTATTACATTTTAACAGAAAACACTATAATAAGTAGACAGCAGCAAAACAGCTATCAAACTTTTTTATAAATTCGAAATAGTTTGAAAAAAGTATTTCTTTCATTGACAGAATTTTTCTTTACCGCATACTTAATGAGAATTTTTGTTATTTTTTTTGTAACTTGTAGTACCCTTAACTGTTTTTTCTATTTATTAATGAAGATTTTTCACGTGATAATGAGAATTTTTAAAGACTCTTGTACCGGATCAATGAATCCATTAACTCATTCACCTGGAAATTAATGTACTTTAAAGAGTAAAGAGAAAAAACATGCTGTAAAAACTGTTTTCTTCTAAATCCATTTATTTGAAAGTAATTTGTTCTTATAGAGCGCAAGGACAAATTTCTGAAGGTGTTAAATCTTTCTGCAACAATTCACAAAATTAATTATTTAAAATAATTATAAAATGTTGATGCAGATTTATTTGCATGCCAGTTAAAAATAATTAGTTTTGATGAAGCGATTTATGCAAGAAAAACTTGACTGTTAAAGAATATTTAGATTCTTTATTATTTTAAAAAGGTGAATTATGTAAACATATATTTCTACATTGTTTCTACACCTTTCCCACCGAGCTATCACGATCGTGCGGATAAAAAAGAGAATGTTCAAGCTTTTCAAAAATATCGATACCGAAGCACCTGGCTTGTACCATTCGTTATTTGCAAATAAAAATGACTTTGTTTTTAAGGATTTCCTGAAATTCATGCTGTTTAACCCATTTTTTAGATAAAACTCCAAATTTAATCTCATAATTTTAAATCAGCGCCATCTGACCGCAGGTCTTAAAGGGGTATAATAACTAACTCATTCATATCATATTTATTTGATTTATTAAAAAAATACTTTCTAAACGAGGCAGAAATCAAGTGATTAATTCTTATGCAAAGGAGATCATTCAACGGTATCGTGGTTCAGAATTATCGAACCAAAAATATTAGATTTTCTTCGTGATTGCTTCTTAACTTTGAAATAATAATCTTCATTCATGCTTCATTTAAGACTTCATTAATTCATAAACCGAGTGTTTCCCTATTAAAAATTTGCATTAAGTCAATCAAATGTATTTTCTTCAAATTTATAATTTCAAAACTAAAATAAATTAAATTTCTTATGTAATTGATTTATTAAAGTATAAAATATGGTGGAACTACAAAAGTTTTGTGTTTTGGTCCTTTCTTCTTGCTTCCGTGATATTTCTGGGCTGCGCGGGTTCCTTAGGGACGCACCAATCAGATCAAAAGAAACTTTAATCCATCAATTTAAACGCCAATGGCTGTAGAGTCAGTAGGTAAAGCGAAAATAACATCGAAATCGGCACTTTTATAGCCGTTTTCTTGAAATTTTACCGTCCTTTAAATGTTTAGAAATAGATACTATTCTGTGAAAAACCAGAGAGGAGAGGATGTGTGTCTCATGTTTTGTCAACTCCTTATTGGTTGTTGACAGCGAATTGACTCTAATCAAACTTTGTTTAGAGCCAAGACTGCCCATGTCCAATCCGCGTTCCTGCCTGCCATGCGTCCTGCCCATGTCCTTCCCATCATGAAGTCACACTAGTACCATGTATTGCAACTTTTAGTATTCGCTTGTGAAGAAGTAAATAAAGTAAAAGCCTTTCGTTCATTTCAGAATCACAAGGTCCGCTAGAATTGTTCTTTTTGTTGTAACATCTGTCGGGATTTCTCGATCGATTTAGTTTTCAACGCAATTGCATTGACAACTTGTTATATTTACATTGCTGACAAGAAGCATTCAGTTCGTTTTATGGAACTAAATTAGTTATGCCAAATTAATTATTAACATTGAGTCAAATTAATTTAAATATAATTTAAATGGAAATTTGTATCGTAGTAATAATTTTAAATTAAGTTATCGCTACAGGATATTTTACTTTTACATTAGGGAAATTTTTTAAGTGTTTAACCCTTGCCAGCTTTATCCGCAACCTTTAAATTGAAACTTAGTTATTCTTGAATTTATTACAACAGGCGAGATAGTATTACAACAAGTGGGTAACAAGTGATTTCGTAAAAATTGTCATCTTATTACTTGTAGCAAAAACGTATTGCGATTAGTTATTAAGTTTAGCAATTTATGGAACAACTGCTATTGAAAAAAAGTAAAGCTATTATCCAACCTTTAATACCTTAGTATTTTAGGTGTCATATCAGATTGCGTGAAAGACTTAAATTAAAATAATAACAATGATTTGTCCATATGATCATAGTTATATTTGATTTGCAATGAATGATATTCTATTTCTTTAAGTAATTGTTTAACATCCTATTTTGTTCAATTAATGGGGCATTTAACATAAAAATAATAAACCCGCGTGCTCTCGCACTACTTTTGTAGAAGCTTTTATACTGCGTGGAGGCTATGTCTATGAGCTTTAAGTAGCTTTCTAAAAAAAATTTTTAGACGCACTGTTTCACTATCACTATGGTATTCTACACAATATTACCTTACGGTATTACTGTGCACAATAGTCTTTCATTACAGTTTAAACGTTTCTATCACACACATGTTTAGTTAAAATACATTAATGTCAAAAATATCAGTTGTCATTGAAAACCAAATAAATTACAATTTAACCCTTTCAGTCCCAGTGATGCCATTTGGAATCATCACCTTCAATATTTTTTTTCCAAATGTTTATGTTCCATTATGACATACAAACACACATCATTCGACTCTTCATACTTTGTTCTTTTAGACAATATTTTGCATTAATCTCAATAGAAGTCATAACTACTATTTTTTTTATTTAGAAAATAGCTAACAAGCGTTTCACCTGATTTTTGAAAAGTTCACTTCAGTTCCACATATTTAACCCTTTAACCTCGAAACCGGCCCAGGACGGCTCTACCAGCAAACATCGGGAAGGCCGTTTTCGGCCGTTTCGTTTCACAAATAGGGGTGTTGGGTATGTTAAATATTGAGCGTGCTGTGGAAAAAAAAGTATCCGCTAGTGAACATTTCGGTCGTTAGTCATCCTATATAATCGGACCTTTTTGACTTTGTATAAAAATAACATTCTGAGTTACTTGCATGACACAAAATTTGCATAAGGGGCCGTCTTCATATTAAAAATGTTACTAACTTTAAAATTTCCAATGGCAACACCCCTTTTTCAGTCCATATTTCTAATCTATGACGTATTTTAATACGAAATGCCAAATTTGGTTAGTTTTTAAGCATTATTAGGGGAGTTAGAGACGTGCAAAGTTTAGGTGCCATAATGTTAAATGAGTTGCACATAAAAAACTATCCCAATCAATAAATAATGAAGATAATGAAACGAATTTTTTACTGAAAAGAAATTATAACAACCAAAACAAAATGCATTCAATATTGGGGTATTTAAAACAATTTTTATATTTTAAAATAAATATTATTTTAATTTTTAAAAAAATTATGAATAGAAACCCCTTAATATTTTTACATAAATATATTTAAGACAGGAAGTTTAAGCGAAATCCCAATTTTTAATTTCTTTTATTCATAATTTGCTGAGCAAATCGCAAAATACTTTTTAATTGCGCTTCAGGGGACTGTGTATAAGATTATATATGAACTTGATAAACAAATACGGCTTTGGAAAGGAATATAAACATCATTAAACCAACAACCTTGAGATGGTCCCCCATAGGACATCAAGTGATTCGATGGAATAACTCGTTAAATATTCATCCAAATGTAACCAAAACTAAGATTTAGGGGTTTTCGAGGATGCTTAACATTTTTAAATAATCAAATATGTGTGTTACTATTGGAAATTTCAAAAATGTTAACATTTTTAATATGAAGACCTCCCCTTATGAAAATTTTGTTTCATGCAATTAACCTAGAATGTTATTTATTCACAAAGTCAAAAAGGTCCGATTCCATAGGTTGACTAACGGCCAAAATAATCACTTGGGTATTTTTTGATACAGGACGATTCCATTTCGCTTTTTTCCTGCCTAGAAAAACTCGTATTTCGGGGATGAGCAATTCTCCTACCTTGTGAGGTTAAAGGGTTAAAACACAATTTAAACTATTTCGGTTAAAGTAATTACTAATTTTTTTTAATAATATGGTCAGATGCCTTAAAATATATAACTCAAAGTGTTTGAAGGTAATATATATATATTTTTATTTTGTTGTTTTCCACAGTTAAAAATTTTTGGCATCATTTCAAAAACCATATAAAAAATTAAAACTATTTTTTTTTCTTATGGAAATCTTATCTTTTACCTAAAATAAGCTTATTTTATGAATATCAGATGTTTTTGTAGCGTAGTAAATTTTTGGGACTGAAAGGGTTAAATAAAACTCCAAATTCGAAGCAGTTTTTTAAGGAAAATTTCTGATATTTTAACGGATGTTTTTCATATCTTTTCAGCATAAAACTTTAACTCTCTAAAATTAAAATGCATATTTGAAGTAATTTTTAAAGAGAATTTCTCCTATTTGAACTGGTTTCTTCATACCTTTTCACTATAAAACGTAATCAATAACTTTCCCATAAAAAAGGTGTTCGGTCACAATAGGAATGATTAATCAGAATCCTGACACCGAGTGACATTTTCGATTTTGAATAAGAGTGGTGGACTTGCCATAACCTTTTGTTCTCTATTGAGTTCCCGTCACAATGCTTTTACTAAGCCTTTTAGGGATTTTATTCTTTGTTGAAGATATTTGAATTGAAAATATTTTGAAGATATATACTTCATTAATTACTGTATTTTTTTAAGACTAAGCTTTTTTATTATTAAAAATCAATGTCAGAGTCATATTTCAAAAATTTTAATTGAATCACACAATAAAAAATTTCTAACGGTGTTTTTAAGTCGATGGGTATTCGTAACCATTAAATTTCTTTTTCAATTTTGAATTGCGCATTGCGATATATGTTTTTTTAATGTTAGATTTACTTTTTAATTTAGAAATATAATAATGAAATATACATTTGTAAGTTGTATTTATTATTTTTTTGTATGTTTTCAACGAATAGAGCATTTTAAGGCAGCTAAATGTTTTTTTTTTTACTAAATTTACACAATCTCATTAAAATATTTGACTTTTGTAAGTTAGAAAGGAAAGAAATTAAAAGTTACCAATTAAGTTCCCTGTAAATCATTAATGATCATTAAAAAATGATATAATTAAAATAATAGTAAACATCGTTTTTTGAGTTAGTAAAAACTAAATCTAGGAATTTGTACCAATAAAAAAATCCCATAATTAATCACGCTATGGAACATAGAACAATAAATTTAAAAGGATTCGTATGCTCCATAAAGTCATTTCAGGAACTGTCAAACCGAAACGTTTAATGCAGCTACCCTTCGCACATTCTCGATTTTCTCAAATCCATTTTGTGACGCTTGACAAGTATTGGGAACTCGTATAGCAAATTTTAACACTTTAACTGTTTTCGATTTCAGCAATACCTTTAAAAAATCTATATCAGTTACTATTTGCACTTGTAAGATTTTCTCAAAAACCGTATTGTGAAATCCGACAGATACTAGGAATTTATAGAACACATTTGATTCCATTTATCTTCAATTCCGAATATAGTCGAGATGTAGACAGTTAAACGGATGGGCCAACGTCTAAAAACCTATTTTTATACTTCTAATTTTCTAATATGAAATATAAAGTAATGAAAGTGTTACGATGGAGAGAAACAGAGACGAGATTTTGTTTTTTAAGCAAGGTTTGGAGGGTGCTGATTCTACAAAAGTACATTTTATGCATTTGTACGCGTCTGCATGCCCTAAACCAAAATAAATATCAAAATAAAAGAGCTACTTTAAATTTGGCACACGGGTTGCTAGTACTTGCCGCTCGTCAAAATGAGGTTTTTCAGAAAAACGAGCGTGCACCATATTACTTTTTAGGTTCCAAAGTTATTGAAATTACTTAGACGGTTACGTAAACTTCTTGCAATCTAGCCACAAACAATTAACATGTTAATTAGGTCCAAAATTGACCTGGTCCGATAGAAGAAGATCTAAATATCAGTTTTGAGCCATTGATTACGAGTATCAGCCTTTTATTTCTATAAAAAATGAAGTTGAACGATACGATGTTAGAGTTCATAAAAAATTAATTTAAGCTTTGTTTTTCAAACTTTTCAAAAAGTTCTTTTAGTAGTTAACTTTAAAGGCATTTTGATTTGAAAACAATGTTAAAATAAATTGTTAACCACAAAAGAGTGATATGGCCCTTTATTAGTATTTATTGCTCAAAAAAGTGTATTTTTAGAGCTTAAGGCATGTCTCTCAGTAACTTTTAAACATAATATTTTTAAAAATTACTTTGCAAAACATACTTTTTTATTTGGATGAAAAGTATGTTTAGATTAAGAATACAAGTGTAGGATTTTTCTCGTTTCTTAAGAAGATTGTATTAGTTTATTGAGTTTAGCAATTTATGAAACAACTGCTAGTGAAAGTGAGTAAAGCTTTTATCCACCTTTTAATACCTTAGTAGTTTTGGGTGTCATCTCAGATTGCGTAAAATACTGCTAAAATAATAACAACGATTTGCAAATGTGATCATATTTATAAGTGATTTGCTATGAATAATGTTCGATTTCTTTATGTAATTGTTTAACATCCTATTTTATTCAATTAACGGGTTATTAAACATAAAGATAGTAAATCTAGATAAACACACAATGCCTGGCAGAGGCGTTATGTGTTAATTCCCCTCAGTTTAGAGTCATCTCCTTCACTGTAACGTGTAGAAAACATGATGCCCTGTATTAAATATTCGATATTTAAAAGTGAAAATATTCTAAAATAAAGTTTAAACGCAAGTATTAAATTAAACTTTAAAAAGACACCAGATATAGTTTTATAGTTTTACACAAGTACCATAAATTATAATTCTTAAATAAAGTTATCTCGTAAAAAATTAACTTTTAATAATCATATTAATAATAATTCTTATATACATATTTACTCATCATGATTATAAGTTAATAAAAAAAAACTTTAAGTGTAATAAGTTTCTCTAGAACTTATTCTGACAGTTATATTTTATAATTCAATACCTATTTCTTTTTATCAAGGATTTTTACTACATGATGGTAAATATGTATCCTAGACAAAGTCTGCTTTGTTTCAGTTAAGACATGCCTGGGAAAGGCGTTATGTGTTAAGGGAAAACTACCGGAACCTCAGTTAAAGATCTCAGTTATAAATCATAGTAAATATAAAGCAATTGGTAAATAAATATTTTGTAACACTAAATTAATTAAAAATTTTTTGAGTATTTTAATACGGAGATGTGTAATTTAGGTATGTGATGTGTTTATTTAAATAGGTATATGTGTTGATTGTTTATTAATACCTAGATTTTCATCACATATTTGATTTTTTTCATACAAGGAGATTTATATTGTGTAATGTTCTAGATTTTTACAAAAATTTGGATCTAGAATTTGCTTCCGAACCTTGGTTCAATCAGAACCTTCATTCAGTTTTTTTTCATAATTGAGTTTTTTTTTCATACTTTAAGGAGATTCATATTATGTGTGGTTCTAGATTTTTACAAAAATATGGATCGAGAATCTAGATTTTTACAAAAATGTGGATCGATAATTTGCCCCAGAACCTTCGTTCATTCAGAACCGCCTCCTCGGTGGCTGAATGGTTAGTGTACTAGCCTTTGGAGCTGCTGAGGTCGGGTTCGAATCCCGGTCAGGCATGGATGTTTGTGACAGTCAATAAATGTTGTTATTTGTCTATGTGTTGTTCATTTCTTTGTGACTGTAAAATTTATTTCTGTGTCTGTCCCACTTGACGAAAGCTTATAAGCGGTTCTCTGAACAAGCACACAAGCTGGAATATATATGTATCATACCATACCATACCATACCATTCAGAACCATCATTCAGGATTTTAAGAATCATTAACTCACTGTGTAAAACAGTGTTCTGTTACCATAACTGTTGAGTCGAATGTGACATCAATTGTATAGTACACTGACTAAACTCAAAGTATACGAAGAACCTCCTTAAAAATGTGACAATTTTTAAAATCGCATTCCATAGATTCTAATACCACTTGCGCAATCATAAAAGTTATGAAACAAAAAGTATTTGACTAAATGCAGTTACCTTGCATCTGTCTTTGAGTACTCGGTGGCCTTCTTGTGATTGCCAGGTACTGCATTAGGACAACGTTTGACTAGGATACAAAACTACAAATTTAGCAAGAGTATGTATAACGTAATATGTATAATTTATAATGCAAAATGTAATGTGTATAATGATAATATGTATAATAACAACAATAATAATAATTTATTGATACAATGAAAAAGTTTTACAAAATAAAAATAACACCTTGACGGGCAGCTAAGGCCCTTACAGAGCTATGAAATAGTATACTAAAACAAAAACAAAAATTGCGAAAACATAAATTGTGCATAATGCATAAAATGTAAAATTTATAAGGTTATTTTATAGTAAAATCGGATAAATTCCACTTACTGAACTCAGAACTCGCTGCTACCAGCTATATGGAGTAACGTTACACGAAACGTTTTGCAGACTAAGCAGAGTTCTAGATTTCTGTGATAAACGTGGTATATGTTAATATTTACAATACGTGATTTTGTCATAAGTTAAAAGTTCATGTGTCTCATACAGTGCATCATTATACAAAGTGCGTAGTAGACTTTTGGTAGCGTGGTGGTGGTGCTGCCCTCTTCCGTATCGCATTAGGAAACACAGGTTTCTTTGGCTCGGTGTTGAGGGTGGGGATGAATAAGGTGAGTTGGGGTGTTATAAAATGCCTCAGTGGGAAACGGCTTCGTCAAAAGCAAAACGAGTTTCATAAATCAGTTTTGATTATGCAAATCTTATCTTCTTTTCAAATGTCGACTTTGAATACTTAACACATAAGGATTTGCAGTTGGTATTTAAAATTGAAAAAATGAAAACTTTAAATATAGAATATGGAAAGTAATAGTTACTGAAATATTATAATTCATAATATATATTAGGGGAGAGAAGGGGAATATGGCGCCACCTTAAGGGAAATTGAATTTTCATGCAGAATTGTGTTGCAATTAATGTAAATTGTAATGAGCATAGTATACTACAGTTCATAACCTATCTTGTAGTGATTTTTTTAAATTTAAATCTTTAATAGAAACTGAATAAAATTGCATTTTTCTAATGCTCGCACAGTGGCGGGATTACCCCGGTATCTGGGGTAATGCCGCCACATCAATAAACAAAGCAAATAATCTATAAATAATGGAAAATTACATAAAAAAGCAATACATAGAACTAAAATAGGTTTAATTAGCTTTGGAATGGTTAAATTGTACAGGATACAGCTCTTTTATTAACTTTCTATGTGCAACTAACTATGCAGGTTTTTTTTTCAAAGTTTCGTTGGTCTATTTGACCAGTTCAGTTATTCTTTTTCGGATACGTGGCATCTCCAACGAAAACTAATAGGTTGTAGGGCCAATATATGAAATTTCTATTTTACGGATTATGCCGCCATCCTTTTGCATGTGGCGGCATAACCCCAGAGTGATGTGGCGGCATTACCCCAGTGAGACAAAATGGCATAGACGGCTTGTTTAAAGAAAGGTAGTTAGCCTAGCGTCCAAACTATCGACGTGATAAAATAGCCAAATAATTACTCTTTTAAATGATATATAACTGATTTATCTAACTTAGAGATAGCAGTCACTTATCGTTTAATTTCAGAAGGCTCGAGATTAGATGAAAATCACTAAAAACCGTATTCTTTAAATAATTTTACACCAACTCACCGCACGGCCATTAGCGTCTATACTACAAATTACTTTGTTTCCTGCTACAGGTCAGCGCTCACAACCCCCCTCCCACACACACCGCTGGCGAGATACAAGGGGTGGCGGCATTACCCGAGGTGGCGGGATTCCCCTGCTCTCCCTTACATATTATAACTAATTGTACACATTAAGAAACGAATTTAGCTTTATCACAACTTATTTCATGCATTACTGAAAACTACACTTAAGCTGCCTTCATAAGAAAAATAAACACATTCTCTATACTAAGCTCTGACCATGCACACAACACAAGCCGGAATACATATGTCCCTACAATATGCATTCCCCCATAACCCTCTATAGTAAGCACCGCACAAATAATCTTCGTCATAATATAACTTGAAAATACTTTCTTAAACATGTTTTAGTTTTTTAAAGCTTGTTTATTAAAAAAATTATGCGTCGCTTAAATAGGCAACTAAAAATACTAACAAGTAAATATACCGTTTAATACTGTTAGATATATATTTTCAAATATAAAGCTTATTAACAAATTTGGAACAAATTACAGATATGTATGTACAATAGTGGTACCTTAAACTGAAACACCCAGAGAGCATAAGAGAAAAACCCTAATGTTTCATATTTTGAAAGAAAAAAATGTTTTTTTGTTTTGTTTACAATAATAAACGTGGCTTCCCAAATTTAAATCCAAATACCAAGGTTTTCAAAACTTCATTTAAATTTTGGCTTTTTATATATGACAAATGACAGTGATTGCGTCCTCTAGAAGGGAAGGGCGTAGGTTATATAGCCCATTACCCCGCTCGCCAGAAGAGACAATCACAAGAGACACACAAACACATAGACAAATAACAACATTTATTGACAAACACAAACATCCATGCCTTTACCGGGATTCGAACCCGAGCCCAGCAGCTCCAAAGGCTAGTACACTAACCATTGCGCCAGTGGACTGGCGGCTTTTTATATAAGTTTAAAAACCAAATTCCCCAACATATTTCAAGTATATTTTATTACAAACAATCAAAATTTATTCCTGAAAAGAAAAAGCGTGAATGCGCAATCCGTTTAACAGGTACATCCCATCATTTCCATCCTCCCACCGTTCAGGTACGAAAGGGATGAGAAAGGGGCGTGTCCCGATCCCATGACGTCATGACGTCACGTGAAGGTTCTCCGTGGGCCGGTTTGGAGCGCGAAAACCCCTCTCTCAGTTTCTCTTCAACTCATCCCAGAGTCGGAAGTTCTTTTGCATTTCTTAAGAGAAGAAAAAGTTTTCTTGGACACTTTCTTCTTGATTCTACGCATCGTTTTTTCTCTGGCTACTTCACCTGTTCGGACCTTTGGTGGAGAGGCAGGGGAAAGTCGAGTGGCTGGTGACTTTGTCATTGAAATTTTTGCCGCCATAACTTTTTACATTTGTTTTGAGAAGTTTTTCGGACTCTCTGCCGTATAACAATTAGGTGGTTTTGGTATCGTTGAACACTATGGCTGCGTAAGACGGATAAAGTTTTATTGTTTTTAGATTAGAAAGTGACAATCGAAGACTTGTGTTGGATATTTTTAGATTTGTGTTTGGGATTATTTGATATAAGTGAACGCTTTCAAATTTTCTTCGGATTGTTATCAACATAAGAATGTTTCAATCGGACGGAAACATAATGTTTGCGCCGAGAAGTAGCAAAAAGTTGTTTGCCGTTTGGTGCATGATGAATTTTATAGTTGAGTGCACCGCTGAGTTTGCTGCTCCAAATATCACTGAAGTGAATATCACACACGTGAATATCACTCTAGTGAACATCACTCTAGTAAATGGAAGTAAGTTTTCTGTTCGTTTTATGCTTAATTATTGTATAATCAATTTAATATTTTAAAAATTTATTGTAAAGCATGCGTAGATTTGTTGTTTTATTTTGACAAATTTTATCATTGGAACATCGATAGATAAAAAAAACTTGAAAATGTTATGTAGATTGTTTTAAAACATGTATTTCACTGGAATACAATTATTAATCACTGCATGACCTAAAAAATATTTAAAATGTTTCGATAATTTCGTAATACGCGATCGTGATAGTTGTGAAGAAACATATCCTCATTAAAAAGTTAAATTACATTTTTAGTATATGGTAAAGAACAAAACACTGATTATTCACATGCATTAAAATTTGAAATAAAAAGAAAAATTCATAAGATGATTTCCGAAACCAAGCCCTTAACTTTATTTTTTTTTTGTAAAATTCGATGAGTTTGTCGAAATTATAATATATTTTATAAGGCTGACACCTTTGTTGTATTCATTGTAATTACACGGGGCAACAGTAGTTTTGAAGCCAATTGTTTAAAACCTGAGTTGTGTTATATTTTGACGTTGCATATAAATATGAATTTATATTTTCTTTAACAGCTATACCTTTAGAGATATTTAAGTTATTTGTGTCATGGCATGCGGGAATGGGTGTTTGTGTTGTGTATTTGTCGGTATATATATATTGAAAGACCCGGATTTGAATCATGGAATGGGAATGGATTTGATATTTGTGCTGTGTATTTGTTCTAAGTACGGTGTGATATACGTGTGCTAGCTTAACTGTGCAATAAAAAAATCTCGAACATGCGAACGATGGCTCTACTGGTGTGCTGTGGATGCCCGCTCAAGTGTTGAGCTCGTCACTTGACCAGTGCTCTAAATTACCAGGCTTACTTGGTAGAGCTAAAGGTCTTTGGGGGATATAAATCGACCGTCGGAAACCTAAAACCTAACGTAACAGTTATATACCGTCGGCAAAATAACCAAACCTAGAATGTACGAAAAAAAAAGAGATGAAAAACCAGAAACATTTAAACTTGTTATTGGCTTCAGTTAAATAGGCAAAAATCGTACTTTAGCTGAACCAGTTAAAACCGGCGTACCGGTTTGAATGAAAATTTTAACCGGTTAAATTGAAGAAAAATTTAATACTGTTAGATAAATCAATTATTGTTAACTCTTAATTTCTCACTAAGGAGGCCGTATGATATGCTTCTTTGATTATTTATTAAAAAATTCGCTGCTGATAATGCAATAAAGCATCAAACATTAAGCCAGCGGTAATGCTATTCCTATGACACAAAACGCGGTGAACAAAAATCAACGCGAGGAAGGGACGCGAGAAATACAATGTATTTTCTTATATTAAAAGAGCATACATAGCTTTTAATTTAAAATTTAGCGTTTATAAATGAAAATGTGTGTCTTAATAAAAAAAATTCTTTTGATAAGGTGGTTTTTTGGAAGTAGTATTAGATAATCTCACCTTTGAGATATTTTTAAGTAAAGATATTGTTAATGATTGTTTGTTTTAAATATTGATAGGATAAATTTTGCTTAAGGGGGTATAGGACACAAATCTTCAAAAAAATCAAAAAAAATTATTATTGTCATAAAAAATAACACAAATATTTTAGAATAATTTAAAACAAAATTTTTATTTATATCTGCAGTAGAACGTGAGATGTGTAGTTTTTTTGTGTCATGACATCTGTGTTGGCCAACAACGTTTATAATCTTTGCTTCCTCGTAATATTAGATAGGAATAGCGTTATCGAATCCTTAGTTGTTCGGTCGGTTTGGAGCGCTTCAGTAAGGAAAGGGATAAACTTCAAAGCTGTTTTTCTCCTTGATCGTGTTTTCGATGATTTTTTGACTTTAAATTGATATAACTCAAAATCTACTGCCCATAGAGTGTCAAAATTTTCCACTCATATTTTTCAAACATATATCTTTAATTTGTATTTAAGGATTAGTTGTAAATATTTTATTTTTTATTTATTAATTTTTATAAAAAAAAAAGCGAACCTGTGAAATTATTTAAAAAAAACTTCAATAATTTTTAAAAAAAAAACTATGGCAAATAAGAAAATTCGGAAAAGACAGTTTGTTAAATACATTTTTATGTTTATAAAAATGCTAAATATTTGTTTGCCAATAAATAAGTTTTTGACTTATAACAAAAATAAGAGACATCACTTTTTGACACATTTTATTTTTTAAAAAAATAAATAATGATAATTTAAAACCTTTGACTATCTAAAAGTGTAAGTATATTTAGTATACATTTATGGAAAAAAAATTATATTGATATTTGCAATATTAAAAAAAAAAGTTATAAGTTTCCCATACCCCTTTAAGTTCTTCCTCTTACAAGAAAGCAGTACATAAGAGCAGGTTGGTGAGGCACTTGCCTGGTATTCGAAAGATCCATGTACCTGGCATTGCCAAAATAACCGCCAAACTATAAATGGACTCTCCAGTAAAAAAGGACGACGGATAATGCCCCTTAAGATTGAGCGATATGTTAGGGGCAGTAGGCACATATGTATGTACTACGGCTTCTGTGCTTGATCAGAGACCAGCTTATAAGCCTTCTTTAAGTAAGACAGACACATAAAGAATGCCTACTTCACAGAGAAAGGAAGAACACCTAGGGAGACGGTGGGAATCGAACCCGCACACGTTACAGCACACCCACTGCTAGCTAATTGGTGAAAGCCGCTCAGCCTTCTCAGCCTCAAGTTATGTTAAATATGCTCCAAAGTCCCGAAGCTTCTTTCTATGTCGAGTTTAAAAGTTGCATTAGGTGCCTACTCATGTGTCTGCTTGTCACTAGACCAATGGTTGAAAATTATGATTGTAGGGGAAAGTGCTCAGCTTTGGGACAGTTGTACCTGGGGACATGGGGAATAACTCGTTTTAGGCAAATCGAAAAAATCCTGTATTTTTAGTGGCAACACTACTAACAAAACTTTACCTTCTCTTCTTAAAGAAGGGTCGCCGAAAGCTAATGGGGGCATAATAAACAGGATTTATTGATTTCAGACAAGGATGTAACTTTTACTATCATTTTACATTTTGTATTACGTGTCGGTTTAATCTTCTTGTCGGCTCTTCTTAGTACTAACTTAATAAGCCATAATTGAAGTAATTTTTAATCCTATTTGTGTTTTTCAAAACTTAGCACCTTCTTATTACAATGCGTTTTAAAAAATTACCTGATGTGCTGTTCCTTGGGACAGTATTTAGGTTGTACCTATGGACGTCCTTAGGTACAACCAATTTTTCTGCTGCACTGTAAATTGTTGTGTACTGTGCCTATTACTGTTTCTCTGATTTTTCAAATGTCCTTAAGTTCCGATCAGAGGCCGCAGACCTGCTCTTCTGTATATATTGAAGAAATTTGACCATTTTCAAAACACCTTCTAAGAAAACAAACCGAGAGAGGCAGAAATTAAAATTTCATTTTAACCGATAATACAGTAATTAAACAGAAAACGACCAAAAGCAAAAAGTCTGCTCCAAGTAAAAATAAAGCAAATATACGTTTGAAGGATGTTGAAAGGAAGGATGAAACTCAACTCTTAATTCAAACATAAATATTTGAAAATGATTTGAGACTAAATTAGCATAATTAATCAACAAATAATGATGAACTTCAAGTAGGGGACTTTGTTTTAGTGAGGTTTCTGGGGAAAACAACTGTCAAATAGTATACAACTTAGCCAATATTATTGTACAGGGTAATGAATTTAATATAGAATACTTAAAAAATATTGAAAATCCGAAAAAATTTACTAAAACTGAAAAATTTCAACTCCATAGAGGTGATACAATTCAAAAACTTCCAGCACTAAATTTTGTTAGCCAAGCCACAAGAAGAGGACAACAGTTCTTTTCCTACGTCTTTTTGATGGTTATAATCTTGGGTAGATTTAATTATTATTATTTTGGCTTATAAGTTATCTTGCAAATTTGCAAATTATGTTATTGAAAAATAAAGCTACTATTTAAAATTACAACAAACTTACTCTATTTCCAAGTCTTGGGATTACATTTATTAGTTTTTTTTATAAATAAAAAGCATTTGGGAAGCGAATTCGTTAATTGAATATAAAACGTATTTAGAAATACATTTTAAATTAAGAAAAAGGAACAGTTCGATATATTTTTTAGAAAAATGTAAAGATGTCATTCTATACAGAGTAAAAAAAATGTATTTGACTTCTTATTTGTACGACAGAATTGTGATCTAGCCAATTTGGAACCTTGTCCCCTGGTACATCGTGCCTTGTCCCCAGGTACATCACTGAAGTTGTACCTGTGGACAGTGGATGTACCTGGAGACATCGTACCTGTGGGGTTAAATATTAAAGAAAAAATTCTTTAAAAAATGCCTTAGTATAGGCAAGATTTTGTTAAAGGAGAATACCTAAAAACTTTTAAATAATCGCTTTATGAAACGTTATTAAAATTAAAAATCTAATTCTGTCCCAAACCTCAGCACCTTCCCCTACTATTTTTTTGCGTAATTATGACTTCCGTCACCGTAAGCCCTCTTGTAGCTCTAGTGTGACGATATTCAAACCTAACCTAAAGAGGTAGCATGGAAGACCTTTAAATAAAGGCTAACACTCTTTACCTGTGTGTAAAATCTCCTCACGGGTAATACAGAAATAGACAGCTAGAAACATTCAACCCACTAACTAACTGGACGCCGATCCGGCGGCCTAGTGGTTAAGACATTGGCCTTTGGAGCTGCTGGGTCCGGGTTCGAATCCAGTTGAGACATGGATGTTTGTGTTTGTCGAGTATATGCGGAGTACGTGCTCGTTAAATCTGTTGGGTCCGAAAGTCCTGTGGGCGGTCATTGCACAGTTTCCCATGGGTACAGGTCCCTGGATAAAATTTCCTTCCCCTTCAGGGACATGTCTAAATTGGGGATGTGGCGACAGATGACAGCATCTGTCATTTGTGTATGTGTGTGTCTTGTGTTATCCTACTTGACGATGGTTTATAAGCGGGTCCTTGCGACCAAGCACACAAGCCTGAAAATATGTGTCTACCAACCAACCAACCAACTAACTGGGCAAGCCGGAAAATACGTATACAAACCTACATACCTACCTGCGTATTTTTTCTCCTCCAATGGGGCTGCAACATTGGCGGTCAAGCCCTTTGCAGACTCGGCATATTCTCCAGAACTGGGAGAAATTTTTTGTGGTACCATCTTGGCGAATCTCGCTAAAAAAAATTTAAATATAGTTAATGCATGCATAAACACACTAGATTAGAATTTAGATTACAAATATATATTTTTTTAATATTCAATTAAAATTAATTGAAGTAATTGTTACTTTAGTACTTTATATTATCCATTAAATTTGTATATGTCAGAATATAAAGTCAGTACTTTCTTGCATAATCCTATAAGTGTGTGTTATAAATCTTTTTAAGTAAACCTGTAAAATATATCATGTATAAATTCACTCAACAGTTGAAATTTTGAGTTTCAATTTAAAATTCACAAATATTAAAGATATAATAGAGGACAAATCAATAAAAATATAAATAATAACAAATATAAACAAAAAGACTTTCAGAAAACAATATCGAAAGCTAAATGGTACGAAAACAGACGTACTTAAATACGAATTTATTAAACAAATATTTTCAACAAAAACAAGTAAAAAAAATTAAAAAGATAAAAATATTCAAACGTCTTCAATTAAACATCAAAAATTGGGTGAAAAGAAAATAAACTTGTTTACACAACTGGAAAATTCTCTCGACAACTTGACGAATCAATTTTTAAAATTTCGCCAACCTATCTGTTTGAGATTTGATGTTTATATTAAAGTTTCATATAGCTTACAGCGTATCCTTTTCCTTCAGCATCGTATTTACTTAGGATTTAACCGGGCGACAGAACTGAAGCCGTTCCAATTTTAAGAGGGCTTCCCCTCTGAAGTACAGCAACATAACGATTGATTATTTTCCCCCAGTTTATTTAATGAGCAAGTAACGTCTTGTTATGATTTCTCAAGTTATTTTTAAGCAGTTGTTGAAAAATTTCGTTCTCCTTTTTCATATTAAAATTTATGAGGAGTGGATAACTTTTTTAGCCGTTGCATTCGTTTATAAAGTGATTTTGCTTTTTTTTTGTAAAAGGTATTAAACATAATTTTATTTTCCGAGCGGGGCTGCTTTATTGGCGGCTTAACCTTTGCTGTCTTAGCATACTCCACAAAACTGATAGCCATTTCTTTGAAACCATCTAATCTACTCTAGTAGCCAATTTTGGCAAACAGATTACAATGAATCTGAGCTCTCTGCGGATGTTAAATTAGGTCGATATTTAACTTTTCGTGAGAACCAAAGCCCAATTTGTACTAAAGGGATATTCTACATGCTACATAATGATAAGACATATATGCAAACAATTTTTCAGATCCAGAGAATCTGACGAATCAGCCGTTGCACGTACCTGTAAATTTGAGCTTATGTGACGGACACGTAATACCTCTTATCCACTAAAAGACACAAATTACCTGATTAAATATATTTACCGAATTACATTAAAAAAGACGAATTCAGTTCTTTGCGTTGTAAACTAGCTTTGACTGTGTAAGCCTGAATCTCTGTACTTTATTTATCAGTATAGTTTAGTTTGTCATTCAACTATCTTACTTTTTAAAAAAATTCTAATATAAATTATTTTTATTTTTTGAATTTTATTGGACAGAAACATCGTAATTTAAATGCAATTTATAAAATTTTAATGATGTTTTCATGGTTAAAAAGTTAATTAGTGAAACACATTTAGTCTGGCTAGTGAAAGCCACTGTTTTGCTGTTGAAATAAATTGCATTTTTAACAAATTAAAATTTAATTAATGAATTGAAATCTCTAGACATTTTTTTTTCAATATGATCTGGTATATTTAAAAAATGCTCTTGTTGTCTAAACTTTTTTAATAATAAAATCTAACACATGTTCGTAAAAAAAGAAATGTGTTGCAAACTATCTTAATTCATGATTACTTTCAATTCCATCACAACAAAACATAAATGACATCGGCAATCTCAAAATTACAGCAAAAGTCTTATTCAAATACTTTATCATAGAGACAGTAACGCTTAAAAAATGCTCTATAAAACTAACCCTTATCCCTCAACCTCAGAAGAGCAGTGGGTAGGATGTAGGCTCCCGTTCTTATTCATGTTTAACTAAGCGCTGTCAAGAAGGGCAGCTGACTTTCAGAAGGACTTCAGCAGGGAAAGTGGGGTAGGGATTCTGAATGAAAGGAATTACTTCAAGTCTAGCGGAACATTAAAGTGAATCAGTATTATTAAGATATTCACTGAGGAAGGCTTAGAAATGCAGGTCCTTCTCATGGTATAAATATTACAGTAAGGGTCAATATTGATTTTATGTTTCATTTACTGTAATAATATTCAGCGAAATGTATAGCTAAGATTAGGTTAACTAACCACAATTTCCAGATATTTTAATTACGTTTTCCAAACTGCAAAATCTAAAAGCATTATTCTGAAATATTCAAAACTGCGCAGTACATATTAAATAAATAAAATAAATCTGAGAGTTTAATGAAAGTGTAAGTTCGAATTAAATTGAAGTAAAACCAATACATTTGTAGCAGTATCTGCCATCTAAAACGCCTTTCACATACCATTTATAAACCTTACAATTAAAATCACCAAACACAGCAACTTGTTCAAATTTAATTTTAAACTCCCTGAAATTGCCGATTCTTCCGCAAATCCAATTAATGCACTTGCTACGTTTGATGCCTAAAGGTATCAAGTTTAACAATGAATGTCTCTAATAGTCCCTAACACCTTAGTCTCTAATGTCTCTAATACCTAAGCATGAAAACTCCAACAATAAAATAAAACGGTTGATTTGAGTTAGAAACAAGAACAAGTTTTTTAACTTGATTTTTTAAAGAGAAAAACTCCCTTTAAAGGTTTAGATTTTTGCTGTTTTTGATTTAAAAACAACTTTTTATTGGTATTAGTTATAATTACGTTGTTGATTTCTAACATGCTAAGATACAACTAAGATCAGTAAAGGGGATGTTTATTTCAATAGAATTTTACCATATAAAATATATGGTCGTTTTCTTAGTCAATATAACCATATAAAACATATGGTCGTTTTCTTAGTCACCGAATTAGGATGATCAGTTGGTTGATAGGTAGACAGATATTTTCAAGCTTGTGTGCTTAGTCAGAGACCGGCTTGTAAACCTACGCCAAGTAAGACAGACACAACACACACACATACGTGACAGATGTTGCCATCTATCGCAAGCCACCTCAACAATTTAGACATGTCGCTGAAGGGGGGATGATCGGAGCTATGTAAGGTTGAACGTTTTCCGACTGTCTATTTCTAGCCCCTCATTAAACATTAATACAGTCAAATGAGGCCTCATAATTTAGAACCCTGGTCAAGTGACGAGTCGACAATTGACCACAATTGTGGGACAGCAAATCAACGTGATTCGAGAAACTTTGTTGTTTTACAGAAGGAAAAGTTTGTAGAGAAGGTGTGTTGTTTCAGAAAGGTAAGAGAATGTTGTATTTGTTCAAAACAAATTTAATTCCAGAAGGACAAGTACTGAAAATAATAACACTAGAACTGTTGCCACTCACAACGTGAAACATGAATCTATTTAGTTGGGGAGACCGGGGTTAGTTGGCATAAGGGGTTAGTTGGCATTGTGCCTTAAAAAAAAAAACTGTTTATTAAGAGAGCGCTGAGCCTGTCACATGATCGTCATTTAAAACGTCCAACGTTGCATGAGAAACGCCAGTGGATCCAGCATTGCCTTTAAGAGGAAGGAGAGGAAACGTGATTTTTTTTTAAAAAAAAAGTTTTTTTTTTTTTATTTTTTTTTTTTTTTTTGTACAGTAGTATCAGTCATTCAAGTCATTCATAAGTAATTAGTTTTTTTCTTTTTGGCCATTTAGCAACGAGTTTATAAGTTTTATTTATTGTAGTTGATAAACAACAGTTTTGGGTTCGTTTGGTTTTATACTTTATTTGCTGGGGGTTAGTTGGTTGGGTGGCGGGGGGGGGTTGGGGGGTTGATATGGCTGGGCCAACTATGCCAACAAACCCAACGGTTAAACAAAAGTTAGTATGCCACATTCATAGCGAATAGTTTTTAGTTATTTATAGGGTATAGGCTATAATAATATTATTTAATATTTATATATTTTATCTATAAAAATTTAATTGTTTTCTTTTCGCAGTCATAACTCTTTAATATATTACATTTAACTTTGGACAGATTTTTACTTTTACTTAGATTTGCCATGCTTTTGCTCAGAGTGAAAAAAAAAAAAATTTAAATAAATTTAATAAAAAAAAAATTTTAAATGCGATTCATTAATATGGTTAAATTTTAAGTAATTTTTGTTTTAATTTATTTTTAATTACATTTAACATTATAACATAATTAAAACCTTACAAAAAAACGCTTAAATCACTTTGCCGCCAACTATGCCTTACCCCCCAACCCCAAACAACTTATACCGATACCGTTGGCATAAAAAACATTTTTTCAAAGAAAAGTTTTTTTCGCACAAAGTGGCAACAATATAATAATTTTATTGTTGTTGTGTGATGTGTAGCCAAAATGTTTACCTTTTACATTATATTTTTATCAAAACATTTCAAAAAAAAAAAAAAAAAAAAAAAATTTAAAACCAAAAAAGTCTAACTACCCCCTCCCCTGATAATTAAACATTATTCATTAATAAATTGTTAATTGAAGAAAAAATGTCTATTTAAAAAAAAATGAAAGCCTTGTTAATCTTTCTAAACGAATTAAGCCAAATAATATTTTTAAAAAATGACGTCATAATTAAACAAACAAATAGAAACAAAACAAAGATTAAGAATTCGTACACAATAAATAATTAGCACAATAAAAATATTTTTAATTAAAAAATTAAAAAAAACATTAAAAGGAAATGAAAGAATTGCATCTGTTTTTTTAGATTCTAAAAGGAAACCGCCTTGTGCCTCTTATTTAAGAATCAACATGAACAATAAAATAATCTCATTGGAACTTATTTATTTTTTTTCTTTGGTGTCATTCCAATTTGATTTATATCACAAAATAAATTTCCATTCAAAGTCTGTTTAATATGTATATAATGCCTCGTGGTTTTGTTGTGAATGGCAATGGTTATTTGATTTCAATAAAAACGGACTTGTTATGCTTTGTAAAGCGTGGCCACGTTAAGAATGAGACATCTCAAATATCTTTTAAATTCAATAAGATATTACTCACATGAATGTCATTTGCATCAAATTGGCAAACAAACATTTTTATTACTTTTAATACTTCAAATTGAAGAATATACAGTGTTAAGTCCCAATTATACGACGATTTCTTCCAGCCGTCATCATGACATTTTGTACAGTTATTCTTCCGATACTGAATTAAGGAGTCGATGATATACCCATTACCATCTTGAATTGGGCAAAGTTTTTTGGCTCCGTTTTCTCCTACTATTATTTACATAGCATAATTATCCAGAATTTTTCTATCTCTCTTGCCTATAGACGTTAGGCGCATTGTCCGTCTTAGCTATGGGATCAATATTCTGGTTCCTCAGATACTCGATCTCTTCTTTCGTGTAATGATTGATAGCTATATCACCCAGACTTAAAGGTAATCCTTCCAATGATGTTGGAGTATGACGGGTATTAGTACTCTCTTTATACATTGTTGTACGTAAATTTTACTATTCGCATTTCCCTCAAAGAGCTCGCTTCGGACATTCCTATCCTTATCCATTGCGTGCCACCCCATCACTCTTCTGACAGATTTCTCTTTAATTTTGATCCCATATTCTACGGGAACTGAATTAGATGAAGCAGAATAGTAGTACTTACTGCCACCGGCAGTATTGGGATCATACATACATACATGAAATAAGATTCATCATCAATTTTTAGTTTCAGTCCTGATCGAGATGGAATTAATTTCCTATAAATATTTAAGCGGCTCTTCGTTGCTCGTTGTTTTTGATATTTTATGTATTTTGGAATATGTTTTTTATCCTTAAAAGCTTTTAATTTCAAATATTCTTTAATGAGTTTTAGTACATAAGATTTAGATATCTTCAATCGACAGACGATTTGGCGCCGTGAAATATTAGATTATTTTTAGACGACTTTCTTAAACTCCGTTACAAAAGTTATGTTCCTTTCCAGATTCGAAAACTTTTCGTGGTTTATTGTTCATCGTACTGTTTCAAAGGACAGTATATAGTTGCTTTTGAAATTTTCCGCTTTTTAAAATGTTTAAAGAATATCTTCTTGAATCTTCTGGCATCGAAATTATAGCATCGTACAATTTATTTTGCGAATACATTCGATTAAGGAGCTGGCATGTGGCGAACCTTGCAGCAGTATATATCTAAATCGTATCTTATTTTAATATCTGTGGGATCTACTTTCTGTAGGTAGTGTAAATATTTGCACGTTACTAATTTGTTACATAGCTTAGCTATTTGAATTGTATCATTCTCAACGCTGGCGTGCTTTCAAAAAGTAATAAGTTTTGTAGTTTCTTTAATAGATTACTTGTACTCCATATGAGCAGTGCTGTCATATGTATTCCCCTAATAACTTCAAAAGTTACATTTCTAATGGGAGAGATAGTGCAACGTGTTTGCAGTTAAAAAATGCTAATTAATGATACATTATTGTTATATACTGTCCTTTAACGTATCAATGCCATTTCTGCATTGCCACGACCTACGATGACCTTCTTTTCTACCAAAGATATTTACTTTTCCTCACCCCCCCCCCCCCCCTACCCCATCTTTAACCACAAGATTTTTCGAGTGGGTTTTTTTTACCTCGTATCTTCAAAAATCCATTGAAAAAGATTATCTTACATCCAATTGAAACTCCATTATGATCTTTCTGTCACTAATATGGATAGGTGGCTCGTTATATGGGCAATTGTAAGCAGGTGTTGTTTTTATTATTCGAATTAAACCAGAATAGTTACAATTTCACCAATTTTTAATACAGATAGTCAACAGTCCAGCAAAATAGGGGCCACAAAGTTTTTAACTGCGACCTGTACAAGGGGGTAATTTGTTTTCTTTCCTAATGTGTTTCCATATTGATTACGATAATTAAAATACATCGAATTACTTTAGTTGCAAATATTTTACGTATTCTAATTCAGATAAGTCGATTTTTTTAACGTATAACACTTGCTTGTATTATTTGTGGTTTAAACTATGAAAGTGGATGATGGACAGACAGACAGACGGGCGTACATAGCGCTTATAAAAACTTTTTCTTTTCACCTAAGGAACTTATTATTTAGATATTAAAACAAACAAGCTTTCAAGTGTAAAAGAATTACAGTTTAAACCCAAAGTATATTCAACATTTCATTAATTACGAAAACATAATCGATTTATCAACTGTGATTGATTACACAAATACTTGGTGATAACGATACAGATGTTTTATTTTTTAATTCTTATCTATAATAACAAAACTTCTATCTAAACAAATTTCTTATATAAACAAACTTAATTTAATCTTTTTTTTCTTAAAACAATTCAATCTCTTTATGAGATGAAAGGACAAACTCCACACCCAGGGCGTTGCACAGAAACAAATTCCTTTCCACACAACCCAAAGCGGACCTCGACAAAAACTTGCTCAAAACCAAATTCAACCTTCTTCCAAAATCCAAAGCGGATTCCTTGAAATAATATATTAGTTAAATCTAACTTCAAGATTCAAAATAGATAGGAGAAGAAAAATATTCTTCGAAACACAAAGAGCAAATCTTGTTCCGCGCATTCTTTATACATTCGGGACAGCGAAGGAGATTAACACGTCTCGACATTCTTGACGAGTTGTTATCTCACAGTCACGGGTGAAACATCTCTCCAAACGAGACGGGGACAAAGCACCCATAACACTAGGGAAGTACTATTTTCGTTTCTTAAGGGAAAAGTTTGTTTAGATTGGTTACTTTTTTTATATTTAATAATTGTTTTTTTTTTTTTTAAACTTTTCTCTTTCTCCTTAGAAAATTTATTTAAAATTATGTGATTAAAAAATATTAAGTTTATTTGATGCACTTACATTCGTATTTTTTTGTATTTTTTAATTTTTCAAAAAAACTTACACACTCAATGTAATAATTAAGAAAATGTATTTGATAAGAAACAAACAAATAAATTTTAGTGTGAACTCTAGGCAAAAAAATATTCTTTTGTGGAAACATACATTTTACATATTTCTTAAAATTTATCAAGACTTACACATTTTATCTATAAATAAATTTTGAAACTGAAGGTAACAATATGATGGATTTGAAAAAAGACATAAAATATATCTTTAATTTAAGAATAAATAGAATTTTTAATTATTACTAAAACACTGGCTCTGTATTGTTATAAATACTGATTGAATATGAAAAAAGATGCAATCACTTTATATTTCTGTCTTTAAAACTCAGAAAAGGTTTTAAGTTATTAAAAAAAACTCATGAATGAATATTATTCTATTCCGAACGACCTGGAAATGGCTAAAAATACACGGTGCTTTTCTCTGAATAAATCTTAAAATTACTTTTGCAAAATTACCATATTGTTTTAAATTAGAATTTGGTTGGTTTTGAAACTATGAACTCAAATTCATTCACAAATGAAAAAGAAAGTAAAATATCCAATCTAAATTTAGTATTTATAAAATTAACACTTGTGTGTATAGCTAGAAAAGCTGGTCATTAAAATACGGAAAATACCAAGTCTAAAACTCAGAAGGTTAAAAATAAATATTATTTTTTTTGAAAATTAGAATTTGGTTGGTTTTGAAACTATGAACTCAATTTCATTTACAAATGAAAAAAAGTAGATTATCCAATCTAAATTTCGTATTTATAAAATTAACGCTTGTGTTTAGTGCTAGAAAAGCTGGTCATTAAAATAAGGAAAAGACCAAGTCCAACACTCAGAAGGTTAAAAATAAAAATATTCAATTAGAATAATTTGAAATCATTCTTTTAGAGAGGAAGCAACAATACCAAACCGAGAGACGGTCACAAAACGAAATCAAACTTTTTCTGGCTACACTCTGAAAGGAAGATGCGGCAAGGATTTAGTCGGGGACAGAATCTCAGTTGGAATGTTCCACTTTTGTTGTTTCTCATTCCTGAATTAAGGTTTAGGGGAGGGGCGGCATACTTCTAGGGGGAGAGTCAGTGAAGAATGAAGTTAATTAACACAGAAAAGGAGTTTTGTGTGATGGGAATAGCTCCCTCTTGGGCTCCTTTGTGAATAGAGGGATGTAAAAGGGATAATGTGGAAGTAAGATACCCACTGTGAGATGACTGTATGGAGAATTAATTATGGTCTGTGGACTTTTAGTGTGAAGGTTTTGTGAGTTCACACTCAATGGCGAGAATGAATTGGGGAGGAGATTTTAATCTTGGAAGAGAATTTTTTTTATATTTGGTTCTAAGAGCAATAAACACCGGTGAATAATTGTGTTTCATTAAAGGTACAAATAAATCAAATATATATTGTTACACTGGTGAATAATTGTGTTTCATTAAAGGTACAAAATAATCAAATATGTATTGTTACACCGGTGAATAATTATGTATCATTAAAGGAACAGAATAATCAAATATACATTGTTAATATGAAAGATCAAGTTAAATATTCATTTAGGAACCCTTTATAGCGTAAAAAAAGGCCATTCTGGTTTTTTAATTAATATTATAAAAATATGTAAAGTTCTAATAAAAACATTAAAGTTCTAAGTAAAAAAAAATAGTGATTTAAGGAAAACTTGTTTGAAAGAAAATAAGCTTTTAATTAACATTTTATACAAATCATTGTAGAACAAAAGCTTCTTATTTAAAACTCTACTTTCAAATGTTGAGTTTTTGCTGATCAGTTATTTCATTTCGGGTCATGGGTTTCATCATTTAGTTAAATTGTAAGTGATCGGTACTATAATTTAACATAAATCTTAATTTTTTAAAGTAAATTTATGATTTTCTGGAAACTATATTATGATGGTAAAAAATGTAATGTGTATAATTTAATTATTTTTCTAATCTTTTTTGACAATTTAAACATAGAAAACACTTTATTTCGGTTTCATTGATAGAAACTTTTCTAAATAACAATTTCCACAGAGTTTGTTTTTGAATCGTGTTTTATGAGTAGTCTAAAGTAAAAACTGTAAAGAGTAAATTTTCAAGAGACTTAGTTTTTTTAAAAAGGACTTCCATATTTAAATAACAATATATTCTGTATTTATATACCTTACAGAAAATTACACTTTAAAACATAAAATACGGCTATTTAATTCAAAACAGCACACCTTTTTCCAATTTTGGAGAGCATTTATATTTTTTCCACAAAAGATGTCCCTAATTTATATAGAGAATAGCACTAACACCCATTGTCATTTATCATCAATACGTGAGCCCGACACTGAATGGCTCACCATAATTCCCACCTATACTTGCAAGGAACCAGCTGCTCAATAGCGGATATGTATAAAAATAGGGGTAATAAAACGCGGTCCGCTGATTTCGTACTCTGTCGCAACGAGCAATAACTGTCGGCGACAAAATACAACAATACAACCATAAAATACATTCGGCTCTAAAGGTTTACCTCGGTTTCGCTTTTGAAGTTTTTTATGCGAAATTTGCATAGCATTTTGTGTCATTTTCAGAGCTTTAGAACCATATTTGAGTTTGAAATTTGCTTACTCGGTATGAGTTCAGTGGCCGTGAACTGTAACTCACGATTTACTGTAGTTTATGACTGTGGTAACTTATGACTTTTCAATTCTTTTTTAAAATTATTATTTTTTTTGCGAATTACTTTTAGAAAGCTCATCAATTTCTACCTAAATACACAGCTTTTTATTATATTATTTTCATTTAGACATCATTTTAGGAAACTATTATTTTTATATATGTTATTTTAATAATGCTAACATAATGGAGTGATAAAATTTATAACAAAGCACTGTATATTATTGTAATTTTATAAGAGGACATTTTTATTTTTATTTAACAGAAAAATTGAAATTTTACCATCAATATTTTGTACACAAATAAGTTGTACTATTATAATTATAATAAAATTATCCTATCTTATATTTACAGTAAAAAAATATTTTTAAAACGAATACAGTTTATTATATTCAAACCAAATTATTTTTCAATGTATTGCAAGCAATATCTCCAGAAAATTTGCATCACATGCTAATATTTAAATATTTATTAACTTTCGAACCACGTTAATCAGAAGCAAAAATGTCGAATTTGGTTAACTTGAAATCCCCATGAAGCGAAAAACTAAGATGCTGTGACATTTTATTATATATCAAGCATGAGAAAGGATAAACATCTGACGGGTCTGTCACGTCAAGATAACTTTCTTACCCTAAGACACTTTTGGACACTAATAACATTTTATCAGTGGAAAAATATATCAGCCCGGCTTTTCTCGTGGATTGAAAAAAAATGATAAAGAATAGAGCTAGATATCAACTAAATCCGTATAAAATGACAGGACAAATTGGCCCTCGAGTTTAGTAGTGACGTAAAACGGATACATGCGAAATATCCGTTTATTTTTATTTGCCGGTGATATTGCCTGCAAATGTATTTGTTTTCAAGTAAACAAAAAGTCGGATCCATGTGTTTTTATTCGTATGCTATTGGAATCGTATTACCATTGGAATCAATATCCATTATGTATAAAAACATGCACGAAATATTGCAAACTTGATATTTTACATTTATTTTTCAATACATTTGAGTCTGGGGTATTGAAAACAAGACATGCATTCAGGTCAAATTTCCCGGAAGGAAAATATGTTTAGATGTTTTAAAGAAGCAATTTGAGATTTGTTGCATTCATTCTATTTTTGAAATATATGTCCTGCGATTAATCAATCTATAAATAACCTAGAGTTATAATTTTTTTTCTTAAAATATGTAAAATAAAATATTATTTTATAAAATTAAAATTCTTACACTATTTATATTTTAAATCAAAAGTTTTGATAATTTTAATATAAATGCAAAAGTTTTTATTAAACGTTTGAAACTTATGGTATGGTAACTCGCATATATATTCCAGCTTGTGTGCTTGTTCAGAGAACCGCTTTTTTGAAACTTATTTTCTTTAAAACAAACATTGTTAAGTTAGAATTTGTTATAAAGTTTGAGTTAGTAAACATTTCAAATAATGTAATGAACTTTAAGGTAGTTAAAACTTGTTTGAAGAAAATTTTATGGTAGATTACGTATTTTGGTTTTAAAGTTAACTTAATTTTTATAGTTTAAGGGGGTTCGGTATGTTGTATATCGGTAATGTTAAATTGGCTAATTGCATTGTACCTTTTCACAATAACAACTGATCAGATCATCTTAAAATTTTCTGTGTGTGTTATACCTTTAATCTTATATAACCTTTAATATGATGTTAAAAAAAATTTGTAAATAACTGTTAGATTTTTTTAAATAAAATAAGTTTTAAAGTACCCAAAAATTCATGAAATTTTTCACTTTTTGGCCCCATAAAAAATTTTCACTTCAGTTTTATTAAAATTTAGAACCTCAGATTAATCCATACTATGTATTACATCATATAACAATAAGTTCTATAAGAACTAAAGTAGCATACTTTCCTGTTACAAATACTTATTAAAATTCTTATCTTGAAAAACTAGGTTCGTTACAGTAAGTGACATCAACAACCGTTTCTACATTAAATTTATATACATTAGAATAAAATTCACTAAACACAGCATCCAGCTATAATTTCAACTTCTTAAAGCCAATTATTTTCATTAATTTTCTATCGCCGATAAAATAAATATTATTTATCATCCGCATGATGATTTGCAGTTATAAATAAATATTTAATTATTCGTAGAACAAACAACTACAACAGAACAACAACTACTCCAAAATGCACCTAAAATAGGAAATGTAAATTAACAAATAGGTTTGTAACAGAATCTGTCACTTAACCCGCTTCAACAAAACAGTAATGTTAACAGGTAAAAAGGTACCGAACACAGCAAAAATTCTATATTAATTATTTATGCGCTAAATTCGGCTAGTTTCATTTATTTTATTTCGAAAATTAAATAATTTAATTATTACTTAAATCGTTTGCAAAAATTCATATTTCAAGGAATAAATATGTAATAGTTCTCGCTTTTAAATAGAATGAAAATATTGCATACCAACAAACAGAATCTCAAAGTGAAATATATTTGACGTCATTTCAAACTGATCGATGTCGCAAAAATAAATTTATTTTAATGTATTGTCTAAAAGAATTAAAGTTTCTCGCGCGATTGTTGCGATGCATCGCAACATCGCGATGGCAATGATGATTTAATTCTAATAAAAATGGCTTCCTATGCTTTTTAAATGAGCATTTAACTTTGCAGTTTTTTAAATAATTGAAGTACTTAGAATTCGAATTCTTTTCTGAAATTTTCAATGTATTCTCATTTCGATGCGCTGAATTTTTTGACGTATCTCACTTGTCCGTAGCATTTGTAGTTAAATTCAGTGATTTAAAAGACTCGACATTGAATTTCAATGCTAGTTCAATGGGAAATTCGTTGACAAATAGTAGATTTATGTCCGTCCGATCGTACAGACAGACGGACAAAAAGTATGAAAGTTGGGTCTCTGAGGTCATAGCTTTCCAACAAAAAAAGAATTTTTAAGATCGGATGGATAGAACCGATTTTGGAAGGGGGGTACAGACGGACAAACGGAGAGACGGACAGACAGACGGACGGACGGACATCGACCGCATGTCAATACCTACTTTTTTATTTTTTTTAATTCTTCGAATTAAAAAAAAAGTAGGCTAAAACAGTTTACGAGAAAACATAGCATAGTTTTTGAGAAAAGGTACATCGAAGTTCAAAAAATCAAGTTCTGAGAAAAACGCGTTTAAAGTTTTTATTGTTAACCCATTTCCTTACGAAGCCATGACATTAAAATGGCTTTTAATGTCAAAAATATTTTTCTAATCGTCTTGATACTTTGTGACATCACTAATAAAGGTTGTAAACGTATTTGAAGCTAATAATTTTTATTTTGATTTTTTCACCGATTTGGGGGTACTGAACCCCCTTAAGGCTATAGTAAATTAATAATATAATTTTTTATTTAGCATCTTATTAGATTAGTAAATAAATTTGGAAGCTTATCTAGACATAAAAATGAAATACATGAATATTTTATCATCTCTAAATAATAATTGCAATTATTCTATAAGTTGAGAAGGATGTAATGTCTTGACATAAAGAGTTTGACTTATTCTAGCGACAATTAATAATTTATGCGTATTAGAGCTTGTTCAGAAACTTGTTGGTTTCTTAGCAATTCCTCTTGAGTATCCCTCAAACAACAGTTTAAATTTTGAAGATGGTTGTTGTTTAAAATGCTTTCATTACATTAGGGTTTAGTAGTTAATAAGGAATACATGGTATTGTAATAATAATTTAACAATTAATTTCAAGAATCTCTTAGGCCAAACATGAAGAAAAGACCTTTTGTTTTTCTCTCAGATAACAAAAATATCGATGAAATTATTTGCAATACAAGTACCTTTTCAAACGAAGACATTGTAATGTAAAAATATTTACAGCTCTGACAGAATGACAGCCCTAAAGAGAAAAATATAACACAACACGGTTGTTACAATTCTTAAAATGACACGTCGATTATGAGTTTTAACTAAAACATAATTACACAAAATTCATAAACTATAACTTATCTATGTGGCAATTTTAATATGACACGATAATTATCAGTTTGAACTAAAACATAATTAGGACCAACTCATATATTAACTTTTATGAATCATTCTTCCATTTCAAATACTTTGCTCCAAGTTACATCAAACGCTTTAGAATAATTCCTGTTTACAAACAGAACACATCAATTAATATATTCTGTTTGTGCTGATACCTCCAAAATCTGTTGCTTGCAGTCGCAATTATCCTTACGCTAATTACGTGCATAAAAATTACACACTAAATTAGACTTCGACGTCACATGTGAAAATAAATTGCTTCGTTTATAATTATAAATAAAGCTCTGAACAAAAATGAATTTAACGAGGAATTCATTACAAATCTAATAAATGAGCTTCCGTTAATTTTATTTTTTCCGAATGAAGTAAAAAAAAATAATGTTTTGCAACTCTCCAGCGTGATAGGCATAATTCAATTAAAAAGAATGGTCGTTGAACACGTGTGTTGTTACTGTTTCGTGAGAGAAAGCAGGGGGGAAATCTTTTCAAAAGAAATGAATAAAACTAAAATAAAATAAACATCGACGTCTTGAGAGACTGATTTTTAATTAAATTACAAAGTATGTTGCTCAGAAATTAAAAAAAAATCATTTTAAAGTATTTTGTACAATTGTATTTATATGTCAAAATTAATTATCAATATGAAAGCATTCAAAAGTCTATTGTGGGAATTTAATAACACTTTCAAATGACTTTTATTTATAAATATTATGCAAAGCATAGTCAGTTACTTTAATGTAAGTGAAAATTTTCTCTAACTAAAAATAAAAAAGAAGATTAGTTGGATTTTTTGGCAGTTTCTATCGTTGTAATTAAGGAAATTGCAGTTCGAGACACTCAGCGTAAAATATCCATATATTCCGCCTTTTCCCAGTTAAAATGAAACAAATCTTTCAAACCAAAAAAAAGTAATTAAGAGCAATTAGCTTTAATAGGCGCACTTACTCAAAGTTTAAACGAAAATGCCATTTTAGCGAGAAATCTTAAATTATCCCTTTCATTTGTAATCGGATTCTTTCTTTTTCTGAGTCTGATTAAAATTGTCTCATATTAAGTTTCTTGTAATTAAATTATTATGTTATGAATAAGGGTAGGACATTATTGATTGTTTACAATTATTAAATGTATGATATTGTAATATGACAGCCAAATTTAACTAAGATCACAACAAAAATTACTTTCAGGGTAATTAAAATGGCTAATTTGATTAAATGGGATTCTTGATTAATTTTATGTTTTAAAATCCCTTAACAAATATTACAATCAGCTAAAATCTTGCTACGATTCTGGTATGATAAAAAGTAATATGTTAACTTAATTTAGCTTAATGGCTACTTTTGATGATTAAAAGTTTTTCAAAAATAGAGTAGGGTAGGGTTGATACATATATATTCTGGCGTGTGTGCTTGATCAGCGATTCGCTTATAAACCTTCGTCAAGTAAGACAGACACAGAAAGAATTTTTACTGTCGGAGAGAGAAAAATTGCACCCAGGGCAAAGGCGGAAATCGAACCCGCACCCGTTACAGTGCCCAGACTGTAAGCGGAGACAGCTATCTTAACCACTCGGTCATCCGGGCCCCTTTACAAAAGTATTTAGCAGACGTATCTTTAAAAGCAATATCATTTACAAAGACAGTTGTCACCAACCATTTTTTAATAATATTGTTCAGAAAACTATTTTTAAAAATTTATTTTTTGTTCATAATATTATTGATATATTTACGATATTAGTTACAAAAAACAGTGTTTTCGGTATAGGGTAGGTTAAATGTTTTCTGAATATGCTTCAAATAAAAGTCCCTAGGTTTTAGAAACATATTTTTTTTTTCATTTTCAAATATCTAACAGAAATATACGCAAATGGTCTCATTTGAATACATCTTTGATATACATTTTTTCAAAATGTAATGCAGTTCAAATATCAGAAAAAAATGAAAAATGGGTTGACATGATGTTAGCATAAATTGCAGAAATGATGCCAGAACTCAGTGAAGTGTTTTTGAAGCTTCATTAATTTTGAGCCAGACATAGTTGTGAGCACAAATTCTTCAGTTTACTCTTTAAAATTTATTTTACGCCTTTGAAAGTTTATACTGCCAGATGAAAAAAAAACAAGTCAAGTCGTTTTAGGTGCATAGTTGTTTTTATGAGTATGCTTGATTATGCATTTTGCTTTCAATTGCCTAAAACAAACTTGTGTTCATTTTAGAAAATTATGGTTGCTGAAATGAATTGATATATTTTAAATCATAGATAACTTTTAAGGTAATGAAGGTAATACGAGCTGGTAAAAAAAATCGAAATTTAGATTTTTGTGTTTTCTACACGTTTTGAAGGGTTCTGAGTGTAACAAAAAATTAAAAATTGTTTCGTCAAATTGTCTGTCTGTCACTCTGTCCGTCTGAAACCACTGTACATCCCAAACTACAGTTATATTCTTACCTATGACACGAATTTAAGTACTTGCCGTGCGCCATATTAGTGTTTTTTTTTTTTTTTTGATGATTGAGCGTGCGCAGGTGGAAGCTGCTGTAGATTTTTTTAAGGTTTTAAATGTATTTCTGAAACTCAAAAAGGAAGGTACTAGAAACTTCAATCTTGGTACAGAAGTTCCTGGTACTTGCCTGACGTCATACTGATAATAAGGTTTCTAAAAAATCTTTAAGAATTAAAAAAAATACAATTATGTAACGAAAAATTCTAAAAACTGTTCTATAATGATGTGAAGAGTAAGTCTATGAAATGCATAATGGGCGAATGTTTACAGACTTCGATCGCGTAATTTCTGAGCATATTCGCTACAAACCAAAAATAGTTCACTTTATATGCATAAAATATTTCTATAAACTCACACATGTATACATAAAAATATAATTCACAAAGCAGCAAAAATGTTTAGCTGCATATATAAAAAAAAACTATGCAATATGTATTTATTTCGTAATTGTTTTGGAATATGTTAACAAAATATTTTTTTATCATTATAAAATATTTTTGTTGAAAGTTAAAATATTTGCTGGAATAATTATGCCCATTTGTTAAAATACAATTCAGTATCATTGTAAATTTTATCGTAAATTAAAAAAAAACGAATCTCATATTTAAAAAAAAAAAAAACCTATTTGCATGGGTCTTTAAAATATTGAAACAGTGTATTTAAAATTTCTCATTTTTAACTTTTCCTCAGTTAAGATTGCAAAACCAAAATTGCTAAGAGTAATTTGTTTTGGTAAAGATTTTTTTCTTTTCGGAAACCTTAAAAATTAAAAGAAAAAAGACCAAGCAGTTTACTTTTTCTTCGAAAAGTTTTTAATCAATCGCTCTTCAAATTTTATAAATATTTATTTTCTCATGCAGATTTTGTTATAATTATAGAAATGAAAAATTGTTTAAGCTTGCTTTCATCTCCGGCATCATTACTCTTAAAAGTTATTATACCAGGTAATCTAGTTACGTTAAACTTGCATATTGCGATCGAAACATTTTCGGAAGTCAAGAAACTTACACGTGCAATATATTTGATACATAAATTAAAATTCTCAAGAGGGTTTCTACTTTTTTTATAATTTTTAGATCCTTAATCTTATTTTGATTTACCAATAAAACTCATATTTTACATTTATTTATACCAATCAAATAATTGCAATAAACGCATCGTTAGGAGTGATGAAACTTATTGCGATACTTTTTGGATACGTAAGTAAAATTTTAATTTTGAAGCAACTTTTTATTAATACTTTCAAGAACAAGCAATTTATTTCTTTTGAAAATAAATAAGTGCAAACTCCTTATTATATTCAAGTAAAAAAATGCTGCTTTGGTCAAAGTCACAGCAACACAGTAATTTCAATGCTTGAATTTAAATGAAACCGAACAACAAAACATAATTTTTTAACTTTTAGATATTTTAATAAATTGTAATTTTTTACTGTAAACAAATAATCTCATCAATGGTTATTGTACTTTAAAAAAATATCCTCGGTAAATAAAATTTTAAATAACCCGACAAATATAACATCTCAGCTTCAATGAGTTAAGAAAAATATCTTTTCGATGTTTCCAGTTTCATTATACTTTATGGTACAATTTATATTCGTCAATTCATTTGTTTTTACAAAATAACATTTTTATATGAAAACAAACAGTACAAGTTTTATATGAAAAACAAGAAGTTCCATGCTTACTCCCATTTTGTGGTGTAAAGTAGTAAATCCAAAATGTTGGTGTCATTTTCTGTTTTAAGATATATGGAGATATAAGCAATAATAGGTAGATATAAGATATATAACAATACACCACAAAATAGGAGTAAATATGAAACTTCTTCCTAATTTGTTGTG
The DNA here is from genome assembly GCA_023701765.1 of Hylyphantes graminicola. Taxonomy (NCBI): domain Eukaryota; kingdom Metazoa; phylum Arthropoda; class Arachnida; order Araneae; family Linyphiidae; genus Hylyphantes; species Hylyphantes graminicola. The sequence continues at coordinate 34,024,938 of CM043111.1, read as the reverse complement.
AATGGTTACTCCACAAAGCTAGATGCAGCATATTATTCCATAATTTTTATAGATTTACTTTCTACTACACTTCAAAATTTTATATATCTTCAATATTTGTATAGGAATTCATTTATGCAAAGATCTATTTATTTTATAATTAACATGCGAAAAAGTTTCAAATATTTAACTTAATGCATAATTGCATTTCGTTTTCATACAGTCAAAAACATAACCTTAAACAAAACAAAGTTCTATTTTTCATTCGATATTATTCAGATTAACTTAAAAGATCATACTTTATCATAAAATGAGATTAGGAAGGAACTCCGAGAACAGAATTAAGCTTCCAATAATTTTATTCGAATAGGGAAATTGGTCGAATGGCAAGAATATATTTTCGGTCCCATTTTTTTTTCATTTAAACTTTTCGTCATTAAGCGTCCTTTTTTGGCAGCAAGCCACACACACACATAAAAAGTTTCACGTCCGAAATATAAAAAATCGGCCAACACCAGATGGCACTGCGAGCGTGTATAAAATCTCCGTAGTATCCGCGAAAAAGATGCGGAAGATAAATGCATTACATATATTCTCGACATTTGCATAAACGAAAATCGATTCGTATCGATACATTACTTTTCAAAATATCAATATGTGTCATTATTCTTGAAAGTTTTTTTTTCTTTTCGTTTGAAAGAAAAGAAGAACGGAAAAGAATTAGAGCCGTATTCCTTGGATACGTTTCGTATTGCGTGACTATAAAATATTCAAAGCATCAAGTGCTGAAATTAATGCGACGCCATTATTCAGGTTGTGTGCATGAATAAAACAATTGTTTACTTGATAAAGTACGCAGGAGCTGAAACTAAAAGAAAAGCATGTTTCTATTTTTAGTCTAAATTTTGCTTTTCTAACGTAACCACCGCCATTAAGTTTCTTGAATAATATAGGGTCAAGTGGGGTAAGTGTGATAGGGTTTCTGCATTTTTCATTAAAAAAATTCGTTCTCTGCTTCAAGTAAATTATAAATCCTAAAATTGGGTAGTGAATTTATATAAAGAAACATATATATGTAAAAAAAAAAAAATATATTGATTCCAATTTTAAGTGTACAAAAAAAATTTTGCATTTCAAAATCCATTTCTATATACACACACACCCCACACATAGAAAATAAAAAAAAATAATATATAATAAAAAAAAAAAAAAAAAAAAAAAAAAAAAAAAAAAAAAATAATATTTCTTTTTTTTTAATTTAAATTAAATTTAATAATTATAAATTATTTTTTTTTTTTTTTTTTTTTTTTAAATTTACAAGACAAAAGACACTACTACCCCTATTACCCTTACCCCCACCCCCACTTGACCCTACCCGGCGTTGTACGTGTGTACACTTAATTGATTATTCCCACATAATTGATTGATTATACCATTGGCGATTGCACACACAAAATATACATGATATAATGTGTAATCTTAATTTTATGATTTGCACTATGTTGCTAAGTAATGAAGCCTGACAAATCATATGACGATTCAAGTTCAACAAAACTTTATTTTCACCAGCCAGCTTATTTTAATTTTTCATTGAAACTGGTTTCATGTGTCACCAATCGTGGATCATGAAGTAATTTCATTGGGCATATCTGCTGCCTCACAAGACCTGATGGATTTCCATTACAAAGTTACAAATTAGATCCGCGTGCAATTTAACTGGAATTCGCCAAATCACCAAACTACGCAAGACTAAAAAATTATTTAAAAAGTTTCGAATCATAAAATATGTGCCAATTTGAGGTTCAAAGGTAACCAAAAAAATAAAAAGTTCCATGTTAAGTCTATGACTTTAAAACATCAGAAATTTCAAACAAAAGAACGCATTAAAACCAGCGGAATAATACCAGCGGATACAAGAAGGTAACCACCGTTCCCTTCTTGTATCGCATTCGAAAATATCTTTTGAAGGGAAAGTCGGTTTGGTTCCTTCAAAAGTAACCAAAGTATACTTGTCCCTGATGTGCAAGAGCGTTACATTTTACATATTTCGACCTTTTTCCTATAACCCTATTGTATTGCAGGTTTATAAAGAAAGATGTTGTTATTCTGATGAAGATATTTTCAGAGAAATGGGCAGATACACTCTCATACATTAATAGTGTATATTTAATCCATATTTAGTTAATTATTACGTACTTAATTCGTTATTTAATTTTAAATTATAAAATGCAAAGTTCTAAAATCTGTTACACAGTGGATGTGAAGCGTATGTCTATCTTTAAAAAATATTTATTGGACTTTGATTGAATATGTTTGGAGCCAATCCGTCAGAAAAAAATCGCTTTATTGAGATTTGATCTGAATGTGTTATTTAGTTGTGAATATTCAGTTGCAGAGCGATTTGCAAATAATACTGATATCTAAAACAAAAAACAAAATGCATATAGTGCGGTAAAATAGTTAAAATATGTACTATAAAACTGTTTCCATTTCTTTTCATGCTTAAACTAGATAATTTTTAGAATGCACGGTTGTTTTTTTCATAAATGTCTCCTGTTTTTAAGCAATAGTTTTGTCTTAAAATAATTTAGTTGCTTACATTGAATCATTAAACAAAAATCATTAAATGCTAAAACTAACTTCACGAATCATCAAATATATTCTTACTCTAATTGATCTCTATGGCGTTTTCAACATTAGCATAAGGTATTTGTATATAATTGAATATCACGAAACCTTATAATTAAAGTACTCCCATACAAGTCCAAAATTAAACTATACTTACCAGTCTTTCGGTCAAGCGGGTCTCTAGAGTTTGTTTACTCTACCAATGGATTTTAGAAGCCGTACGGCGTACACTATGCTATTCACTGCTTGACAAATAGATATTAAATTATCATCAAGATTTTACAGGCGTGTTGCTAAAATTACGTGAATCAATTAGGAGCGGTCTAATTTGGTTAATCACAAATTTGGATAATAAAATTTTTATTGGATTGGAAATGCAACCTAGACAAGGAATATACCAATACTAGAACTACATTTTGAGTCATCAATCACTTCTCTCACTAATGTTTGATTGGTATGTCTGAAGTTTGAATAATTGTAGCTATTCTGACGTATCTGCGCAAAATTTGTTAAACACGAATCATTTAAATTAATATATTTATATTTAATTTATTATATTTAATTTTCTGAATTTCAAATTCACATTGTACAAATATGTAAGCGATTTATAATATATAAAAGCGTTGACTTAAAATACATACTAATTTAATATTTCAGTCAGCTTGAAGTTTTTCATAATTAACAACCATGGTAATGTATTGCTTTATACAGTATGCTGATGAAACAAATCTATTAGTAACTTTTAAAAATAAACGCCGATATATTAATTCTATAAAATTATTGAGCATGATCCGCCAAACTAACTTTAAAACTATACCTAGAATCCCCATTCCACCCACTGATCTCCCCTAATATGCACGGGGCACAAGCATGAGGCATTTAAACTATAATTGAATAAAAGCCCCCCGCTACTTGAAGTCCATATACGTCCGGCCAGAAGTGTCTCATGACTCGTTAACTCTTTTAATGAATTCTCGGGGCCGGACTCTTGCAGGAAAGAGGATAATTAGGTAAGACGTTTCACTGCAGATTGTTTAGGCAATTAGGTTGCAAGCGCAGAAACGGGGATTGCCTAATTGGGCTGTGAAACGAAGACGTGACGCCACCTTTGACAAGTTTTGCACTTTTTTGGCAATCGATGAGCGCGATTTCCTTGAGATAATTTCTGATTGAAGGGAGATTCGTTTGGGTTATAAAGGGATAAATGTTCATGGATGGTTTGGATTGAGGTTTTTTTTTTTTTTTGATTGAAAGTCGGATAGAGTGGAAAGGGTTAGAGATTGATTGTTTTGGGAAGATTAGTACTATTAAAAATTTACACTTAACTAAAATACCTAAAAGAAATCCATACGTGTTTCTGAATATATGCAGGACATCTACGGTTCTTTTAATTGATTGGATGAATGATTTATACTATAGCTAGCAGTAGATTGGATTCAACCAACTGCTCTAATGAGAAAGTTTACATCACAAGGTAGAACACCAAGGCAAGCCATGTATAATAAGTTACGGAAAGCGCCAGTTGTGCTGACAGACATTGGATGCACGTGGTTCAGACGCATCAAGCTTCTTTACTTTAAAAATAATGAAAACATTTCCCAACTGATCGGAAACATGATATTAACGGAAGACCACTCATATTTTAAATACACTTATGAATAGTCACAAAAAAAAATGTTTCTGAATTTATTAAAACAAAAAGTCTAAGGCGGAATATGAATTCAATTATTTGAATCATATTACAATGACTTTCATATGTTTGTGTGGCAGACAATCTTTTTTTTTACTTCAGTCAATCCTCTTATTTTGAGCTGTAAATCACACAGAATTTTACAGGCCAAGCACTGTCATATTTAGACAAAAATTCAAAAGTAAATTTATGTTAACTTTTATATGTATATCTTTTTTATCAAGATTTTAAAAATATTGATCTGCAATTACTTCCAATCTTTATAAATAAAATAATTTCATCGCGACAAAATGAAAGTTGCAGGGATTATAATATAAAACATCATATCCAATACGACATTTTATCGGATTAGGACCGTGTCTTGATAAAAACAACACTGTAATTCCGAAATACTTTAATTTTTGAAATATAATACACTAATATTTTCATCAATAACAACAATTATTCATTTTTTTAAAAAAAGAGATAGACAAATTTCTTTCGTAAATCTTATTTTTTTAGATCAATAACAAACAAAAAGTCAATTTACTAACTCACCTTAAGCAAATAAACTGCTTAGTATATAATATATAATCAAAATAGAAAACACAAAGTTCTTAAAGCTTTTTATTGCCCAAAGAATCGGAAAAAAGTCTTTTTCTATTTTTTGAAGAATATTATCACTAATGGAATATCTTTGAAATTCAATTGAATTAGATGTAAATGGAAAAATAAAGGTGCACTCTAAAGCATATTCCATGTATTTATTTAAGGCAGAATGATAGATTTTGAGTTTGTTTTTTTGCATGTGAGAAATGTTATCAAATGTGATTTTGTTTCTTAGCATCGGTAATATTTATGGGATTAGAAAATTTGCTAACTGAAATTTTGTTGTGTAGATTTAGGATGCAGTATGATATTGCCATTTATTTGTAGGTTGTTCTCTATTACAACCTAAAAGAGAATAAAATCCAAAAGAGCAAAAACAAAGTGATGCCATTTGGAATCATCAATTTCAATATTTTTTTTTTCTCCAAATGTTTATGTCCCGTTATGACATCCAGACACACATCATTCGATTCTTCACACTTTTTTCTATTAGACCATATTTTACATTAATCTCAATAGAAGTCAGAACTACAATGTTTTTTATTTAGAAAATAGCTAACAAGCGTTTCACCTGATTTTTGAAAAGTTCACTTCATTTCCACATATTTAAAACGCAATTTAAACTATTTCGGTTAAAAACCTTAAAATATATAACTTGAAGTGTTTTTAGGTAATATATAGTTTTTTATTTTGTTGTTTTCCATAGTTAAAAAATTTTGGCATTATTTCAAAAACCACATAAAAATTAAGTAATTTTTTTCTTATGGAACTCCTATTTTTGACCTAAAATAAGCTTATTTTGTGAATATCAGATGTTTCTGTAGTGTAGTAAAATTTTGGGACTGAAAGGGTTAGATGGCACCTAACAAAATTAACATTGAATTCTATCTCCAACAATGCCGCCCCGGTGGCACACTCGTTAGGATTCTGGACTTTGGAGCTGCTGGGGTCGGGTTCGAATCCCGGTCAGGCATGGATGTTTGTGACCGTCAATAAATGTTGTTATTTGTCTATGTGTTTGTCTCTTTCTTTGTGTGTCTCTTGTGCTTGTGTCATTTCTGGTGCTTAGCACTATAGACTTAAAGTATCAGTGCTTGGCGATCGATCTTGTCCCCCACCAAGAAAGTCATAAGTCATCTCCAACAAATCGTGTTATAACTTAAGGCTCCACAGTTTTAAGAAGACCGTATTCCCTCATTGTGTAAAAAAGCTGTTAGTGATGACTTGAAGCTGACTTAATACTATTGTATGTTTTAAAATATTTACTGCTGTCATTATATGATTAAAAGTAACGCCTGGGTTTGTTATTTAAAAATAATTAAAATTCCATCATTTTAGGAACATTTTTATAAGGAAGTTCTGAAATACAGTAAAAAATAATCGTAATATTTCCTGCTTATTTAAATATTAGAAATATCGGTCATCTTACATGTATTTTCATTTTATTCCGGATTTGTTTTCTTCTCTTTTACATCGAATCTTGGCGTCTTCCCATATACCATAAAATAAAAAGAGCAGTATATATTTTCTGCCTCAGTTCTATGACCATTAAATCCTGAAAAAGAAACATAATCGATGCGAAGCTACATACGAAGCATCTATTTACCATAAAAAGATCAGTGTAAAGAATTGACAACTATAGGACATGTGTTACCTTCCAATATATCTTCAGAATTTATTCTGAAAGGTTTTTATCTTGTTTTTTAAAGATTTCAATGGGGTATTGCGCGTTTGCCAATTCTTTGAATTAATCGTAATACTTCTTTGGTTGAGAGTTACTTTAAAGTTTTATAGCGAGCAGTAACGTACAGCAAATATTTTTTAATGTGAAACAAAATATTATGAAAAATAAATAAATTCTAGATTTGTTTTATTTCTTCTTCTATTTTATCAACGCTGTTATACAATTTTGTTATCTTTCATAATAGATAAAAATGTCTGTAGATATATTTAACATACTTTTTTTTTACAAAAATTTTTATGTGTGTAACTTACTGGTCAAGTAATACATGAAAGCCGATTATTGAAATAAATAAAAGTTAATTGAAACATTAAACAATTGATATATTTAATTTTTGAGAATTTAAACGGCTGAAATAGAATCAAATAAATAAATCATTTTTATAAATTTAGCTTTACTGCGTATAAAATTACTGTTTGTGTGATTATTGAGCCTGACAAAATTTTTATTTTCTTTATTTAGAAATTAATCTTATTTACATTAATTTGTATTTATTATTTTTTATTTATCGCTTATAAATCTATAGTTTATGTCAGAATAAATGAATTTCTATTTCAAAAACCGTATTACATGAAATCAATCAGTTACAAAAATGAATATTTCTAAGATTAATACTAACTATCTTGATACATTAAAAAAAAACCTCAAACACTCAATTTCAAATGCAGATTTTTCAATGCATAGTAAAGGATAAACGTATAAAAAAGTGCTTTAAAACTTGCTGTCTTTTCTTAAATATTCCAGTATCTTTGATATACATTTTTAAAAAAGTGGACTCGGGTAAGATCATGTAACATATTTCCAAGATCATATACACCTTCTTACTTCCTGTGTAAATATTTTACCGAGAAATAAGTGAAGATGTTTCCAGATTTTTTTTGTTTGGGCATTTTTACTAAGGGTGAGAAATTTATGTCTTAAACTGTGTAACTGTCATCAGCTGAATTTCTAAAATAGCATAGAAAAACTGATATAAAAAAATTATGATTACATTATTATACTGCATATTGCACTAAACATTAGTTAGTAGACTATTTTATAGTTTTTAAACCCTGAAAGCAACAATAAATACACATAAAAAATGAATTTGCAACTTTAATTTTTAATTAATCGTGTGTTTTTTCGTATTTTATTAGTTTCAGTTTTTTTTATTAAAATTCACCTTAGAGTTCTTTTATAAATTTTGTAGAAAATATTGTTTTTAAACTTTAATTTAAGTAATTTAAACAAATTAATTAATAAATTTATTTTATCATTTATTAAAATTTCATAATAAGAATTATAAAAACACGTATATATCATGATTACAGTTCAAAATTTATTAAGCTTAAATATATTTTAAAAATATCATATACTTACTATTAAATGAAATTAATTTGTATAAATAATAATAAACTTGCAACAAATAATTTTGCTACTGGTATGGCAAAAATTGGAATGATATATATTTTTTAATGAGTTTGTATCAGTTAATGACATAAATTAATAATAAATTGTAAAATTATAACTTTTAATTTATAAGTATCTTTATAGAGAGCTATTATTTATTATATGATTAGTGATGAAATATTAAAATGTAAATGCTTAATTTTAACAAATTTTAATAAACAGTTATTTAATTGATTAAGTCAGATAAAAAAAATAACATTACATTTGAAGCAAAAAGTGTTTCGGATTCAAAATATTTTTAACTCTAGCATGCATACTTTACTTAATAAAATAACTTATCTAACTTATCCGAGCATACTCAACAACCCGACATTTCCCTAAAAAAAGAACATCTTTGTGATAAGTTTTCAAAAATGATACTCTTGACAAACCAAAAATGACATGATCATAAAACACATTTCAAAAAAGGGGATACAACCTTTCCTGCTAAAGAGTCTCCTCCATTTTCACACTCTCATTTATGGAGTTTCTGCGTAAATATTTCAACGCGAAACGAGTGAAGATGCACCAAGAAAATTGTTTTTGCCTCTTTGTAAGCCAACAACTCAACAGCAAAGACAATATCAACGTCAGCCATTTTGACTCTGAAGAAAATCATAAATCTACTTGTTAGAACGCTTGGAACTTTGAGAGTTTAAATGATCTAAGTCTGAAATGACTTACGCCATTGCTGCCTAGTGAAGTAAAATTCTTCTTTGAGGGGTCCATGCATCAAACTTAAACTGACATCCTATTACTAAGATTCCCAGCTCTTGTGGGACCCGAAATTGAGTTTCCTCGAAACTCAAATTTCAAGTGCTTTGAATGGGATGCCTTTTCTAGCATTAATCTTGCAAAGTACCCCTACAGCCTTCATCGAAAATATTTACAGACGTGTTCTCTAAATTGTTTTGTTCAAACCAACTTGCCGTGTTTGCAGAAGTGAGAAAACAGAAGCCTAATTCAATCTATTTAAAGGTGTGCAAAATTGGAAGTAGTTTAATGGATGACTGAAATACAATGCCCTCGCTTTGCCTTTGAAAAGGGATGAAGCGTTTTAATCTTTAGCGCTTCAAAACACTCGATGATTGTTAATTTATTTTTTGGGTAAACAGTCTAAAATTTAATTATCATCTGGTAATATAGAAATTAATTAAGTTTTTGTGTACAGCTTTTTTTATTAATTATCATAAAGAAAAGATTTGGCTGATTAAGCATTAAGTAGAAATAACCTACTTGTTTGTAGAGTTAAGTAACATGCACTGGAAAAAATATGTTTGAAAATTCGCATACGATAAACAAGATTTTCGAATTTTTCAAATTTAATTTTGTGGCTAAAATAATATTTTATTTAATTCCTCTGCAAAATTCGGTTCAAATTAGAAAATAAACGCTAGTTTAAATTGTAACAATTGCTGTATCCTTTTAGACAATTTTACCTTTGAACAAAAACTAATGGATTTATTTGTCTTAAACTTTAATTTTTTTTAAATAATAAAAAACGAATGAATAAAACTCTTTAAAAGTCCAAACTATTTTATTTTCCCTTCAAAAACTCAAAATTCATTTTTTGTAAAAATTCGTTTAGTATTTCCTTTGAATGCAACATAAAAAATACAAATCCTTCATAATCTTTCAAAATTGTTTTTGCTAGGCAAAAGAAAATCTCTTTACAGAGAATCGTACTAGTTTTAGAAATGCTTTTAAATACGAGCTTATGATTTTACGATAAAAGTTTACTAAAATAGAAAATAGTTCTTTCGGCAATACTTAATCGATTTTCCGATTTTGCTTAGGTTTCGGTTTTGTTTAAGCTTAAGCGCTGTAATCCATTTAGAAAACAATATAATTCTAATTTTAGGATTAAGTATTGTGATATTTTTATAAACTTTTAACCCGGTAGAATATTAAGAGAATTCAAATTAAATTATCTTTTTGTACTTATAATATTTAGCTTCCAGAATAAAATTTTAAAATCTACTTCTCGATAATAAAGTTTCAAACAAATTTATTTCTTTTGAGGGATGACTATTTTGTAACACTCCAATCCATCAATCTCACTGCATCGTACTTTCTCCTCTAACTTGCTTACTAAAAGTAACAGTAAAATAGAAACGCATTTGAAGAGTTTGTGTGTAGTGAACAGATTTTGTTGTTATTTTTAATGCTATTCCCGTTACATGTTTTCCATTTTGGGTATTTTTTACTTTAAATCTTTTCTATTATATAAAAAGTTTAGGAATTCGGTTGTAAAATGAACTTTCAAATAATTTGTAAATAATGTGTTCAATATTATTAAAAAAATTAATCAAAGTAAATCGAAATATTGAGCTGAACTCTGATGATATTAATAACGCATGCAGTAAGAAATATTTCCAAACTATGAGCCAACAATAATAATTTTAAAAGTAATATTATTGCTTATTCATGATATACTGAGCCTGTCACATGATCGTCATTCAAACGTCCAACTTGCATGAGAACGCCAGTTGGATCCCGCAACAACTGGTAAGTTGACATAAGTAGGCCAACATTCATAGCGACCTAATTTTAGTTAAGTATAGGCTACTTCATAATAATAAATTATTATATTTCTATCTATACATATATAAATGCGGAAGGCGTTTTCTTTTCGCAGTCATAACTCAATAACGCGGCTGGACAGATATTAACTTTTACTTAAGATACTTTTACGTAGATTTGCCATACTCAGAGTTTTAAAAAATGGCATAATTTAAGACTATACAAATTTCAGCTCGATTTCAAGCAAACGGTTATCTAGCTATGATTATGTAATAAACGGAAACTGTAAGTTCACTTTTTCTGCCTTACTATGATAATGTAAATATTTTTTGTTCAGATTATGAGTACCTATAAACGAAAGACTGAGAGGGCTGCAATGACAGCAGATCAAAGAGAGCTGTTTAGGCACACTTACATGAAAAAAAAGTTTGAGAAAAGTAGCGGATAAATTTAAGATCTCTGTTAGAAGTCTCGCTCTGTAAGATCGCAAAATTAAAAATGAATTCTCTCTGCCTAAAGGGTACCAGAGAGTCTTAGACGATATGGGATAGTGCGGCAGGTGTTCACTCCTGAACAAAAATTTGCTTTGAGTGAATACCTTGTGAAGGCAAGTGACATATACTTCGACCTGAGCCCAAAAGAGGCAAGAAAATTGGCATATCAATATGCAGTTGCTAATGGCACTGCACATCCTAGTAGTTGGGACTCAAAAGAATCAGCAGGTGTTGACTGGTTTTCTTTTTTCCTAAAACGTCACCCACAACTTTCAATACGTACCCCCGCGGCAACGAGTTTGGCTCGAACGTCCGGTTTCAACCCACATAATGTTCAAAGATTTTTCAACCTCCTATAATCAGTAATGAACCAACATTCATTTACCGCCCAGGACATATGGAATGTTTAATTTTAAGCTGATTAACATTCATTATAATTACACCGTACATAAAGACGAGTAAAACCGTTTGCCTCACTTATGCCAACTTACCCCACTACCTATGCCAACTAACCCCGATACCGGGGTAGGTTGGCATAGTTTGACTGGACAAGGAAAAACATTTTTCACACAAAGTGGCAACAATATATTTATTCAATGGTATGTGTGATTTGTAGCCAAAATGTTTACCTACATAACCAACTTTTTACATTTCAAATATCTTCAAACCAAAAATTTAGAAAAATTTTGAAGTTAAAACTGTGCCAACTAACCCCGGTCTCCCCTACATATATGTTATATATAACTTTTATAATTCAAAAACTTGTAAGGCACGTCTAAATTTAGTTGACATAATATCGAATAATATGTTTTAAAAATAGCCCAATTATATTTATAATGAGTTTTGGGCTCAACATTTATCTTTAAAAAATCTCCGATAAAGTTTCATAATCAATAGCCCATATGCCTATCACGTACTTAACTAAGAATAATTTTTTTATGTTGAAAAAATATTATTTAAGTACAATGGTTATCAAGAAGTAGAGTTTTTATAGGTATAGTCTAGTGGAGTAGTATTTACAGATCAAGGAGCAATTTAATATTAATGTACAGTGTTAAAGTATTTTTTAAAAAAAGTGCAAGCTTTTAAGTTCAAGTTATATATTTAACATAAATCAGTAAAATGAATAAATAATTATAGTATGATATCAATATAAAAGTAAAAACCAAATTAATATTCATCTAAGATTTATTAGTGTTAGTTATCATTTAACTTGAAAATTTTTAACTGTTTTTATATTCAATTTGATACAGTATTTTTAATTATTTTAATAAAGGAAATTATCAAAGTCATTTATCATTTCCGAGTAATTTTCATTCTGAAATTATTAAATCTTTTTCAATTGTGTATAATAAAGAGAATCCGATTAAATTAAGAAAGTCCACGAAAGACAAATACTATCCTTAATGCCCTAATACACATCAACGAATCGCTCAACTTATAACTTATGAAATAATTATGCTCGGATATTCATTTATTTCTATGCCCATTTATTTTTGAATGGGGATAAAAAGAATAAAACTCTTTGTGGCCAAAAAATTGATTTATGATGCAATGAAGACATCAACTTATAAGAGTCTGCTCATAACCAATCCATCAAAATAAAGCTCACATTTATACTATTTTGGCTCCCGTTCAATTTCCGATCCCCCCTTCCCTGGCTATGTCAAGAGAGAGCATATCCAATTTTGCCGACATTCCGACTCGGGGCAACTTCAGCGAGGGAAAAAGTGTCACAGCAATTGATGAGAGGCTTCGCTGCTTACATCAGGTTCCTCATCAGTTCACTTTCAAAGGTGTCAGTGGAAACGGCGGAATTACCCGACTGGTGTTGTATCTGATTTCACCGGTTAACTATTTGCAGAAGAGTTATTGGAGTGGACGGTGTTATTTTATGCTGTGTACGAGAAAATTAAGATGCTGGGGGAAAAGGGGGGGTCAAAATTATTCGGACACACCTGGGATAAACGGATTTTTTTTTAATTTCTCGAACAATATTTTTTAGAGCCTAACAAAAAAATCTGTTGCGTTCTGATAAGTTTATTCCTACTTTGAGAACATTTCCAACATTTCCCGATAAATTGTGTGCGGTGTAACTTCATAGTACTCTTGGGATTATGTGCTGCAACGAGTTTTTTAGGCCTTTAAAATGTTAAGAGTAAATTTCTCATTTTTGTATCATTTTATTTTGGTTCAATGTTATTGGTTTGTTTCTTAAAAAGTTTAAAATATAAAGAAAATGATGCGTTCTTTACTAAATATAGTTCATTAACATTCCGACATTCCGTTCATTAACATGCCGACATTTCGACTCGGGGCAACTTCAGCGAGGGAAAAAGTGTCACAGCAATTGATGAGAGGCTTCCCTGCTTACATCAGGTTCCTCATCAGTTCACTTTCAAAGGTGTCAGTGGAAACGGCGGAATTACCCGACTGGTGTTGTATCTGATTTCACCGGTTAACTATTTGCAGAAGAGTTATTGGAGTGGACGGTATTATTTTATGCTGTGTACGAGAAAATTAAGATACAAGGGGAAATAGGGGGGGGGGGGTCAAACATTATTTGGACACACCTGGGATATTGGGATTTTTTTTTAATTTCTCGAACAATATTTTTTGGAGCCTAACAAAAAATCTGTTGCGTTCTGATAAGTTTATTCCTACTTTGAGAACATTTCCAACATTTCCCGATAAATTGTGTGCGGTGTAACTTCATAGTAGTCTTGGGATTATGTGCTGCAACGAGTTTTTTAGGCCCCTAAAATATTAAGAGTAAATTTCTCATTTTTGTATCATTTTATTTTGGTTCAATGTTATCGGTTTGTTTTTAAAATATAAAGAAAATGATGCGTTCTTTACTAAATATAGTTCATTAACATTCCGACATTCCGTTCATTAACATGCCGACATTTCGACTCGGGGCAACTTCAGCGAGGGAAAAAGTGTCACAGCAATTGATGAGAGGCTTCGCTGCTTACATCAGGTTCCTCATCAGTTCACTTTCAAGGGTGTCAGTGGAAACGGCGAAATTACCCGACTGGTGTTGTATCTGATTTCACCGGTTAACTATTTGTAGAAGAGTTATTGGAGTGGACGGTATTATTTTATGCTGTGTACGAGAAAATTAAGATACAAGGGAAATTGGGGGGGGGGGGGTCAAACATTATTTGGACACACCTGGGATATTGGGATTTTTTTTTAATTTCTCGAATAATATTTTTGAGGCCTAGAATGTAAAAAAATCTGTTGCGTACTGATAAGTTTATTCCTACTTTGCGATATGACATTTCCAACATTTCCCGATAAATTTTGTGCGGTGTAACTTCATAGTACTCTTGGGATTATGTGCTGATACAAGTTTTTTGGCCCCAAAAATATTAAGAGTAAATTTTTCATTTATGTATCATTAATCCATGAATTTAGTATTGCACATTACTTCATAAATATAGAGTAACGTTACATCAGATTCGTTTTAGTGTATTTTGGAAACATTTGAAACATTTTATTCATGTTGGTTGTCCTCTAGGCTTCGCTGCTTACATCAGGTTCCTCATCAGTTCACTTTCAAAGGTGTCAGTGGAAACGGCGGAATTACCCGACAGGTGTTGTATCTGATTTCACCGGTTAACTATTTGTAGAAGAGTTATTGGAGTGGACGATGTGATTTTATGCTGCGTGCGAGAAAATTAAGATACTGGGGAAGGGAGGGGGGGTCAAAATTATTTGGACACACTGGGATACTGGGATTTTTTTTAAATTTCTCAAACAATTTTTTTGGGGGCCTAGAATGTAAAAAGTCTGTTTCGTACTGATAAATTTATTTCTACTTTTGCTGTATTACATTTCCTCATAAACATTGTGCTATGTAACTTCATAGTACTCTTGGGATTATGTGCTGATACAAGTTTTTTAGGCCCCAAAAATATTAAGAGTAAATTTCTCATTTATGTATTATGAATAATACTATTTAGGCATTTTTTTATTTAAATGTTATTAATTTATTTTAAACGCTTTTTTTCTACTAAAAAAAGAGGTTTACGCTAACAAGTCTACCGCATTGAATTTTCATTCCTAAAAACAATAATTATATGTTAAATTCTTCGTTTTGAACTGATGCATGCAATGACCATCCAGAGTTACATACAAATTACAAGAAAAGAAATTATTAAGAAAAATTTTATAAATTAAGAGGATTTATCAGCCAACTTTATTTTGATTCTGACTCACCAGGTGGCATTACAAATTTTCGCCAAATGATACGTCTGGCGATTTAAAAAAGGGTATACGTTTCTCTTTCTGGGGAGTGGTGCACGGAGAGATTTTATCACAAGATAAGGAGCATTTGATTGTAATCAGGGGTAGACTAACGAATACTGGTTCCGGTACACGTACACTTTTGATAGCCGGGACGATTTCTGGAAATTTATTATTTGTGTTGCTTGGTTATTTCTCTTTCATTTAATTTTTTTTTATTTGTTTAAGGGGTCATAGGAGTCATAAAAATGTGCAAAGACGGTACTACAAAACATAGTTTGATCTTTCATGTCATTTTTGAACTACTCAATGTATAAGTATAATTTTTTTATATGTAATTCTACAAGATTTATTTATTATAAAACAAGTTTTAAAATTTATGAAACTTTAGCCAAAACTAAAATAAATGATATTAAACATGAAGCTATTTGAACACATTGTGATTAGGCTTGCGCGGCAAATTGTGAGGTCAAAATTGAAAAAATGACCAAGAAAATGACTTTATATTGTACAAATATGTACAAACTAGGACTTATACCTAAATTCTCAGCTCAATTTTAATAAGAAATTATTTTTTTAAAAATTTAAAATCAAAATTTTTTAATTTTTATTAATTTTTTTAGAAAAAAGTTCTTAAAATAATTTCTAATTAAAATTGAGCTGAGAATTTAGGTATAAGTCCTAGTTTGTACATATTTGTACAATATAAAGTCATTTTCTTGGTCATTTTTTCAATTTTGACTTCACAATTTGCCGCGCAAGCCTAATCACAATGTGTTCAAATAGCTTCATGTTTAATATCATTTATTTTAGTTTTGGCTAAAGTTTCATAAATTTTAAAACTTGTTTTATAATAAATGAATCCTGTAGAATTACATATAAAAAAATTATACTCATTTATTGAGTAGTTAAAAAATGACATGAAAGATCAAACTATGCTTTGTAGTATCTTCTTTGCTCATTTTTTTAGACTCCTGTGACCCCTTAATAAATTATATTTATTTTGTAAATCTTACGATCTTTCAGGAAACAATTTCTTTTCTGGTTTGCACGTACTAATATATTATCTTTCTATTCAAAATTATCGAGATGTGATACCGCTACGATTAAAAATGTGCAAAGAGGGTACTACAAAGCATAGTTTAATCTTTTATGTAACTTTTTATCTACTCCACATATAAGTAAATTTTTTATATGAAATTCTATAAAATTTACTTATTATAAAACAAATTTTAAAATTTATGAAACTTTAGCCAAAACTAAAATAAATGATAACAAACATAAAACTATTTGAACACATTGGGATTAGGCTTGCGTGCCTAATTTTGAGTTCAAAATTGAATAAATGACCAAGAAAATGACTTTATATTGTACAAATATGTACAATCAAAGACTTATACCTAAATTCTGAGCTCAATTTTAGTTAGAAATTATTTTAAAAGCTTTTTTTCTAAAAAAAATTATAAACGTTTTAGAAAAAAGCTCTTAAAATAACTTCTAATTAAAATTGAGCTTAAAATTTGGTGTAAATCTTTGTTTGTACATATTTGTACAATATAAAGTCATTTTCTTGGTCATTTCTTCAAATTTGACCTAAACATTTCGCGCGCAAGCCTAATCCCAATGTGTTCCAATGGTTTTATGTTTGTTATCATTTATTTTAGTTTTGGCTGAAGTTTCATAAATTTTAAAATTTGTTTTATAATAAGTAACTCTTATAGAATTACATATAAAAAATTTATACTTTTATATTGAGTAGTTGAAAAATTACATGAAAGATCAAACTATGCTTTGTAGTACCTTTTTTCCACAATTTTTAAGACTCCTATGATCCCTTAAATCTAGTTCCGTACTTTAATTGTTGGCGTAGCAATCTTTATGTTTGTTAAAACTAATGGAATACTAATGCAAAAGTAGAAACCCCAATGTATAATGGCCCCAATGTCGTATTAGCAGTTTTAAAGGCAATAATAAGGTCAGCAAGATACAAACAAACGCGGGTTTATGGTCTCCAAAAACATGTGCAGGAACCTTTTGTATTGCTAGTGACAGTTTGTCAATTTGTTCATTCGGTTGCTCTTGTAAATTAGACACTGAGTCTCTTTATAACAAGCCTTACTCCCGCCACTAATCTGTACATTCGTTCTGAAAGAAGCTTTCTACATTGCACACCTTTGGAGCCGGGAAATCTGGACGCGTTTTTTGCAAACTTTTCAATTCCTCTAAAATAGCGTCGGACTGCGTGATTGGCACATTAAACTTTCAGTACTCTGCCACCATACGACACATGTTCTTGAATATTGCTCGAGAAGTTCTAAAAGAATTAAAAAGCCTACATGTGCAGTTACTTAAATACTAGAATGAAATTCTCGTCAAAAGGCAAGGGTATTATAATAACATTAACTGCCACTTATAACCACTTCCCCATAAGATTTATAACTTTAGAACAAATATAGACTAACCCAGCATTCAGTTACAATTTGAATCTTCAACTCTAAAAATTGGCTACTATAATTACTATTTTCCTTCCGCAAATTAAATAAATAATCTTTATAGTTTACTAAATTTATTTGCAGTTTGAAGAATAATTATGTAAAATTGAATGAGTCAAATCCTGTAGCATCCTTTCCGTGATCTTTGGCAATGCTTTGAAAATCTCACCTTAAATTACACGAGATTCTTAAAATTAAATAACAATCAATAACTATAATATTTGAAAAAACCTGATACTTCCAGAACATTTAGCGATGATAAACATGAAAAAACTCCAAATTGCACTGATAATTAAAGGAATGTAATTGTAAATTAATACCAATTAGCTCTTTAAGCAAAAAAAAGTAACACTGTGAACCACTTTCTTAGTAAACAAATATAATAAACATTAAAAAAATCACATTGCGGTACATTTTTTATAACGTCATTCCATATCGATTTACAAAGAAAAAATTAATAATCCGTAACATTTCAATTAAGGTTTTTCGTGATATTGCTGATGAGGCAACAGTAATTTAAATGACTAAAAATGAAATTACAATGCTACTTTAATGGGTCGTTCGTCGACATGACACGATGACAAATGTCCGTATGGACGTACAAACAGAAGAACAAAAAGTATGAAAGTTAGGTCCCTGCTGTCCTACCTTTCGATGACAAAAATGATTCTTAAGATCTGATCGATAGAACAGATTTCGTCACCGAAGTAAGGACAGACTTCGGGAAGACTACCATGTCAATACCTTCTTTTCTATTAAAAAATGTTTCGAATTTAAAAAAAGATTATAAAATATTCTAAAAATAACTTCAGGGCTTCATATTCATTGACTATACATCCCAGGACCCCTCCCTAAAGATCTTTAAATAAACGTTTATTTTTCTCCCTTCAATAAACCCACAGACTACGGCCGTCATTTTAGAAATGGTAAACCAAAGGTCACCAAGTGATTCGATTGAATAACTCGTCAAATATTCAGCCAAATGTAACAAAAACTAAGATTTAAGGGTTTATGAGGATTCTTAATATTTCTAAATTATTAAAATTGGGTGCTGCCATTGGAAGTTTGAAAGTTAATAGCATTTTTTATGTGAAGACGGACCTTTATGCATTTTTTTTGTCCTGCAATTAACTCATGATGTTATATGAACACAAGGTCAAAAAGGTCCGATTCTATAGGATGACTAGCGTTCGAAATAATCACTAGTGGGTACTTTTTCCACAGCTGTACATATCAAAATCGCTTATAGTATCCAACCTACACTACAACTAAAGTAATCAAGTTTAAAAGTCGCGCGCGAAATTCTTTGACTGGATTTATAACGAGCTCCGCCCACTTTTCCATGTGGTTTAGGTTTACAGTTTGAACTATTTAGATATTGGCGTTTTTTTTCATTCTACGATTTGGCGACATTTATTTTTGTGTGTCATCAAATTTTAAAATCATAGATTCTCGTTTGTTATGAACGTTTTTGTCATAAAAAGTACTTGAAATGCAAAAGCATCATTTAAATTATGTATTAACATACAAAGATAATGAATGAGTGAATTATTTACATTAATAAAAAATCTTTTTAATCAATTAAGCCAAGTTGTCCTACAGATGTCGCCACGATTCTCAAAATGAAGCTTTTAAAAAAAATAAATAATTAAAAAACTGATTGATATGGTTCCTTCAAATCTTTTTAAATTGTCTTTCATCCCTATTTGCGTATCTGGTGCAAACAGATCATACGTTTAAAAAATACTTTACAAGAAACTGTGATTTGAAAAATAAAGCATTACGTGTATAGGACTGACAGTCCCTCTTAACCACAAAAAAATATTTTTTTCGATTAACTTACACTTGGACATTTAAAAAAAAATTATCTTTACACCAGATGTAAGAAGTTCATGGCACAGATATATATTGAAATAGCATCTGTAAAAAAATTCAGGTAAATTCATGTAAAACTTTTTATGCTAGAGGTGTTAGCGTAAACTCCTTTTTTTAGTTGAAAAACACCGTTTGAAATAAATCAATTATATTTAAATAAAAAAATTGCCCAAAAAGCACTGTTCATTATATTTGAAATCACTATGCCAAATTTGGAAAAGATTAAAGTAATAGTAAAAATTTTAGAATTTTGGGTACTCGCCTACCTTAACTACTAATATAACACATACTAATATCGCATTTATTTCTAATATTAAGCAATACTTGTTAGAAAATACTCACTGTAATTGTACCTAGAAGTAAATTTATTAAAAAAGCATGTTAATATAAATTGCACCTCATAAAAATAGTCTGAAAGCTGTAAATTTTATTTGTATATATGTAGAACATATTTTACAAGCTTTTTACTTTTATTAATAATTACAATTATCGTTTACATTCACAGAAACTATAATATGCTTATTACTATGGTTGTTTTAAATAAACATAACATATTTCAACACATAAACACAAGTTCATTTGTTGTATGAAGCAACATATATTTTATTATCATTTAAATCTTGTTGCATAGTTGCCTCTTAAAATATTACCGATGTATTTCTTTAGGGCATGTTCAGAATTAGATTTATTTAAGAGATGACTTAAAAAAGGTATCCCGTTATTTTTTTTAAAAATCTTATTATATACTTCTTAATTAGCACGCATTTTTAAATTATTGTACACGTACTTCTTAAGGTTATTCGGGAAATAATTCATTTGATTAATTATCTTATTAAGATTCAAACTATACAAATCAAAATAAAGTGAGATGATTAAACTGTTCTGCTCATGCAATTATATTAATCCTTTTGAAAACGGAAAATCATTAAAAGTGTTTCTAAGCCATAGGCAAACTCCTAAAGACTCAGTACTAAACATGAAACTAATGTAGTTAGATAATCTAAGAAAATCCTTTCGACGATATCTATTTCAGTACCGAAAAGTGAGGTTATTCCTCCATTTCAGTTTTTAAAGTGAAGAAAATTATGAAGAGCCCTTTTTTCAGTATAAAATTCACAACCAATGCACATGCGTATTCATAAATTAATGATACTTAATTCATTGAAACTTATTTTATTAATTCTACTGAATTTTTTTGATAAGGAGATATATTCTATATTTTATAAACATGCTTTTAGACTTTCCTATGATTGATGCTGTAGAAATTCAATGAAATTATTTATAAGTATTCGAATACATTATAACCTTTAAATATTAGCAATATGAAGACAACAATCTTCAATTTATCAAACACTGTAGGTTTAACCATTTTTTAAAGTT
Source organism: Hylyphantes graminicola (assembly GCA_023701765.1). NCBI lineage: Eukaryota > Metazoa > Arthropoda > Arachnida > Araneae > Linyphiidae > Hylyphantes > Hylyphantes graminicola. Next base: position 34,003,866 of record CM043111.1, on the reverse strand, counting down.
TATAAATTAATATTTTTATAGAAAATTATTAAATAAATAATTTTATGTAAGTTTTTTGACATTTTGCAAACACATATATTTTTGCAATTTCAGAAACACGAAAAAAAACTACGAAGTTTTCAGCGCCATGCATTAATCTGTATTTGTATTCATAAATAAATAAAAAATAAAACAAATTAAGCATTGTTTCCCTTAAGATGATTAAATTTTCACAGTTTATGAAAAGTAATTACTATTCTTAATTATTTTACTTCATTACTGATTAACATTTAAAACTATTTTTCGAAGGCTTATTTTTATTCATGAGAAACATACTCCTTTTACAAGAGATACTCATAATTATGCTGAGTTGTTGTTTATAAACATTATTGCATCCTAAGAGATCGAAAAACTGCAGTAAAATACCTATTGAATAAATTATTTTGTAATTTTCCTTTTTCTGCAAATATTCTAAGCAGAATGTTTAAGTATCTTATTCCTTTGAGTTTTTAATTAACTAAATGTCAAGCATTTTTAATTTTTCGTGTAATAATAATGGTAATCGTAATAATAACGTACTCGTCAAATAACTTGTTTACAAATTATCGATAAAATACGGAGTTTAAGGTATCCGACTACCTTTCAAACGTTAATTTCGATGAAAATGTGCGATTTGTTTTATTTCATTTTTAGATAATATGAAAATTTATCTGTTCAAATCTGCTTTTAGTTTTAAGCTCCTTTGAGTAGAAGCTTAGATATGTGGATTTCAAAATAGGCATAATGGTAAACCAAAACCGAAAGTAAGCTTTAAAAAACATTAAAAAAAAATTTAACCATTTTTAAATAATTAACATAAAAACATATTGCTAGAATAAGGTCAAAATAAAATGAATAATTTTTTATTTCAGTTTGGCAACACTGAAATGTTTACAAACAGTGCCTTTCTGGTATGCCTTTTTTGAAATTTTTACTTTGATCGCTTTTTTCTGAAGAATTGCTTTTTCACTAACTTTGCAATACCGCTTTCGCTGTATCTCAAAATGTATTCAATATAACAGTCTGATATTTTATATGGTGGTTTGTTATAGTTCAGAGAATGTAATGAACTAAAAGCGTGCATGTAGTTACATATTTTAAATATTTATTGATGAATGATTCAGAAATAACCTTGAAAATATTTGAATTTTTTATGAAAATTTACATTATACCCTGTAAAATTAAAGTTTTTATAATATCAATTAGCTTTTAGTTCATTACACTTCTGAATATGCTAGTAATGTATGGTTAAAATTTAAATGAATTATATTGATAAACTTTTCTTCTACATTAAAAGCCGTTCCAGCAAATTAATGGTCAATTTTCACTAAAAATCGCTATTTTGTAAAAAATAAAAATTTTACAGTTATAATTTGTGTTAAATTCATGTTTCAATAGTACATTTTACCTTTACATTGCATTTACAGTTTATAATTACGAGGTTTAAAAAAAGTGCACGAAAGGTAGTCGGATACCTTAATGCCAAAAAATAATTAATTAATATAAGCAATATGTGTCTATAAGATTATGTAACGAAATATATCTTCTTGTTATTAAAATAATGTGCCAATTTAACACAGTTTTAAGTTACACAATATTTTGGCATTACAAAATACATTAAACTGCATACATAATTTTAATTAACTTCCTATACAATACAACAATTTAATATTTGATTTTATAGTACACATCGAAACCAAATTAATTATGCTTCATTTATACCGAATTAATAATTTATTCCATTTGAATCGAATGATTAAATTAATTTATTTGTAAATAAGTGTTTCTTCTTAACATTACTTTGGAAAATATTACAAGCATAATAAGAAATTAATTTAATAAATTGAATTTATTGACATCATACGTAACACAAAATACATTAATTTTTTAGGTATTAAAAATACTTAAAGTAAAATTAACTATCAGAAATAAATTTATTATATTGGAGTAACTTTATATTTTAAAGATTATTGCAATTCATTGTAACAACTGTAAAGTTTAAACTTTGTTTGGAGTACAAAGTATTATTGTTATAAATTGAATGTAATGAGTTAAATTGTATCACTTGTATATTTAAACGATGAATGAGCTAATTTCTTAAATAAAAGAACTTCATATTAGCAAAATATAATTTCAGGGAATAATTAATAGCGATAAAACAACACGTTTAAATAATTGTGTTAGATTTTGTATAATGATAGTTAAAACTCGTTCTTTGTTATAGTAAGACCATTGTACTACAAAACATCACTTCGTTAAAAAAAGGAAATTTCATAACAAAAATTCAATGGCGGATATGCTATTTAAACGTCCCCTTTCATTAAAAATAAATGTGTTGAATAATTTTTTGTTAGATTTTATTTTTGACAAACCATTGCTTCAAAATATAGTTCGTGTGTGAAATTTATATGTGAAATTCAAATACCTTTTATTACAGTTATTTAGTATAAGAAATGTATAATAGAGTATTTAATTTGCCCATCACTTAAGAAACGAAATACCAAATTTCGTGAACAGCTTTTTTTTCAAATGGTAAATTTAAACAATTTCGAAATTATATTCTCGATATATTTTAGTTTGCTTTAGTTTTATTCTGGCAAGACAACCCATTTTTAATCTTAAAATGTGTACCTTGTTACAAATAATACTATTTTATAAATTATTGAATTTACTAAAATAAGTATAATGATTTTAAAATGAAAAGAGCCTATTGAGTAGTTCAAATATTTTTTTTTTTAAAAAGCAAATGTTTCTTTAACAGATTACTATCACCCATTTTCAAAATTGCAAGCATGTTTTTTTGTGCTTGTTTCTTTCTTCGATGAAAAAATATAACGTGACTGGTTATTTAAAAAGCTTATGTGCTTTGTTATTTAGCCTGGTCCATAAAAAACGAGTTAATAGGGATTTTATGATAATGTCTTAGATTACTTTATCTAAATCACATCAACTTCCTTTATTTATAAAAGAAAGAATAATAAAAACAGTTGGGATATTTCCAAAACCATGTAAAAATAATATAAATTGTTTTATTCGTCTTTCATATAATATATACCGTATCACATACATGTATAAAACCTTATACATCATTATTTATTATTAAAAACTATATAATGTTTTGTAGTCGCTGTATATGCTGTATACCGTATAAAGTATATATGAAATATAATAAATACTCATGCATAATTATAACTATTCAGAACAAATATTAAGAAAATATAATTTTTTTTTCTTTTGTACTGTAAGGGGACGTAGAGGATAAAGATGACATGGGAGGCTTGATTAAATCTTTAACTAATCAAAAAAGTTTTAAAATATTATATAAGAATTGGTGCCATAATGCACCCTTATGCGTATAGCATGAAACTATATAAAAATAAAAAATACATATATTTTTATGTTTTACGTTTCAACATTTATTTTTACGCGCTTTAATACTGAAAAAAAATTATGTTAAGGTGTCACAAAAATAAAATTATGTAAATGTATAATAAGATGTGTATTTAATGAAAGGGGAAAATATTTTACAAACTGCTTTTGCAAGAGCTAACTGGTTGCTATAAAGGGGAGTTAATATAAAAATCATACAATCGGTAAGAAAATTTGCATCGTGGACAAGGACCGTGCATTACTGCTTTTACCCGCAATAGTTATAATATTTTAAAAAAGACTTTTTTAAAGTGTTGGTCTATCTTTTTCTACTACGTCACACCTTTTAAAAAATCACTAAGCAGTTCATTACAGACATTCTATCATTAGGGAGATGAAATGCAAATATGTAAGCCCAAATTATTTCAACAACAAGGAGGTTTACAATAGTCTGAGTGCCGTGAAAAGTCACACACTACAACTATTTATCACGTTACAGAGATAAGATTCAGTCGGGAGTTGAATTAAAACTTTTGCTCCATATGTGCTTCGGCGTTTGTATAAAGAATTTTGAGGTAATTTTGTGGTATATTTAACCTAATTTATTATAGAGGTAAGGAAATCCGTTTTATGAGATTATAAATATCGATAATATGAAATATATTTTTGCATATCAATTAACCTTAGGATAAGGGAGACTGGGGCTAGTTTTCCTTGTTTTCTTCTTTTTGATTGCAGACATTTTGATTTCATTTGTTTTAAAATTTAAATAAAAAGATGGCATAGTCTTCCTTACCAACTTATCTGCAATGTATCGTTACTACTTTTCCAAAAAGTAAATATACTTTTTTGCAGCAAGTTGGTTAAAGGAAAACATGATGAGCTGGAAAACGTGCCCCGAGTGAGGAGTAAATTGTCCCAGACTGCCAAAAAGTGATGGATATTAAGAAAAAGTTGGAATATTAAGCTTAATTAAAGGTTGGAGCAAATTTTCCCACAAGGCCTTGTTGGAAACCTTACTTGAAATTTTGAAAAAAACATGCCCCATCGTCATATCTTGACTTAGATAGCTTCTTGACGAAAATAATTTTTAATTATTTTGAAAATTAATGCATAGTAAGATAGAGAGAGAAGCTACCTTTTAGCAAGCACAATGATAAAACTGTAAGTATAATAAAGGTACGTTTGACTTATTTTTGAATATAAGCTTGAAAATTTACTCAATTTTGAAAAAATCACTAAAACAGCTCTAACAAAAATACTAATACCATCAACTGAGTAAAAATTCTTGTTGGTGACATAAAACGGGCTGCTTCATAAACCAAGCCGCCATTTGACGCACCCTAAAGGCTAATTTCTAGAACAAGATCTGCTGGAAAACTTACCCCAAGGGAAAACTAGCCTAATTATTCCCTAATTTTTTCTTAACTAAATTCGTCTTATCGATTTTGGTTATCAATATATAACGTTAAAATATCGTGTGTGCTTTTATGAATCTTGTTTTTTGGTCAATTAAATAATAGAGTTCTGTACCTGAATCTATTTTTGTAATAAATACAATTCTAAGTAACTCAAAAACGACAAACATATTGGAGCGATATATTCAATTAAGCTTATGGGTTTACACTTAGCAAAGAGAAAAATCTTAAGCGTGTCTCTCATCAGAAAGAGAAGTCATCAAAAATATATCTTTGACCCATTAGTAAAATTGCCCACTGGTGTCTCAGTCATTAGTTGCACTTTGCATAATTATATACTTCGTATAATAACCCGATTTGACAATCTTATGAAATAATAATCTGCTATTAAGACTAAAAGTTAAATTACAAACATCAATTTCTGGGCAATTTATAATAAATGTTATCAATATCATTAAGTGGCTTTGAGGGACGTAAAATTGTTTCAACATAATATCTAATCCCTTCGTTAGGAGAGTAGTTAATGGTTCGTTTGTTTTAAATAAAATTTTGTACGTATCATGTTAAGAGGAAATGAAAAGTTTAGTAACTATATTTTTTCTTGATAGTTACACATGGGAGGTAGTAATGTTTCCTACTTGTGAATATTTTTAAGGTTAAGGCAAATTAAATTGTATTAATACGATCTTGTTTTACTTCATTAAACGGGCGATCTTCGCCTAAAGTTACCATTGAATCTAGTAGAAAATATATATAATTTTTTTTATGAAAATATTATTTTTATCAAAGATAATTTTTCCCTTCTTCCCACAAAATTGCAATTACTTACCACCCGAGCAACAAGGCAAACCTGATGTAACGAAATTTTCGATGCTACGTTAACGCACCTAAGGATCTAAATGTAATGTAATAGTACAGCCCTCTGCGTCGCTTTCAGTCAAACCACGTCCCACCTTCATGCCCCAAATCGGATCTCCCTACGCCATTCCACAATGCTTACTCATGTACCTAGTGTATCTTTTCCGGACTGGAATCCCGGATAGCTTCTCCCGGAAAAGACCATGCAATCATTATTATTCATGAATCCCGAACTTCCGGCGCAAAAAGTTTTTGCTAAAAGGGGGATGCGCCACATTAGGGCTGTCGGGAGAATGAAAAACCCGTCCAGGGAATGTAGGTCTCGAGTATAACCACCATTTGCTTCCGACGTGAAAATGAATAGCCTGATGCAGCGGCTCAACAAAATCGGAGAGAAAAAATGGCTAAGCAGATTTGCTGAGAGGATTTATTGCTTGTTTTAAGGCTTAGATCCAGCTCGTTTATCTTCGAAAAGGAGATTTTGTATTTATTTAAAGGCCGTTTCTTATTCCTTGTCAACGGCAAATGTTTTTGGAAGGGGAATTTAATATTATGTAGAATTAAGTAACGTTTTTGTTTCGCATAAACATACAGTATTTGCTTGCAGAAATAAAACACAATCTAAAATTGGAAATGTTTTATGAATCAGTGTTAAAACATGCTTAAATTTCGACGTCTTACCCAAAGCTTGATGAACAGCTTACAAACGATTTTCCATGCACTGCTGGAAAAAAATTTTCGTTTTGGGAAAAAATAATAAAATACGTTTTATATAGCATTTGTTGCAAATACTTCAAAATACTCAAATTTAAAATACTCATAAAAATCAATTATAAAAAAAAATAATATTTCAGCTATGCTATAAATGTCTGAAACGCCGTAACTTATACTCAAACAATAAAACAGCCAAGAACAAACAGTGGTATATAAAAACGAGTGTGACAAGACAAACAAAATTGTTCTTTTCGCATAAAACAAATCTACGCCTCATTTAAAATACATATAACCTAACATTTCCTTTTAAAACGAATATATATATTAAACATATCCAAGCGAAAGCGGAAATAGAAAGTAAAATATACATCCAACGCTGCACTATCATAGAATGTTGTTAAGGATTGTCTTCGAAAACAGAAAGAGTATTGCTATACGCATTATCTGTCTAGCTAAACGCAGTGCAAGAAAGAAGGAAAGAAAGCTTATGTGTAATTTCAACCGCCTCTGGGGTCTATAAAGAACTGTTTAAGAGCCTCTGACTTGACAGCTGAGGATTATTAAGACAAAGACACAATTTTGTAAGAAAGAACAAATGACTATACAATGCGCTCGAGGTTAGTATTAAAAATGAGTTAGTAACTTCTAATTTGGCGTAAATCATTATGTTATTGTTTATGAAATAAAGGTTATGCTTTTATGTTTTCTTAATCTGTATGTGCCTCCGAGAATTGGAAGTGGTCAATAAAATGATGAAAGGAAAATTTATTAGTTTTTGTTTTCTGCAATCTTCTTGTTCAATTCATTTATAAGTTTGCTTTAATTAAGGGACATGATGTTAATTAATCTAAGCAAAGAAGAAAGCCCAATTTGAACATGTTTAGTTTCAAACAATACATCGACACATCAATAAAGACTTTTTTAAAGTTTACATTTTTGATTACAATAAATTAAATTCGGCAAAATGAAAAGCATTACAAAATAGTAATTATAACAAAATTACAGAAAAGGCTAACTGTTTGCTATAGTATATTAAATTTAACGAATTGAGAACTAGAAAAATATAAAGAACAACTAACTCCCCAACAAAACATGTATTTTTTGATAACCTTAACAGGCGATAGTTTTATGATAAGAAATTATAATTTGAAGAAAATTGCAAATATATAAATATAAACGTAGGTTCTCTATTAAAACATAATATAAAAGAAAATTAATTTAGATTGGATAAATTAAAAAAAAATTGTTTAAAACTTTGTAATCAAGTAATATTTATCTTTCGAATACAAATGTTGAAACAAGTTTTTATGATGTTACTTTACTACCCCTATTCATCAAATTCTGAGAAAGATCTCGATTGAATTTTAAGCTTTCTATAAGAACTACCAATTCATATGGACAATTTTTTAAACACACATAAGGCTAGAGATAAACTATAAAAAACACTCTTAACAAAAAAAAAACATAGTCTACTCAATAACTATTTTTATTACTTTACGCATGTTTTTCTTCTATAAGGATTATTCGGGTTATGTGTAAATATTTCTTTTCATCTAATATTCTTACGACTATAGAAGTAATATAAACACAAAAAGGAATTACCAATTTTTTTCCTAAAGTAATCTACGATTTTTATGTTTTTTTGTGTGAGTTAAAAAAAAATACCTAATACCTATTTTACCTTGAACGCTAAAAGTTATTCAGGCTTCAAAAACCAACTTTTTGCGAGCAAATACCCATTTTCTTCTTAAATCTCAGGCTCTTTTCCAATGAAGCCTCCACACCAGTTTCCAAGTCGCTGCAACATTTCACAGAGCAAGTGTGACAAAAGTGTAAACCATTTAATCGAGACAAATTATATTTTAAATTGAAAATATCATAAAGGCTCTTCAATTAGACAGAAATTGAATGATAAAGAAAAACTAAACAAGGTTAGAAGGATATATATTTTCTCCATCTTCATATGCGTCCATGAATGTGTCCTTCTTATGTGTCCCATCTTCATATGTGTCCTCTTTGGGCGGACCGCCCAAATAATTTGGTTAATTTAAGCTTAACTAGTTATATTAGCTTAACTAGATATAAATATATATAACATATTCATTAAATATTTGACTTTATCACTTAAAATAATGAAAAAAAGTTTTTTATTAAGTAAATTGTTAGGAAACCAATGTGGCAATGTGGTCACCAACTCGCTTTAGGAGACTAATTATTTTGTGTTCACCCGAACACCAATTCCGCAATGCCAAGGTATTGCATATACTTGAGTCCTTGGTCCTTTAGTATGTATTTAATATAATATTTTTTTTAAAAAACTACCAAATAAGTTTTCACCATAGAAAACTTGAAAGTTACAAACACAAAAACTCAAAACACGTGAGTCTAATACATATAAAAAATCTAAATATTACATTACTTCATTGACGAAAAAATCGATCATGTTGCTTCATAAAAAATAGAAACAATGGATGTGTATTGAGAAGTTTCACTATTTTTTTATTGTTTTGGTTTGTTTTAGGTTGAACAATTTTTTCAGATTTCGTAAACAAAAACAAAAAAATGTATCAACCGAGTTCTTAAAATATTTTATAAAAAATTCACCGCACAACCGGTCGCATTAGATATTTACCATTTTTTGGTGAAACGTAGCATTTAATTATTAACAATGCAAATAATATTCCAGGCAAAATCCTCGAACTCAGAGTTACAACCATCCTTTACCAAAGCCTTTCTTTGCAGCTTTTTTTTGTCGACCAGTTTTTCGCCAACATAAAAGGCAGATAAAAGACTCCGAAGGGGAAAAGAGGGCCTATTGTTGGGAATGCTGAGAAAATATATAAGATAAAAAAAAAACTAACATCGTTCTCTCTCAGCCTCTCTTGAGTCTGTCTGTCCTTTCAGTGTCTCTTGTATCTTCACGGTGGAGTGTTGTAGGTCCTTTGTGCCGCTATTTGGGAAATGCAAGGCAGAAACCAAAATATGGTTAATTGAAACTCCATGTAAAGAGTGCTGAAATGGTTTCGGTGAAGGTTTTGAGACTCTTGAGGTTTATTTTATAGCTACACATAGGTGTGTATTGTTGTTCTTCGTTTAAATATGGCAAAAGTTATTTCAGAAGTTTAACTTGTTCTGTATTTCTGTTTATGTTAAAATGATATGGTAACGAATAAATTTGAGTTATAAGTTGATGTCAAATTTACGCTTTAATTGTTAATAAAATTGAAAGTCTATTAAAGTTAAGAAATATCAATTAAAAATATTGTAACGGCTCATTTTTATTAAAAATTACAAATAGTTTCAAATAAAAAATACAATAAATGTAGCTTCAAATAAATAACTCGTTTTTATTTCACTTTATCAGCTTCGAATTAAATTGTGTAACACTTATTTAGCTTTCTCCTACCAATAAAAAAAAAAACCATAAAAACCATTTTCGAAACCTTCAACTTCCATATTTTAAAAACCCAATATCATTTATTAAAATGGCATTTTCTATTAATATGCTAATCCATACCAATAAAAAAGAACTACATAAAATACAACGCCAAAAAGTTCCGTATCCCGCCGAAAGAAAATATATACCAGACTTCCCCATTACGAAGTATTCCCTTTTCGCCCCGAAAAGCAATGAGAATTGCTTCTTAGAAAGTCCATAAACCCACAGTCTGCCCATGTGGGAGGTCGAAGGATTTAAAGAAGCCACAAAAAGTTTTGTTTACATGGTGTGTTTTCACTTGGACTGCTATCAAAATCTAGGTCACTGAATTTCTTTGGCTCCAAGAAGCGATTTCTTTAACTGTTCTTGATATTTTAGCCCCATCGATTTGCGATTCTTGCTTGCCGAAAGCAATCAAATGCCAAGACCACTATACGATGCACCGGAATCTTATTAGTAAAAGGTTATATAACAAAACACATAGCGCCTGTAGGAATTTGTATTTCAAGGTTATGGTATGGTATGGTACATATATATTCCAGCTTGTGTGCTTGTTCAGAGAACCGCTTATAAGCTTTCGTCAAGTGGGACAGACACAGAAAGAATTTTTACAGTCACAAAGAAAGGAATAACACATAGACAAATAACAACATTTATTGATGGTCACAAACATCCATGCCTGACCGGGATTCGAACCCGACCCCAGCAGCTCCAAAGGCTAGGGTCCTAACGATTGAGCCACCGGGGCGGCGTTTGAAGGTTTCTTTACTTATTCTAATTTTTGATGTATATGTTACTAAAACAGTTTTTAAGTAAACAAAATGAACTTTAATATAATTTTCAACTGATTTGGTTCTTTTTTGACTGAAAAGAAACATGTATCAATTTAATTTTTGGATAATTTGCTTGGTGACTGTTGGTTCTGTTGAAATTTATGTATTTAAGCTTTACTAGTTCTGAATTTTGTATTTCACGTTTTACGTTAACAGTTTTTAAGTAAACAAAATACACTATGATATAATTTTTTAGCTGATTTGGTACTTTCTTGCCTGGGAAGAAGATACAATAATATAAATTTTAATACTTTCATTTTCGAACTTTTTTATAACTTAAATATAATTTGCATTTTATTTTATTCTTTCGTGCTTGTTGAGAAGGAAGGGTAATATATTTTTCGAACTTTTTTATATCACGATTTTTGTTTGAATTTTTACTTGTGCAGATAAAAATTAGTTTCAAAATCATCCACCAGGTGACACAAAACAAAGATGTGATCCAAAAATAAAAAGAAACTTCTTTTACTTAAATGTGGAATTGGCCAATAATCTTTGCTCCCTTAACATCGCTCCCCTAGGAGGACTTAACTAAAATACTTTCCCCCTTTCTCCAATAAAGGTAAATTGAAACTTAAAGACTCTTTGTAATAAACGAATTTCTCTCTCATGCTTCTGGTTCAGTCCCTTCACAGATGGATTTCAAATTTCTTGAACTTTTAAACGTTTTTTTAATTAATAATAAAAAAATAGATTTTGATTTATGAGGCACATACATACTTTTAATTACTTAATATATACCTTTAAAGTAATTTTAATGGTGTTTTAATCAGCATAAATTAGTCAAATATATAAAACCAAACATTGACTAAATTATTATTTTCATATGATAATAATAATTATTTTCAAACAAAAAAGGAGGCAACGTTATTTCCGTTGTAGGATTTGAATGTAAACTAAAAACGGAAAAGTATTTTTTCTATCTTTGCATTTACAAACGAAATATTTTTTAATGGATCCTAACATTGTAATTGACTGCAGTATGCAATGATAGCATATTCTTTTTACTGTTAACACGAACTTATGCACCGGTAAAAAAAAATGAACGAATGTATCGTTGGATGAAATAGAATATAAAATTTTGTTGAATACTTAAAATCTTTTGTTTTTCAAAAACAAACAATTTTTTTGTTGTAAAACATTTTGAAGACTATGACTTTTTTTATTTAAGTAATACAACTTTCCTTTAGTTTTTTAAATGTTTTAAATAATTAGAATTAATTAGAAGATTTTAACCATTTCGGAGATCAGAAAGTGGAATAAACTGATTTTATTCAAAAACTTCAAATGAAACAATACAAACAATACTCATTTAAACGTATTAAAGTAACATGAAACGCTTGAAATAAAAACAAATTGAGTAGTAAAATTTAATTTAATGGATAATAAAAAAAAAAAAACTGCAAACCCAACTCACACTCAGTAAACAAAAAAGTTCGTTTAAATAGCAGTCGATTAATTGACTAGGAAGTAGCTGGTTTAAAACAATGCGCAAGCATACCTTTTTTAGATACTGCTAGGAATTAAAAAAAAAAACAAATTTTAGTGCATTTTGTTATATTGAAAGCAGCTCTAATATGTTTGTTCCCGCAGCTTGATCCATAAACTGATTAAAAACAACAAATGGATCCATTACGTATGCGAACTTTCTAGTTTCTTTTATGACTACATGGCAAGCATATTGTTAAAGAAAAAAAATATATGCAATTGTTAAATATATTTTCTTAGCAGTAATGCATTACAAATGAAAAATAAAGGAAACATAACTAAGCGGAAAATTTTATGTCAATTAAGGATAATTCAACAAATTAGGAAACGATCCCTAATGAACCAAAAAAGTGGCATTTGTTGATTCACAAAGCAGTCTCTTTTTAGAAGAATATTATCATATATACAACTAATGCTATGTTTTGCTTGCCCGGGGAAAATAATACATTATCGAGAAAAATTAATCAGCCGTTGCTAATTGCCTTCTCTATTAATTTTCTCTACAAGAGCAAAATGAATATGTATATATAGTATGACTATGACCAAGAGATAATTATTTCATTAATACTTTTTCATAATAATTCGTCCTATCTTATAAACTAAAGTTTATTTTCATATACTTTAAAGACTCATGGTTGACAAAAATGTAAACTGTAAAAATTTATTTTGTTTTATCAGAAGAAAAAAAATGTTAAATAGTGTGCCAGTAAAACTTCTCATAATTTAAGAAGAATTTTTTTTTAATAAAATTTTTCAATGCGAAGGTAAACCATATAATTTAGAAAACGGAAAAAATGATCAAAATATATGTTTGCTACTTTTACATTAAAATATTATCTGTTTTTTTATATTTTTAAATGGTGCAAGTATATTTCTTGAAATGTATTTTTTTTTTAATTTACAGGCAGTCATTTAAAGGCAATTCTAAAGTCATCAATCTTACAAACCTTGAACTCCTTTTCTGAAGAACGAATTTTTTTTTATAATATGCGTGTACTCTGAGCAAAGATATTTCAAATTAATATGATAAGATTTTTAAAAAAAAATTTAAATGTATTTTAAAGAGTATTAATCAGAGCATGTGACCATACTTTTTAAAAAATTGTAAAAAATATCAAATTTTTTAGACTTTTAAAATATTAAATTATTAAAAAAATATATTTTAAAGCTAGCCATTTCAAACTATCATAATTAAATAACTACTTTGCTTAGACCTTATATTTTATAGGATCATATGCCTGAGTTTTCTGTTTTCTTTTTTTTTCTATATATTGTTTTCTTTTCAGTAAAAAATACGTAAAACAAGTTATTTATGTCGTTTTATTGTTCAGAATTGGACACACTTAAATAAATTAGTTGCTAATTAATTAATTAATATTTTTATTGTAGTAAAGCATTTTTCTGTTAGTTTTTATATGCCTTATATTCTCACAAAGTTTTAAAAGTCTACCTTCAAATTTTTTTTAAAAATGTCTAAGGTACATGAATACCTAAAAATTAAAAATACATAAGCAGATATAAAACACATAAGTTCTCCATTAATTTAACGAAATGGTTTTAAGCACACCACCTGATCTGACAGATTTAGACATATTTACGCTTAAAACGTACAGAATTTTGCTTTGTAGCGTTTTTATTGTCTTAATTATATTGGTTACTTTTTTATGTGAAGGATGTATTTGCTAAAGTCATATTTTCCAATACATATATCTATGATACAGTGCCCTGCTCCTTCATGTTGACTTCGTCCAATTGCACTGGCGATTTATCAAATGTCGCCAATGAACAGACCATCCCTATATCTTATAAACCTTGGAAAAATTGAGTTTTGCAGCAAGACATTTTATATAGAATTTTCTTAAAAGTAACACATGATATTTTAACCAAGGCTCTCTTAATTCATAAATGTTTTTAATGTTATTCCAAATAGCATCGCAGAAAGATTTCTCTGAAAATTTGAATAATATGATAAAATGTACAAGGATTTTGAATATTGCTTAAAACTGGTCCGTAAACTGGTCGTTGCCCGTTTAATTTTTTTTCCTTGAATAATATATATTTCTAGTGACCCATAAAACAGTAGCGTGATTTCATATTTCTAAGGTTTTAATTTGCGGATTGTATGCTTACTGTTTAAATATGGAAACTTTAGATTCATTTTTTAAATTACCATAAAAAAGTTAATTAGTTGTTAGAAATAAATAAAAAAAAACTTTTGCAGAAATTCAATCTATTCACATCTTAAATTACACAGCAATTTTTAAAAAAAAACCTTGCGAAGTGTCAAGAACTTTTCTAGATATTTTTATATTTGCCTTACCCGTATACTTTTCCTGATGAAAGACCAACACGAACATAAAAAGCGGATGATCGTATGGAATCTCTTCAGCAAATGTCTTCAATATGTTACCATCCTATAAAATAGGTTTTGCTGACATTTGAAGTATCGATTTAAAAAATTTGGGAGAAAATACTGTTTCGCAAGATTAGATCCTAAAAAATACGATAAGAGATTGGTTGCTATTTCTATTATTTACAAGAAATAACAATGCAATTTTAAGAGACAACTGTCCGTAGATTTTCAAGACAGCTATGAGAGTTTTAATACTGTAGATTGCTTATTTAAAATGTAAAGATAAAACAATATTACAATAAAAATATACAGTTCAAACCTAAAATATTTTTAAAATATAATTCCACATTTTCAGACCAATTCGCAATAATTTCATTTTGGTTAACGTGTTAAAGTAAAAGAGAACTTTGGTAGATGAAATAGTAATAAGACAAGCAATGCATAATGCTAAGAATAGTACTTATTTATTTTTGTGATATTTTATAAACTTCTCACAAGACTATAACAATGAAATTAATATTATTACAGATACTGATGCACCCTACTCATTTTTTAAAGCAATTTTAGTGTTTTTCTATTTTTTTTTTTTTTTGTATTCGAATTCAACAAGGAAAATACATATACATGATCTTTTAAAGAACAATAATTACAAATCATTTCTTATACTTAGTTTTCTCTTTATAAGTAACCCATGAAAGTAAAGCGAAATAACAACGATAAAATCTCTTACGAATACCGATACCTCTCACAATTTCCTCTTTACTTTTGCACTTGCTGACTTATAATTTTTTTACATAACTTACATCTACAAAATTTAATTTTAAGAATAATTAAAGTACTTATTGTGGCACAAAATTTGTCAAAATTTAAATATTTTATTACATTTTTAACTATTATTAAAATTCTACTCCGTTCGTTTTATTTGTTTTTTTTTTTTTAAATTTTCTATAAACAAAAATGTATTGGAAAATCTTTATAAAGATTTTATTGTAAGTTTTAAACCTCTAAAATTCATGTCTTTTTTTCTGCGAAACAAAGACAAATTAATCTCGAATGTCTGAATTTAAATATATTGTTTACATTACACGCAGAGATTTTATGCTCTAAAAGCAGACCTTTTTTTGTGCCTTGGCTTGCATGATTCAATTTTTTGGCTGATGACAACAAGTTACATAGTTCTTATATAAAACTTCTATCTACAAAATAGTGCAAATATTTTTCAACAAAGAAATATTTAGATTTGGACAGGAAAAACATGGTTTTCTTTTTTTTTATTAATTCGAAAATATGAAAAAGCTAGTTTTTATTCTTACTAAACAAACATTCAACAATTCCAGGGGGGCTTTCTGATTCGTCAACACTCCTTGAAATGTAAACTAAAGTGACATTTTTAACTCCAAGAGTCAGCGATTATTTCTTTCTCTCTCTGTTTTTTTTTAGCATTCTATGAAGATTTGAAATCAGTGTTTGTTGATTTAAATATCGTTTAATTACTTAATTATTTTTTTAGATATTATTCTTGCCGTTTTAGAGCTTAGTTAGTTTTGTTTTCCCCTTTTTGCATAATACATAATAAAGCTGTTATTGGAAGTCTACCAAAAATAAAAAAAAACTTATTATAATTTTTGATAGTGTTAATTATTTTTTTTCTAAGATTGATCCTGAAAGGTTTTTTCTTTTATTTTTAAAGTAATAAATTATTAAACTGTTCCACTTTTAATTACTCAGCAGAAAATAAGTTTTTCATTATTCTTTAGTTAAAAAAATATCGTATATTTAATTTATTTTAATAATAAATTATAAAATAAGCGAATCAATAAAAATTATATATGTATATTAACATTTAACAATTAATTAAATTAAATATTTTAATATTTTTTAACTACAATTTTTGTGCATATTTTTAAACAAATATTTTTAGCAAAGACACTGTACTTATAAAAATACATTATAGGTAATTATTATATCCACTACAATATTTAGGTTTTATAAATAAGCTAATACTTTTCATAAAAAATTAGATTGAATTGTATTAAATATATCTACATGTTTAGGAATATTTTGTTCTTGATTTCAACTTTTATTATCACCATTTCGTGTATTGTACTGTTAGCTTATTGTACTTTTATATTACGATCAATGCAGCATTATTTTATTTTTATTAACCGTTTTTCTTATTTCAGTAAAAGGTTAAATTAAATTTACGAAACTTATTTAAAGCTAAGCCGTAAAATGCAATAATATTTTCTACGAGTTTCAAAATTAACTTAAAATGTATTCGAAGAATTCTTTATAAATCTGTCGACAAACATTGCGAGAATTCCCTGCCTATAGCTGTCGCTTCAAATAAAGATTAAACGGATCATTTTCATCCTCGCTGATTAAATTAAAGTTTATTTCCAAATCTCAAAATGTTTTTCTACTTTAAAAACCTCGAAATTGAGTTATTGCCTTGACAGTTAAAAAAGAATGAAACTATTCCGACCATCAAGGATATTTAATTCTGATATGTAACTCCGACGACGAACGGGCAAAATGACTCATCAGCTGGGGATTTAGGATTTAAAAGAATATTGATTTATTTTAATTCCTTGTTATAAATGTCCTAAAATAGGGCCGTGAGGCGCCCTGTGGTCAGTGTCTCAATCTACAAATCGGTCCCGCGATCGAGTCCTGGTCGCTGAAAACTCACCGAATATATGCGGAGTACGTGCTCGTTAAGTCTGTTGGGTCCGAAAGTCCTGTGGTCGGTCATTGCGCAGTTTACTATGGGTACAGGTTCCTGGAGACTATTTCCCTCCCCCTTCAGGGACATGTCTAAATTGTGGAGGTGGCGCGTGATAGATGGAATCATCTGTCACGTATATGTGTGCATGTGAGTGTGTGTGTTGTGACTGTCTTACTTGACGAATTTTTATAAGCGGCTCTCTGAGCAAGCACACAAGCTAAAAATATATGTATACCAACCAAGTCCTAAAATATTTTATACTAAAAAAATGTATATTTATAAAAATAAAGTTAAAATATAAAAAGGATTTTGTAAATACTATGGAGAATACTTCTGTGTAAATGAATATTTCGGAACTTTTTGTTTATGTTTCAAAAGCAATAAATAATTTCATAGGTTTAATTATCCAGGTAATGTTTCAATATAAAATAACGTATTTACCAAAGTTGAAACATTACATATATTTAATGATACTGTCATAAGTACTACACTTATAATAAATAAGTATCGAATACAAAAGTTAATTGATGCGAGTGCATCGTCATTTAGAAAAATCTGATTGGTACGAATAAATTGGATTGCTAGAAAAAGTTTAGTACGAGTACAAGAAAATTTATGTAACAAGCAAAATTAAGATTTTTGTTCAGAAGTGCAATGCATTTTTTTATAATTCTTGTTACTTGTGCAAGATAAAAAAAAAGTAAATGTAATATTCTAAGCGTATAAATCAAGTAGGGAATTTAAAGATCATTGACAAGTAGAGAAAATAGTAAATATTTATTTTAATGAGAATCAGGAAACAAGTAATTATTTTGTGTTTTTGGAAAATTAGGAATAAATAATTATTTTTTTAAACTGGGCTGATTTATTGGCAGCTAAGGATTTGATTACTGGGCATTTTCAAAGAACCCAGAGCCATTTTCTGTGGCACCATGTAGGCGACTCTCAGTAACAAATTTGACGCTCAGATTCAATGAATCTGAACTCACTGTGAATGTGAAAGTATGCCGAGATTTAATTTTGCCGAGAGAATCCTAGCCAAACGGACACTCAAGATACCTCTTACATGCCACTTAATATGACATTCGTGCATAAAGTTTTTTCCTTCCAAAAACTAGATGACTCAGCCGGGGCTCGAACCAAAAAATCAACGATATCTTACTGTAGTTAATTTTGTATATTTATATAGACTTTTAGCATATAAATTCTTTTTTTAATGTATATGTGTTTAAGTTTTTTAAATGATTTCAAAAGGTAATTATAAACAGCCTTCAAAAAAATTCTTTTGAAAAAAATCGAAACTAATAACAACCGTTCTTCAATAAAATAACAACTTTTACGCTAAAGCAGTTTAAAAGCTGACAGGGCGGAGACGATACTTAGAGAGAAAAAAGTTCTCGCAAAAGCCATAAAGACTCTCTTCATCAGCATATTCGTCGCTCCTGATCGTGATTCTATCTACCGTATCTAATGACAACGATCAATATTTACGTCGTGATTTGCATCCGATGTTTTCGATGAGTATTTTTTTGTTTTGATTTGGCGATGGAAAAACTGCAAAATGCTGACTCCCCCCGAAGAGAGATTGTTAGGGGATCAGTTTGCATGAGTTTCGGAGGTAACTCATTCGAACGGAAGAATTTGTTTCAATAAATGGAAGGTGTTTTCTTTCCCGGAAGAACATTTCGAACTATTTCTTCGTGTGTAATGGGGCCCGTGTTTGCTTTGCAAGTTAATTGCAATTTGTGTAATGGATTTGAGTTTTTCGAAAACTTAATGGCTTTGTCTATGGTGATTGTAAAACTGTTGTCGTGGGTTTACAAAATGTATTATAATGATGGTGAATTTTTCAAGCTCTTTCAAGCATCAAATTCTTAGAATTTAAATTATAATGCTTTGAAATTTACCAAAAACGAGATAAAGGCAAGCCGTCATTTCTATAGTTTACTCAGAATCATTAAGGCAAAAATCAGTTTTATATGCTTTTGTAAAACGCATTTTATAATACTACCCATAGTTTTTATTTATTTTGTTAATGAGATAAAATAAATAACATCCAATGTTTAAACTTTGACAATGCTTAAAATGTGAGTCAAATGATGCAAACACGATTCCTGACATTTACATTGTATTTAAAATTATTTTGAATAACGATAACGATTGGAATGTTTACCGCAAAGTTGAAATTTAAAGATTCGATTAATTAAAGTGCGTAGTTTTCAGGTTTTCATACAATTATTATAAAAATATCAAACATAGGAAAACTTATCTGTACTTTTAAGTTTGTGATTGTTTATCAAATCAATCTACAGTCCAGCATTAAAAACCAAATATTCCGGGTTTTTTTTTAAGTATCAAGCATTCGATTCATTAAAGTGCAGAGCTTTCATACAATTATTATAAATATATATCAAACGTAGAAAAACTTCATATGTACTTTTTAGTTTGTGATTGTTTATCAAAGCAATCGACAGTCTGACATTGAAAACCAAATATTCCGTATTTTCTAAACAAGTATCAACTTTGATAGAATTCGTAAAATCAACAACTTGAATATGAGATCATACAGCCAACTGTTCAATCCGAAAATCGCATATAAAATTCAATCTTTTTATGCGTAAAAAAGAGAGAGCACGTTTGGAACATCTTATCGCTTCTGTGGCGAAATCAATGCCTTTCCATTTGAGTCTCGACATTCGTTTCAAGAAAGATATGAAAAATTCTCTTATGGAATACTGGTGCATCTCATTTTAAGCAGGTAACCCCAAGCTTTTTTCTTCAAAATAGCATAAGAGGAATAAAAGTCTTAGCCTAGATCTCGCCTTACACTGTACCGCGGGGAACGAAGGTGATATATCGCTGAAGGTAAGGTTAGGGGAGAAAAAGATGGATGTAGTTCCTTCACCAGTTGTTTTGAAAAGCAGAATAAAAAATTTATAAGTTGAGGTATTCGGAGACCAGTTTATAAGGCAATGGCTTATAGGCTGATTTCCGTGAAATTGAACAAAAAACGTTACAAAATCTAGTAGTTTCAATGGAAAATATTGTGTTTTAAAATATATATAATAAATTAAATGCTATAACCTAAGAAAGTGTGAAATTAAGTAATTAGACAGACATTAAGTCCATTTTTGTTAACTTTTAATACATTTCGTTGTTTTTCGCTATTTCACAAAATAAAACTTACATTTTAACGTTACTTTTTACGTAATTCATATTTTTTTTTAATTATTGGTATCTGAGAGAATCCCATTATCACTACTTGTCTCTACTTTCTTATTAACTTTACGACAAACTATAGCATTGGGTAGGACTTCAGTTTTTTTTTAAATACACATATTTAAAATACATACATAAAACTAAAGTACTTATTTATATCAGGTGATTAAAGTGTGTATATTTGGTAAATAACATGTTTGTAAAAAGATTACATTTTCAAAGTTACATACACTTTTATGCAGTTTATTTAAGTTAAATATTTGTTTATAAAATTTCAAGCTCCCTTTCATTTTTTTCAAGTTTTGAAGTCATAATTCCTAATAATCTTGTTTCAACCAAGAAAGTACATATGATTTTTGTCGGAACTACCTAAAAGTAGATATTCTATTTTTTAAAGGCGATTTCCAAAATTTTAATTTAATATAAAAATGTGGGTACTAGGAAGATTTTCAAAAGTCTGGTTGATCATTATGATAATCTATTATCTATTATGATAATAAAAAAATATCCATAAACTCTTATTTTCCCCTTTTTTGTCCCTAAGAATTTATGAGTTGGAATTAAGGATTACTCTTATAATTTGGTCTTTCGTGCATTAACTACACACATGATTCAATGTAGAACCACAGTTAACCAGAAATAACACCAATACAAAAAGTTCATCTGAGGATTGAATGCTTCTCTTCACCCAAGTCACATGTCAAAGCTGTCGCTGATTGGCCGAAGGGTAAAGGGGGACAAATCCCACATTAGACGAGCCCATGCATGTATTGATCGACACTTTCCGATCGAAATATTATAGAGAAACCGCATTTGGCGGCAGCAGCACCATGCCAAAAAGTTCGCCTGTATCAATGTTGACATTGGTAAAGAAACCTCTCGGAATCATCTTTTCCAGGTTGTGGATATAAGGGTTGATTTCCCGCGAGATGGCTCAATTTCAGTTTCCGGTTTCGCTGCCATAGGTGTCATGTAAATTTCTCGAAATGGTACTCATTCTTGGCCCTAGTAAGATTTCCCAGCTGTTTCTATTTCGATCTGCTCGGTAATTAAACAAAAATTGAAAGAATTCTGGCCAATCCACTGTCAAAAGATTTTAATTCCACTGGATCCAGGCAGACTAGTAACATTTTGTAAGGCAGAATGGGGTGACGTCTTGCAAATTATGTGCTCTTGTTGGTTGATTTGAATTATCGTCGAAATAGAAATACAAGAAGGCTGTTGTTGACCAACCGTAGTCATTTAGAACCAAAACAAATTTAAGAGCCTCAGTGATATAGTGTACTTGCATAAAACAATTAGCGATCTCAAAGGTTTATTGACACAAGTCCTTTTAATTAGTATGAAAACTTTTAGTATGTATATTTATAATTTTTTTGAAGTGATTGGGATTTAAAATGAGGATTTACCATATAAGTGCACCGACCACTGTTCTGCTATTGCTAACAAATTACAATGGAACTACTGGACCTAAGATCCTTGGTTATTAAGCATTTCTGATTCTTCTTTGAAGTACTGTAATGAAATACGGACATTAGCTATAATTTTTTATTTGACCACATCTAAAATATTTGGTTGGTACAAAAATAATTTTAGAAACATAGATTCTTGAAAATACAAGAATTAATTCTCGGATTAAAAGTTCCTATCTGTAAATATTTTCTTTAAAAAAGGACCAGTAACTTTTAAATTAAAAAATATAAGCGACTCCTAATTTGTATTAAGTAATTGATTGAAAGATAAATTGTATTAGAGTTAATGAAAGCCTACAAATCTATATAAAGGGTAATTTTTTTAGTATCGTTATTTAATTTTAAAATTTTATGTCTAAGTTATTAAACTATGTTTCATGTGCTTTGAAATAATTTTTTAGCTTCGATTATACTTTAAAAAGAAAACTAAAATTTTCCATTAAAAATCACTTGTTATCTTATTCTCAATACACATTTACGATTCCTTTTATTCTCATGTGAAAACTCTTAAACACAAAATCCATTAACACAACAAAGAAAACCGCTAATGACTTCCCTTTCGATTTAAAACGTTATTTGAATTCCGAATTAATATATATTCACACGTAATAAAGCCATATCATTTGGCAAGAATTTGGCGAAAGTAGGGCTTGTTTTTGGCGTAAATCTTTTTATGTTTTGTAACCATGCAGCCGAATTTTAAAGACTTGCGGTTTTTCTTACTTGCTACTTCTTACTTTACGACAATTTCTTGCAAAATGCTGGGGGATCCCAAACCTGTACATAGCTCAGCAGTCATGAATATTTTATGAGCCTCAGGACTGGGCGATATTATTCGGATATCACATCAATCAATAATTTTCGCCAAACCTCGAAGATACCATTAAACTTGGCAGATTTCTATCGAAGAAAGTGTTTGATCTTGTGAGTGGCTTTCCCATTCCGCAAATATTCAATTATAATAAAGCTTTTCATGTGCTAAACTAATTGTTGTTTACCATGCCCTATTATTTGAATAAATAAAGGGTTACGGCAGAAAATTTATGCTCAATGTCAATAGTAAATTCACTAAACAGAAAAATCATTATCCATTTTTAACTGTTAAAAACAAAAATAAAATTAAAGTAAATATACACTATGATTCTTATTTTTTTATTTGATTGAAGGGCAAATGAATAATTTCGGGCCTACAAAACAACGTGTCTTTGTGTTAATCAATTAAAAAAAATGATTTCTTAAGACACATTTCTCCAGCTGTTTTGGGCTGTGAGGCGCCCTGTGGTCAGTGTCTCGATCTACGTATCGGAAGGACTCGCGATCGAGTCCTGGTCACTGAAAACTCACCGAGTATATGCGGAGTTTCCCACCAGGTTCCTGGAGACAATTTCCCTCCCCTTCAGGGACATGTCTGAATTGTGGAGGTGGCGCGTGATAGATGGCAGCATCTGTCACGTGTGTGTGTGTGTTGTGACTGTCTTAATTGACGAAGGTTTATAAGTTACTCTCTGAGCAAGCACACAAGCCTGAAAATATATGTATACCAACTAATCCAGCTGTTTTGACTATTTCTACAAACGCTTTTATCTGCTAAATACGGAGGACTTAATGTCTTCATAATCCCCCTTTTTGAAATCGGTTCGAATATTGTGTTGTGAAATTATTTATTGAGCATTTCTAAAAAATATTCGAACCAATTTCATAATGATTGATTATAGAGACATGTAATTAAGCATTTTTCATATAAAAAAAACTCTTTGTAAAAATTTTCAATAATGACAGAAAAGGCTTAGAAAATCCTTTTTCATTGAATTAACACAGAGTGGCACTTAGGTCAAAACTTCGGCACCGCGGTCATTCCATCTCATTCTCCGTTAAAATGACGAATGAAACTCGCCGAAAAAAACATTTATTTTAAATTTTTAAACCTATTTTTACCTAAACTCTAAACTGCATTTCCCTAACTTTCTAAATTGTATAAACAGTTTATGGTATTTTAAGACAATAAGACATTGAATAGAAGAAAAAAAATTACGTGCAATTTGTTTGAAACAAATTATAAAACAGGCTTTTCTCATAAGGTTTGTAATGATACGTTTCGTTAAACTTCTATTTCTACGAGCTTAAACCTTTTTTTAATTCCGAAAAAAATATAAACAACAATAGCAAAAAATGCATTTTAAGCCACTAGGAAGCAACTTGAATCTCATTTTGTATATTTATATTATATGGGAGTATGTGTGCAAAAGAATTTACTTCTTTTCCACTTGAACAACCCCAGCGAACTAGAGCTCATTTTCTTACAGTTTTCTTTTCACCTAAAGAATGTAATCATTGAAGAAACAGAGGGAAGAGTAAAAAATACATTTCAGGTTGATCCATTAGTTTGACAAAATTGTATAGGATTTTTTTTTTCAGGAAATTTTACACACATTTTGCAATTCCACATACAATTTCCAATTTCGATGCAATTTGATTTTTTATGTTGCTAAAAAGTGAAAAATGGATGAATTTGAAAAATATGAGAAATTAAATACAACTTCGTAGATAGATATGCCCTGTCTTTTGTATTACCTAACGTCACAAAAGAATGGACCTGTCCTTGTAGCACAGAAGTAATTTGGCGAATGATGTCAAAGACCTAAGATGACTTAGGGAGTATTTTAATTTATCACATGAAGTGAGTAATTTCATGCATATTTTAAATAATTTTGAAATTCTTAGTTGGCCGTTGATGAAAATTTCAGTGAGTTTGGTTTCAGTATGACAAATAAATTTAAGGGATATTACTCGGCTAAAGGTTTTTATTTTACTTATAAGATTTAGCAGTTCAAAAATAAATCATTTTTTAAAACAAGGTAAGCTAAATGGAGGATTGAGTTGCAGAACTCAAGTTCTCCAAAGTATGGCTTAAATATAGGGTTGATCTGTTCATTGGCGAGTTCTGGTATTTGTAAATTCAATTGAACTAAATCGCTAATGGAAGGGTAGTAACATCCCTCTAAGGGATAAGCAAATTGGCTAAAATGTAAACCTCTTTCACTGCATAATTTTTAATTGAAATTAAAGTAAACATTGAAAGAAAATTTAATTTACAATTTTTTTTCGAAATGTATTTCTGTTGCAGTGTTATTAATAGCTTCCCCATGCTTTTAAGTTTAAAATTTAAAAAAAAAATTAAGTTTCTTTTAATTATATGTATTGCTGGAAAACCTGACAGTAAGGTGACTGGTTTATACGTCTGTATAAACCAGAGGTCCATTTCTAAATTATACTTTGGAGAATATGAGTTTGCAAATAATATACAACTTTATCCAACCATAAAAGGCGAGACCTTTCTGACACTAACGACGTTGCATCGTTTCGCAATCGTTATATTGGGGGTTCGAATTCCAACCCATTTGTTCTGTGTTGCTGGGAAAGGGGAAAAAAGAACCATAAATATCCAAGTTCGCGTTTAACTAACTCCCGATTCTCACTGGAAGGACAATGGCAGTAAATTGTGCCTTTAAAGAACGCTTTTCTTCCGACAATGGAGACTTTTACACAAAAGAAAATTAAGAATTTACCGCTTATGACATGTTTGATGAAAGAGGCTGCACGGTATTTTTCCCGCTTTGTTTTATAAGAGTCTTTTCTTATTTATTGTGCTATTATTTATCGTGGCTTTTAATCAGAAGATTCAGAAGTGGATTTGTAATTGGAATATATTTAGGAAATTTGATAAATTGTTGTATTGGCACGATTAAAAGACTGTTTTGTTTTTTTGGATCATTACATCAATTTTAAAAGTATTTTGTAAAATAACTAAAATAGCATACTTGTTACTCATATTCTCAATAATTGGTACTAAGTTTTCATTTTATCTTTCTTACTAAAATCGTGAACTACGTGGCTTGCCACGTAGCAATTAAAGCAATTAAATTACAAAAACACACATTTGGAAAATTAATAATTTTACTTAGAATTTCGAAAACTTTTGGCACACCCGTGAGTCATAACCTTAAAAATGTAAATTAAATTTAACTGAATAGTTGTTGAAAAATGTAGTTTTAGACTATTCAAATTACCACTTAATGATTGAATATTATGATTATAATATATATATAAATAATATTTACACAATAAATTTAAAGTCTATTTACTTTAACTTTTTTTTTTTTTTTTCTTATGCATTTTATTTTTGATTATAAAACCGTTATAAAAAAAGTTACTTTATCAATAACTTGCATGATTAATTAATTTCATTAAAATTAATTCAATGTGCTTTATGAAATAACATTTTTATTGTAAATTAATGTGAATACAACAACATATTGAACAATTTTATTGATTTTTTTCTGACACATCAGCTTGCACTTCTAACTTAAAAAACATTTATATTCAAAAAAATAATCAAAAGATCTTTAAAATTCTTGAATATTATTGGGTCTTTGTATTTTTTTCCAATTACTTCTAATACAATCATTATGTCACACGTCATTAGGCCCAGAGAATCCCAGAGCTACATTACCTTTATAATTATATCATCCTAAACATTTTTTTTTCTTTAAAACCATTAATGTTCACCCGTCTCAGTTCACATGGCCAGTTCTGCTGTAAGAAATTGGAATTAAACTTAAGATTTAGTACTCGGTTTACATTTCATTTACTTTTCTGCTAAAGCATCCCAAACAACTTTCCGATTTCGCTGTACTTACTCTGAAAATTCATGCTAAGGAAGGCTTCAGAGCTAAATTTCATCCCATTAAAGCACTTTCGGTGAAGTTTAACGAAGCGTTGGGCAAAGGGGATTAAATCCTAAAAGGCTAACGAGAAAATTCGTTTTCTTATTACTGCTCGAAAAGAAATCGAGGCATAAATTAGGTATTACATTAGACGAAAGTTTTCATCTGTATGTAATCGCGCATTTTCCCTAAATTTCCATTTTAAATCGTTAAATGTGTTAAGTAAAATAGTTACGATTGGAGGTATTAAGCTCGCAATTTATTATTACTTTTGGATTTCGAAAGTTATTTTAAAAAAAATACTTTCAGTTCAAAAATAGATAAATGGTAAATATTTTCAACATTGTAAACTCTTGTTATGGCAGTGAGTTGTAATTAATAGTTGAATTGCATTTAATGAAAAATCTCATTTTGTAGCATTTGCAATTAGAGAAGAAAGAACTCTTTTACAGTTAAGATATAAGGAAGCGAACAATATACAGTAAAATGCATGTTAATTATGCAAAAGAAACCATATATTTAGAGAAAAATAATGTTATTTTCATTAAACGTTCTTTCAAATGCTGTTTAAAGTATAAAAAAAAATATTTAAAAGCAAAATAATTTTATTTCTGCTTTTAAACACATAATGCTTACTAGAATGAAAGCACATAATCAATTGACAATTTGTTGATAAAAAAATGGTATTTGATCCAAAAATAGCTTATTTGGGACAGTTTAGAATGGATATCGGAAGATCCATAGTTCAATCTGAATTTAGGCAGTCGGTTTTTTCTACTGTGTTTATGTATATATTGACAGGTCTTTGATTCCTCACCGGGGACATCGACTTTTGTTTCCCCGACAATTAATCGGCTAAAAAAAGATGTTCCGTAAAATTTAAAATTGTTCATAACTGTAACATCTCTGTAAGCTCATACATTCTCTCTGTAAACTTTACGCCTATAAGGTATTATTCTGTCACACCAACTGATACTTTTTTTTTATGTAAAACACCAAATTTTATTTACAGTGTACTACGGTCAGGTGGGGTAAATATTTCTGAAAATTTATTTTTACTTTGTAAAACTTTAGTTTGAAAAAAATTGAAATTATGCTAAAAGTTATTATGCATTAAATTTGCTTGAATACCTTTAACTTTTTACTAGATGATAATTTGAATAATATTATTAGAAAAAATACTACTTCTGGTATATTTTAGTGTAGATTATTCCTCACCAGGGAAAATTTATATAAATATTTATTTCGTACTACACTAACTTCTAACTAAAATATACGAAAAAAAAGCGTGACAAATATATCACGTATCGTTAATGCAGCATTTTCTAACTTGATTTTAATATCAATTGAACTATTCTACTATAGAGATATTTACTTTTTTATGTTGACTTACTACTTTAATCGATTTGAAAGAAGATTTAACGAAATATTCAATAAATGCATACACTTTGAAAGAACTCGGATAAAAGACTTGACATTTTTTTTCTAATCCAAGAAGCTGCATTTTCGTGCAATCAATCCGAAATGCAGCGTCCGCCCGAGGCATGCTTCTACCTTAAATGCAAAACAAGAAAGCCTGTCCAATTCTCTTAGAGATCAATTGGTATAATCTATGCAGTGTTCATTCAACCGCGGCACAAACTCTTTTCTTTGGCCGTACCATTTCCTTGGAGTCAGTGAAGCGACAGATTTATTGGGTGGTTTAACAAAACCGTAAGTGACATATTTGTCAAAACCAATTTACTTTGGGTTGATCAAATTTAATACGCACCTACCAATAAACGAGATTATATTGCCAAAGTACGATGTTTAGCTTTTTTTTTCATTTCCAAAGGAGGTATATATATATAGTTTTCTTAAATATTTTCTAATTAAAATTAAATTAGCCTTCAGACAATACGAGTTTAATTGTTCCACAAACTTTTCTACAGAAAGTTTCAAAGTAAAAACAAATGAAAACTATTTTTTGCAGCAAAAGAATCTGCTTGGTATAAAATAGGTCCTATTTCCGATACGTTGGGTTCATTATACAACTATTTTTCTTTTTTTGCTTTTTAAATCTCTTTCTGATAACTGCTATTGGTTTGTAACACTTTTTCTCATAAATGACTGCAAATTTTAAATTCACTGTCTTCTTTATTATTGAAAACCTCTTTCAAGAATTTCAATCCCAAATTAATGTTGGTACCTTGGGGGATTCAAAAGAAGTGGTAGATTTTTTTAAAGATATTGTAAGGAGACAAATGCTTTAAAATGACATGTTCCATGCACAATTTCAACAGTTTAAACAATGACAATCACATCAGCAGTTTAGAAAGTTAGGCTGTTGCAGCAGCAGCATCTACGTCGGTAACCACAACATGTTAGATTATTTGAGTTGCAATTCAAAATGAGTCAATTATGGGTATTCTTTTATAGCACAGCAAATCTGCTATAGTAGAGACACCTCTTCAAGCTATCAATTGCTAGCAAGGAAGCCATAGAATGAAGAAAACGAGAAAACTTATTCATCATGAAATTGGAAAAATTTTAACAACCCTCAACTTCTTTAAATAGACTACATATCAAAAATGTAAGACTGGAAAGGCAATCTGCAAAAATGTATCTAAGGAAACAGAAAATAAATTAAACCAATACATGTGAAAAAAAAAACTACCTTTGAGCTAAAATATAGTTTTGACAAGTTCAATTCTCAGCAAATAGGAAAGTGGGTCTAGGTCGAGTTTTATAGATAAAAAAGGAAGTTATTTCCTAGTATTCTTTCACAAATTTAAGAAGACTTATACACAGCAATTTTTCAACAAAGAATATTCCTATCTCATTTTCTCTTAAAGCGATTATTTTTCGGATGAATATATTTCTAACATCTTAAAAGTCCTTCCCGAACCAGAATTGATCGCCAGGAGACAGTATTAGTTCATTGGAAGATTCATATAATCTTACCTGATTGCTTTCTAAACAATGTTGTAAAGAAATTCAACAAATTGAGTAATTGAAGCTGTTTTTAAAACATTACTAATTTCACCCCCTTCCTTATTTTAAATCATTTCCAATCTAGATTTGGCAATGCGGATATCAGGTCGACATTGAGAAAGATATGTCGTATGAAAAAAAGTGATAATAATATGCACTCTTAAAACGAAGAAGTGAAATCCACTCCAGCAGGAGAAGTGCATTTTCGACACTGGAAAAGAGTGAATATTAACTCAGACTGAGTTAAAATCACTCGTTTGGAGTGATGCTGTCGCAGAGTTAACACAAAGGATCCACTCCTTTCGGGAAGTGCATTTTCAACACTTGAGAAGTGAAAATTAACTCAGGCTTAGTTAAAATCGGTCGGTTTTTTTTAAGAATGTACCTCCTAAATAACTCAAGTCATTCGGGTATATTGTGTATTTGTTAATTACAGCTATACGAAACTACCAAAGCGACCTTTTAAGGTGGGGTCCCTTCCGTTTGCTTAGTAATAATATGTGCCTCCAATTACAGATGTGACATCCAGCGAGAATTTAGTGAAGGTTTAAGGTGCTCCAGGGGAGACGAAATTTACTTCTTTCTTCCTAAAGTAATGAGAATATTTAAATGGTTCCTATCGCATATTTTACTGGCATTGAGGGAAATATGAAGCGATATAAATAAGTTTTCTTTAATGGAAGCTTCCAGGGAGATGAGAGTTATACATTCTTTTTTTAATGTTCTAGCACAAGTATAGAGTCTTGTTCAAAACAGTTTAAGACTGGAAGTCCGAGATCCATTATTAACGTTTATTTTGGGTTTACCGGGTGTATTAAAAATGTTATCTTGCAATTTTTAAAAGTTATAATTGCAATTTGCTTTAGAACTAAATCTAATACGCCTGGTTAATTCGTCAAAAAGTTTTGAAAGTAAGATTTATAAATATTATAAGTTAATATGTATTTTCTTAAATGTAAAACTAAACAATTATATAATTAAAATATGTATTACATTATAATCTGAATTTTAGAATATTTTTAGTGGAACATGCAAAGTAAATGAAGGTTAGAAAATTGGTACTTTTTTTTTAATCTGAGAACACGTAACCTTAATATCAAGTTTTGATATCTAGTTTTAAAGAAAATTGCAATTACATTTTGAGACTCTACTATCTAAAATGTTTATAAAAATAACCGATACAACATAGATTATAAATATTTATAACACTTCGAAATCTTATTTTTAACCTTAGTGTTGAAATGGACAAATTAGAAGTTAATTTCATACCTCAAACAAAAAAACCCTCAACAAATTAAGCAATTATACCGAAAATAATCAGGGACACAGAAAAAACGATTTTAAGATCAAATTAACGATTAAACAAGTACAAGTAAAATATATCGTTTTTATACTATTTTATACATTTTTAAATAAAATCGATATACATTAACTTGATTCATTCTTAAAAGGCATTCTCAATAAACAGATATATTTAAACGCTCTCCTATGTTACGTGAAATATCGCATACAGTTAAAAGGATTCATTGTGGAGTTTTCCAAGAAGAACCGACAGAAATGAAGTAGCCCGGAGAACAAAATCCACAGGATTCGTGATTAAATATTCATTCCAATCTGGTTCCTGCTGCCCCATCCACTTTGAAATCCTTTGTTTGAACCCCAACATGCGAATTCGACAGAGAAGAAGTAATTTCCATGCGTCGAGTACGAACCAGCGAAACACAATGCCCAACATCACTTCAACTTCAAGAAGAAGAAGGAAAAAAGAGAATAGAGGTTGAATTCCCTTATTTACAAAAACTTCTTTTCAAATGTAAATCATTGGAAAAAGTTGGGCAAGATTCAGAAGGTAGATTTTATTGAACATCTAAATTCGTTTTAGAGCGGCTTCAGCGAGTACGTGCCTTAGGTTCTTTCAAATGGAAAGTAATGTTATAAAATAAAGTTATTCAATGTAAATGTAATGCTTCTAAGCACAGAGAAAATTCTCTATTGTTTTTGAATCAGAGAATATAAAATATATGAAGGAAAGATAACATATTTGGTTTAAAATTAAATGTTCTACCTACGAGAAATTTTTGATTGAAAACATTAGATATTCTATAGTTTTAATGATATTGTGTGTGCATCGTTTATATTTTTTTCTATTTATACGATAAACCCTAGACACAATTTCAAATATAAATATTTGGTTTGAATTTTTATATTTACTGATTGAATATATCAAAGAGTACATTTAAAAATATGTGTGGGGTTTCTTCGAAGAATTTACCTAAATAAGGTTTTACTGACCCTCTATAAAATAATTTTTATAATCAATTTAACTTTTTCTCAAATAAACAAAAACAAATAATCATTGAAATATTGGTCTCACTTTGTTATTTAGGTTTTTAAAGTTATGAGAAGGATATTGTTTGAAAAAAAAAGTTACGTTTATTAAAATATTGAAATATATAATAGTGAAAGAGTAGTTTTATTAATCAAAAGATCATATTAATGATACACGCAAGCCTTTATTGATATCCAGAAAATTTAAATTTACGACTAATTATTCTTAAAATAACTAACAACTATAAAAAGTCGCTTCTTCAGATAAGTTATTTTTTGTTGCATTTTATGAAGTATATGTTATATTAAAGGAATTTCTTGCATAGTTCATATGTTTTCGAAAAAAAATACTTACATAGCCTTCCAGTTAAAATTCAATAGAATGAACTGAGCTCAAATGAAATCTCCGCTTCAATGTCTTTGATTATTAGAGAAAATGCATGATTTTTAAATTATCCACATTTTCTAATCAAAATTAATAAAAAAAAGTTTTTATGCAGTTCGTTTGATTACACAAGTTCTGAGAAATTTCAAATGAAAGATATAATTTAAGATAAAATTACAATAATAGACAGTTAAGACTGTAATAGAAGACAGTTATTATTACAGGAATGTATGGCATTACAGGAATTTATGGCATAAAACGGGTATTTATAATTCCTGGTAAAAATAAGAAAAAACCTCAGAAACATTTTTATAATTGTTCAAATAATCAAAATTGTTTAACAAATTCAAAAAAATAAAAATATTCCAAGGCAAGTCTTGATTTATATACATATTACAGTAAATCTTTCTTTTCAAATGCATTTTGATTCATAGAGTTACGCTTTCTCCTTGCTTCAATTCCCCTTTCACGCTTTTTAATGCAGTTTTCGATCTTCCGATGTCAGAAAACATAACCGAGATAGAAATGAATAAAAGAATAACGAAAAAAAAATCTACGGGATATTTCTTACAACATCTTCGATTGCAATTTTATTCAAAATTCCTTTTCGATTTTTTATCTGAGAGAAATAAAAGTAAGATAGCAATACTTAGTTTTTGTTCAGGTTAAATTATTCCGTTTGATCTATTTGTGAACGTGATACCAATTTTTGAAATAATCGTGATTTTTTTTAAAAAATCACCTTACCGTTTGTCAGTACAATTGAATTATTTTGATGATACAAAGGAGGGAAAAAGAGAGTTTACGGTCATTAAAAATTGTGCTTATGCTCTGAAATCAAACAAGTAATTGAGTGTGTGTAAGCTGCATTATAAACTTAGCTATTCAAACAATGCTAACGTAACAAAACAGATGGACAAGACAGATTATGCTTGCATAACTAATTATGACGTTTTATTCATTAATTTGTTTTACTACATCAACGAAATATTATATTAACTGTGTTTCATGTCTTATTAGCTAAAGTTTTCAAGAAAAGTTAATAATAGATGTATAAACCTTTGAAATGGATTTTCACTAAACTATAACAAAAGACTAAATCAAATATAGGGTGGTAGTTTTAAAAAAAGGTAACACAATTTACTAAATTAAAAAGTCGTATAAACGTTATATATGTTTCGAACAACTACCCTACCCTTATACGATATAATCAACCAGAAAGCTTATTTAAGCATGGCAAATTTTCTTGCCAAATAAATTAATTGAAATGCATAAGTCAATAAAATAACGCATAACATACATCATTCCTTCGATGACAAAGCAACCTTAACACAGCCCCATAACTACTCCATTTATTGCTCTGGATAATGATTTTACATTCCCTATTCTTAGAAGCACAGTTCCTAGACTTGCCCTAATGAAGTAATCCAATGATCCACAGCATAAATGCTTGGACAGTTACGCCTCGTAATTACCATTCGTCAAACCATTAAGGGTTACTCGTAACGCCATCTTATGTCGCTGATTTCACAATGTTCCCCCGTTTGCATAACACCCCGAAAAGCTTTCCGGAAATTAAGACCCTGTATATCTCAGTCCACAGTTAAAACGTCTTCGCGATTAACCCTTTTCCTTTGAAGTCCTACACTCAGTCGTATATCATCATTGCGCGAAGCGATTCATTCGCAGACGAGCATCGTGCAACGCGATTCATCACTTCAGGGAAGTCTCGTTTATTTTGACAGTACTGTAACTGAAGTTTTTCATTAACATTTTCGCTCATTGTAAAAGATAGGTCATTATAACTTGGCTCTTCTTATTTCGAGACTCTTGTCTAATGGCCGTGATTTTACAAAGCTACACTTAACTAGACACATATTTTTTTTTCAATGCAGCGCATTTGCCGCAAATTTAAAATGCATTCTGCAATGTTTTTGCACAAACGCAATTCTACATCACATTATTTTTTAAACACAATTCATGTAGCTTCTTAAATTAGGCACGCTTACATACCATGGCCCCATGACCTACCGAGACCTTGATAATTGTTCTTATTTTCCATCTATCGGAGAATTTTAACTGGATCATGACTGAGACGCATGTGTTTGAAAGTAACAGCACTCCTAGTAGGCGTTGAAATACAACACTAAAAAAAAGGGTGACGGAAATTCTAAATTATTTGTAATTTTTTACTAACCTAACCAAACAACGTAATATGAAATTAGGCAACTCCCTGTTAAACTAAATTGATGCTGAAACAAATTAAATTAATCTCTTTCTGAGTATAAATTCAGTTTGGTTAAGTGTAGTCGAAAGTTTTTTTTTACAATATTATAAATGATATGTAAAATGAATACTTCCATAAAACCAAAATATACTTCGAACTAAATTTTATTACACATAAAACACTTAATATATTAAATATAGTTTATAAATATTTGAATCTCATGTTTCACGAATGTGTCATTTGCTTCTTTGACAAATTAACAGAGCTTTTTCCATATTAGCTACCCCAACCAATTCTGCAATCAAGTTAAAAGGAGTTGAGAGTCTGGGTATGTGTCTGGGTGTTTGATCATGGGGTTTCCGATAATTTTAATAGACATTGCTTCGTTTTGTGCTTTATACATCCCAGAAAGTACTTTTATCTTTACTTTGAATGATAAATGGTGTAAAAACTAATGATTTTTACGTTAAAGTAGGATAAGTGATCGCTGAAAAATGATGTAAAATGATCATTTGTATGCGTCAGCTATTTTAAGTTAACATATATTTGTCTAGAAATAAAGTATTTGTAGATTGCTTTTACGAACATTTCAATGATTAATTAGTAAATGTCCGCACATTTTGAAGTATAACTAATCTCATTTTAAATACAAAATAAATTATTTGGTTCTATACTACGTATAGCTTCTCACATAAAGATAATTTAATATTTTAGGAAAATAAATCATAATTGAATATAGCCCAGCATTGCCTATTATTCCAAATTAAACTCGATGAAAATTACTGGTATCTAAAAAGAAAATGGAGTGTACATTTTGTTTGATCAGATATTCAAGGCAATTTTTAGTTGTTTTGAAATATTAAATATATGTTTAAATATGATGTTTTTATAACATAAATTTCTCGAAAATTTTAATGCTAATCAGTATATGCAATATTAAAATTTAAAAAGAATTTTCAAATAATTAGTTATTTCAAAATTTTACAGTCATATAAATAAATAAAACTACTCAAAAATCTTGGATTGGTTAATTTGAAATCAGAATGAAAAAAAAAAGAAGTGTTTTTTTAATCATTTATTCACTGTATTTTTATTGCATTGTTATGAACAGTATGTTAGAAACTATGCTGGTTATGAATATTTCATCTAATAAAAAAATTCTGTGCGTGTAATCTTCGACTAGTTACGGTTACATAAGAAACATCATACATTGAAAGTTAAAAAAGAAATCATTAATTACATTTTCGTTCCTTAATTACAGCGAGGTCACTATGTAAACGCAAAAAGATTTATAAATTCAATTGTCTGAATAAAGGCCCAATATTAATATTTTTTGTTTAGGAAAATTGCAAGCATACTTTAGATAGCATCTAGGGTCATTTTCTCCTTCGCTTACATTGAAAAATGTGGGCTTCTCTAAAAAAGTCATTAAAGCGAGACCCCATCATATATGTGTTTAATCACCGAAAACGTGGTAATAGCTATACAGAAGTTTCAAGAGCAGGGCCGCTACTTTACTAGCAGTTAGACGTTAAATTATGGATCGAAGATAAAGTCATAAAATTACTATAATAGCCCTTACATTTTTCATGAATTCTTAAGTACATTGAGATATACGAAAGTTTTACAAGCAATTTCAAATATTTATTATTATTTTCCACTATGAATAGAAACCTGAATTTATATCTTTCTATAAATATTTAAAATAGCTACGGTTTTTATGCATAGCAATTTAGGAATAAACGGCTTCTTATTTGTTGGCATTAATAGTTTCTTATGTTTAATAAAAACACTTTATTTTAAACAAGTTTTAATGTATGTTCTAATAAGCTTAAAGGAATAATTTTTATTTCAAACAATATTCGATTGGGGATTGCTTAGAACTTAAAATGAATACAAAATCCGAAATTGTAGATAGCTATTATTATTTGTGTATAGAATAAAAGCATATTACTTATATAAAAATAATAATATAAAGCCTTAGTATTATAATTACATGCATCACTTGTGGTGAGTTCACTTAAATTCAAATGAGAATCAATTACATTTGCCTATTACTTTTGAACATGCGGACATTTTTATTTGATTCTAATATTAACAATCTTATAAAACATTTAAAAAAACTATTTCTCAAATATAACATTTTACTCCTTTGCATCATTAGTAATTTATTCGTAATCTATGGTAACACAATATTATATTAATGGCGTATGACATATTACGTATATAAATTGCAAACAACCAAAGAAATATCCAGTCAAAACAACAACAACAAAAAAACACATTAAACGATATTTTACCGTGGAGTTGGTCTAAAACTTCAGGTTTACTCTTCACTAAGCATGATAAATTGAAAGAGTTGTAAAGAAACTCAGACTAACATGGATCATAACAATTCATCTATCTTCAGATTGTTCTGCGAATCGGTTACTTGTAATTCCGACACAATCATTTATCACTATTGAGCTCAATTCTGTGGGGAGAAGGCTGAATTCATGAAATAAATTGAGCCAACCTTTCTTGAAGTTAAACAGGTTTTTGGCTTCCTTCGGGAGGAATAGAAATGCCATGCCGGGTTTTTATTAATCACCAAAGAAAAGTTACAAAATTAAAAGCCAGATTTTTGAGGAGAACGAAAAGTAATTTTTTTTGTTGTTGTTGGTAGAGTATGTGCATTTTAGTATTATTTGGTGACTTGTGCTTTTAATTTTGTACAAAAATTTAGACAGTTAAAACATTAACGACTAATTTGTGAAAACCATTAACACCTTTCCTTTCAATGAAAAACTTTAATTTTAGGATGGAATTAAAGTTTTTGTATGGTGTGGTATGGTAGGTACATATATATTCCAGCTTGTGTGCTTGTTCAGAGAACCGCTTATGAGCTTTCGTCAAGTGGGACAGGCACAGAAAGAGACGACACAAACACATAGACAAATGACAACATTTATTGAAGGTCACTAACATCCATGCCTGACCAGGATTCGAACCCAACCCAAGCAGTTCCAAAGGCTAGCATTTTAAAGATTGCGCCACCGGGGCGGCTAGTTTTTGTTTGTTGATAGAGGATGCAATTCATCATTATTTGTGCTTTTTTTATAATTTTAACAAATCCCTTCTTGTCGAATAAAAACTTTAATTTTAAAAATTTCAATATACATTTTTCTTTTAGCATAACTTTTTCTACTTAAATTGTTCAATGCTATGGACTTCAGTTACCTAATATTATGTATACTGTCCATTTCGATAAACATAAGCAGAGAAAGTATTTGCATGGAAAATTTTCTTGCTAACAGTCGTTAATAACATAATAATTACCAAAAAAAAAGTTCATTATACAATATTTTCTTACACTTAAAAAAAATGGGTGTAACTTGATTTAACGATTGCTACTTAAGAAACTGAGAGAAACTTGTTTTATTAAAAAAGTAACCTAAAATGATGGCTCTTCAAATTGGTTATTAAATGTAAACGTAATTTGTGTTAAAACCAGATTGGCATTTAAAAATACTTGCTTTGGTACACGTTGCATTACTAAAATTTGAATTCACTTAAGATAGTTATTGTTATAGAGTATATTTGCATCACATTTGCAATTGCGCACACTATCTATCCAACGTCATATTATAAACAATTTACACGGACATATTTTAAAATGGTTTTTCTAGCTGAATTGCAATGGTCGTTAAATTCACGGCAAAACATTAAAATAGTTAGGAACAAATGAAACTTTTAATTATAAAATGTTAAATCAGAAAGAGCACAGCACCATATCAAGGAAGAAAACCTGGTTAAAAAAGTTTTTGTTTAAAAAATTGCCTGTCTGTGATTTCTTATAATAATCTGCTGTTAGTAGTGACAAAACTTATTACTTCTTAATTTTAACTACCCTTTTCCGAGAAATTTAAAATATTTTGTTATTTTTAATGAAAATTAGTGTGTGCCCTATATTTCAAATTGAGGTGTTTTGAACTTTTATAATTTTTTTATTAAAAAGTATTTTCTTTTAAAATCTTGCAATCTTAAAAATCTTCTAATATTTATAAGTGAAAGTGAACTTGCATCTGTGTAGTATTTGATGCGTCTTGACATTTCAAAAAAATATATATAAAGATAGAATAAATCGACTTTTAACACAGTCTTTAAAATGTGTTTAAAAAAATTATTTTGGCAAGTTGAAGAAAGTTTAAAGTAAAAAAAAAGCGTAAAAAAGCAAATAACTGATAGCTTAATCTTTTTTTATTTTAAATTAAAAAAGTTCTTAGATCATATGGAAATTAACTAAAAAAAGTACATTCTAGCTTTTAAATATTTAAAGATACCATATCGTTTTACTAATACAATAACTGTTTATTTAATAATAAGAAGTGATGTTCTTTTGCTATAGAATAGGTTTTCGGAGGAACATAACATAAAAACCCCAAGACAAATACAAAAATAGTACATTTGATTTGAAATAACACGTAAAAGTATTTTTACATAAAGCATAATAATGATTAATTAAAAATACATATTTACACAGTTTTTTTTGGTTCGTTCAAAATGTCATTCTTTAATTTTTAAGCAAACAAACTATCAAACTTGAACTAAAAAAGACGACGTTTCTTGGGTTTTTATTCTTGAAAAATGTTGTAAACAGTGTCACATAATTATTTTCTGTTTATTGAACTACGTCTTTTTTTTAACAAGTTTAGTTTTTAATAGAAAAAAATTATTTTCCTTACAGTTTTCAAAATATAGTAAAAAAAACATCGATTTTCAAGAATAATTATCAACAGACGATACATACATCTTAAGCTATATTAAAAAGAATTTTTTTTTAAAAAAAATCGCATTTAAAGTGTTTTTTAACAAAATTTCAAACGACAACCTTTAATAATTTCTGTGTTTTTAAGTGTTGCTCATGAACGAAATCAAAGCAGTTCCACTGTGTTTTAATTACTATCAAAACATGTTTTTATTATTTTTTTAATTAATAAAATAATGACAAAAAATAATTAAATTTAGTTGTTTTCGTCAAGGACTATAAAATTTTCTCCTTTTTTTAACTAGTTTAAAATACGTCTGTCATACACTCATGCATATTTGGAGGAAAGTTTTTTATAGATTTTTTTTGTTATAATAGCTTGCAAATGAAAATAAATATAAAAAAATAATTTTGTATGACACAATAAATATGAAGTAATTTTGGAAAGACATTCAACAGTAAGGTACAAATGTTATTAACTATCGTACATTTTTTATGTATGATATTGGTTAATTTCAGAAAAGTAAAATTTTATAATTGTTATTAATAATCATGGCAATAGTTTAAATAACTACTGCACAGGATATTCAGAGAAAATATAAGTGTGCTGAAAATTGATTATTTGTTCAACAAATTTTTAACTATAACATTTTAGTATTTTTCGACATTGTATAATTACAATCTGTATTAAAGAGAATTATTTCGACTTTTACAGCAATCAGCTTTGTAAAACAAAATACAAAAAAAATCACAATATATAAGCTGTAAAGCAAATCCCAGAAATGACAGTACTAAATATACTAAAGGTAACAGTAATAACAAAATCTTATGCCGTGAATTAACATAAGATGTAAAACTTATTGCTTGGTACAGGCGAAAACATTTCCTTCATTGACATTGATTGAATTTCCCCACGTTCTCTGTTTAACTCTCTTAGAGTAAATTGTTCTTATGACTCTGTGCATCGCGAAAACATCCATTTGCTGCTGTAAAACAAAAATTGCAAAACTATAAAAACTACGAAAGTAACCACAAAATATGCTGCAAATCTACATATATTTACAGCGCTTTTTTTAAGTAATCTATTGTAAATTTATTGTAAAAATAATATATTTTATAAAATAAAACTTGTAAGTTGCATACAAATATTCAATACTTACAAAGCCCATTGTTATTTAACTGAGAATATATTTTGTTATGTAGAAAATAATGAAAATCTTAAATGACACAATAATTAAAACACAATTTAAAATTGAATGTAAGCTTTATAAAAAAAATTCTGTTATGATTTGTATAGATACTTAGATTATTTTGCAATCCACCTAAATATCGTTATACAAGCCTGACAAACTGGGCAAGGAAAACTTGAAGTAATACTGTGAGTGAAAAACTTAAAAGATGCTTCTTTTCTTTGATCAAGCAGCCCCAAAAAAGTATTTTAATTTTAGAAATGCTTACAATTACAGGGATCCTTTTAAATGAAGGAAACCAAATATGAGTAAAAATGCGCAATATCGTCTAGAACACTAAGAGCTAATGGGAACACAACGGAAACAAATAAACAA
Organism: Hylyphantes graminicola; assembly: GCA_023701765.1. Classification (NCBI taxonomy): domain Eukaryota; kingdom Metazoa; phylum Arthropoda; class Arachnida; order Araneae; family Linyphiidae; genus Hylyphantes; species Hylyphantes graminicola. The sequence continues at coordinate 33,963,008 of CM043111.1, read as the reverse complement.
AACTAAAATAAACTTTAAAAAATCTCGCATAACTAAAACTTAAATATTACAGTCTGCGTCTTTTTTGTATAATTACTGAATATGTTCTTTTTAAAAAAAGTTCAAAAATAGTAAAACACATAAGAAAAATAGCTCATTTTCGGTATATAAGTAAAAAGTTAGTAATCGCAGGCTACTCTAGTTTATACTTCACCACTAAATTGGAAATTTCGATTGAATATCTTCGCTAACATGACTAGTATATAAAATTAAAAATGTTTGACCCTTTTATATATAACTGTAATGTAAAATCTAAATAAATTTTATAAAAAAATTTCTTATGAATAAAAATTCTATTAAACCATAAATATTCATTCATGAGAAATAGTCGTGATAATTATATATAAATTTATAACGAAGCCATTATTAACAAAAAAATCTTTAACAAATTTATATCCTGTTCTTAAATATGTAACAAAATATTGCATATTCAAGAAATAATAACAAAGTTCACAAGATAAAAGAAATTTAATCGCTGGGGACAGTTTTTAAAAATAATTAAAGTTTGATTAATGACTTTAATTAGTTTGTGTCATTAGAATCCGTCCAATAAAAGTATTTTGATTTTAACTTAAACCAAGTAGTATAAAAGCATATTGCGGCATGGAACTTTTAGCAATTTTTTGCCCTAATCACGAGGTCCATTCTTATAAATACCCATATTATTCCGCCATTAGACGCACGTGCGTGGGACAAGCATGGAAATGAATTGTCATCGCAACTGAGCCGATGGCTGTTCTAAAAAAACCAAAAGCCCCCCTCCACTCCCTTTTGATCGAGCAGCCCGGCTACAACAAAAGGGAGGAGTTTCTTAGCAGCGATTTATAAGAGGTGGAGAACAGCTGGACTCTGTGGAAAAACTTTTCCTCTAATAGATAGCGCAGATGATTTTTGTTGACTCAGAGTAGAAGAGCTGTCTTAAGTGTTCACAAAAGAGTGTGGGTTTTTTCCCCCCTTCCTCGCGACCATTTGGTTTGATTGGATTTCTCGTTTGACCTATAAAGCTGGCAAACTTATCGGCTGCAAAAGAAATAGTCAAGTTAATGAAAGTCGACTAGAAGAGGTGTGTAGGTTTTACTGCTGAAATAAAAACAAAAAGTTAAGACTGGTTTCGTGATGGTTCTTTTTAAGTGAGTTATAATTACTTTATCAAGAGTGAGAGGATGGAATTAAAGTAAATACTAGTAGGATGGTTGTTAAGGAAGGAAGGAGGTAAATTTATACTGCTTCTTAACGCATAACCTAGAAACACAACACGTCTATAATATTTCAGTATTTTTAACTTATATTTGTTTTGAGAACTACGTTTTAGTTATTTATAAGCTATAGGTGCGTGGAATTTATATTTTTCCTAGCTATAGATGAGTGTAATTAATATTTTTTCCTAGCTATAGATGAGTGTAATTTATATTTTTCCTAGCTATAGGTGAGTGTAATTTATACTTTCTTTTATTATAGATAACGTAATGGTCAAAAAGAAAGCATGTATTACTTCACACGATTCATTTGTATAATAGAATTTAAAAATGTTCTTCTGCAAACACTTTTTGATGACAAAAAGAGTTGTCCAAGTTTACACTGCACATTCACATCTCTTCTAGTTGGATGGTTGTTGTTGTTTCCATGGGAACAGCTACATATCCCATGAGTGTGCAAAGCATTGCCGTCAATCTATTTGATAACAGTAAAAAAGATATTTGTTCACCACTCTAACAAAATCTAACAACTATAAACTTACTAGAAGTTGAAAGCTTTAGGGAAATTTTTAAATTTAGTCAAGCAAAAAATTATTTGTGAATAAGTTTTTCAAAATTGATGATTAAATACGTCTTTCAATTTAATAATTGCGTATACAACTTTATTTTTTTTAATTATATATTCTCTAAACTAACTTATTGTTATATATATAGTTCATAGAATACTTAGTATAACAAAATAGTTTATGTTAAAAAAATCCGTATTTATGTAAATTAATCTCTGTAAATTGGGAAGGCTAATTGGAAGGCTTAAACTCATATTTTACCAAAATATTGAATTTAATCATTAACATTGTTTTATCTATCTTTTCAAAAGAAACATTAATAAATATCTATCCAAATTGCCAGCTCTAAATAATGTAGTCGGAAATAAATACAAGCTTATTAAAACTTATACGGCATCCAATATTTTAATAATTATTATAAACTAACAAAGTACAAATTATAGCTTGTTTAAAACTTTAAATGTTTACAAAACTCGTAATAAATCGCTTCAAATGCTCGTTAGTAGCGCATTTGCAATTCTAATGCTTGGAATGAAAGCCTTAATCCACTGATAAGGTATATTGCAAACCATCTTTATTCAAGCAGGCGCCATGTTTTCGAAAGTAGATGCATATGGCGGGTTTTGAAAATTTAATGATCATTTCCAAATATGCAATTATTTTGGGCCTTTATCAGGGATGCTAACACCAAACAATAGGATTTTACACTTAGTTATTCTCATTTTGTACCATAGTTACATAAATAACGATTTCTGGTAATTGAGTTTTGTGAACAATTTGTTTGTGCATATGTTGTGTATAAACGCATACTTATTTGGAATCAAGTTTTCGCTAACTAGTTTGTAAATAGAAGAAAGTAGCGTTTCACTTTGACATATGATCATTAGTAAATGAAACACAAACATGGATGACTTACTTTCAATAAGTCATTTCATATACTAAACCCTTTGTTACAGTTCTTTTTCCGTGCAATTTTTAAGTCAAATGTAGAGTAAAATTACTACACTCTTAAAACAAACGAGCGATTTTAAGTCGGTCTGAGTTAATTTTAACTCCTGCAGTGTTGAAAATGCACTTCTCATACTTGAGTGGATCCTTTGTGTGTTAAACCTCCTACAGGATCACTCAAAAGGAGTGATTTTAACTCAGTTTGAGTTAATATTCACTCCTTTCCAGTGTCGAAAATGCACTTCTCCAACTGGAGTGAATTTTACTCGTTTGTTTTAAAAGTGTCAGCCCCTTAAGTTTCTACAAAACGCTGTTACTTGATGTGCAACCTAAATGTTGTAAAACAAAATGGTGGCCTAAGAGAAAATAGCGGATTTGGACTAGAAGGCATTGATAGGTCTGTAAAGGTTGAAACAAAGGATTGTAACGTCGCGTTATTTTTTACTGCGAATTCGAGATAAATCTACAAAAAAGTAACAATGTAATATCCCCGATAAATTTCACTTGCAAGCATGTTAAAAAGCAAGCGCTTGCAAGCACTAAAGTAAAAAGCAGGGTTTCCTAGTAAATTTTTAAGTAGTTTTGTACCTATATTTTTTTTACTTCGTTGTTGTGGTTTAACTTTACTTAATTTTTGACGTAACCATACTCCTTATTTGCGGTGTCACATTACTCAGTTTTTGTTGCGTTAAGTTGCTTGGCTTTGATTTAATTGTACACAGCTGTGTGGTGGAACGTTATTACGCAAAACAGGTGGAAGCACTAATTACCACCGTTTTTACGAAGTAACTTAACACCAAAGATTTTACTTTTTTTTTTGCATACTTGCATGTTTGGCAAATAGTATGCCAATTAAGATATGCCTACATTTTAGAGAGAATGAAACATAGCTTTTTTAAAAGTAAATATTCTATTCCGATTTCTTTGCTTGAAGGGGGACAAGACTCGAAATTTTTCCAAAAAACACATTTTAAGATTTTTAAAATTTAATAATATTTTGAATGTTGCCTACAAAATGGTATAATTTGGTAGGCAATATGCCCATTAGAAGTATTTTTAATTTTTTTAAAAAATACTTTCTGCAAAAAAGTCTACTAAAATTATACTTTAAACGCCTTTTTCTCAAAATGCATATTTTACGACAAATGTATTTTTTTGTCAGTAACTACTGAATATTTTGATTAGATTTTTTTTCACATACCCATTAGGTATTTTTACACTTTCTATCATATGCTTTTAAAGAAATATTTATTACGTTTTTTAAAAATAATTTTGTTAATTTTTTATGAAAATGTGATAATTTTTTTTCGAAAATTCATAAATTAAAAATTATTATGTTTATTTTTCTAAAAGCATATGACACAATGTGAAGTAGTTTGCTGTTCGATTTAATATTAATTTAATCTTTAACTACTAATTACTTTTCTCTTTACGCACACCTGATGATCATTAAAATTGTTTATTTTTTTAACCGCAAAATCATTTAATTCAATCAGGTAACTAGCCGTAAAAAAATATGAACCTCATAAATTAAATTGTATTTCAGTTTATAACCATGAATAAACAAAGTCTTGCATTAAAAGTATTTGCATTACATATTCAATATATTTGTTTTTCTCTGCCATATTTTGCGGAATACTTCTTAATTTAGAAAATGTAATATTTGCCGTAAAACGTTAAATAATCCAATTATTTTTTTCTCGTATTTTGAGTAGCAAATAAATATTAAATAAACTCGCTTCACATTTTTTTACCTTTTTATTTTAACATCCTATCAAGAGTCGAATAGTTGATAAAGAATTTTTTCTTTGAATAATAAATCAATGTCTGCGAATAAAATAAGATGCTTAAAAAACCTAACATCATAAATAACCCAGCAAAAAAAATCAGCAATAAAACTTCAAAAAAATCTCGAAAATGCTGATTTTTTGCTGATGAATGAAGTTTTTTTGCAGACGAGGTGATCAATGAAGGTTCCATGCTGATAGTATGCAGTTTTTGTAAAAGTTTATTGCTGACGAAATCATCATATTAAATTTCGAAGGAAATCTGCTGCTTATTTAAAGGTTTACTGCAGCTTAAGTTTTAGCACTCATGCAACTTACATACATCGACGATCTATGAAGGTTTCATGCTGATAGTGTGCAGTTTTTGTAAAAGTTTGTTGCTGACGAAATCATCATATTAAATTTTGAAGAATAACTGCTGCTTATGTAAAGGTTTATTGCAGCTTAGTTTTAGAAAGATATAACTTGCATAAATCAACGACCAAAATAAAGGTTTAATGCAGATATTTTGCAGTTTTTGTAAAGGTTTTTGAAAATTAAATCATTATAAATAAATTTTGCAGACTCTGCTGCTAATGAAAGGTTTAATGAACCTTAGTTTTAGAAAAATATAACTTGCGTAAATCAACGACCAAAATAAAGGTTTTATGCTGATCTGTTGCAGTTTTTGTAAAGGTTTTTTTGAAGATTAAAGCATTATATTAATTTTGCAGAATCTGCTGCTAATGTAAGGTTTATTGCAGTTTGGTTTTAGAGAAATATAACTTGCATAAATCAAAACCAAAATGAAGGTTTTATGCTGATATTTTGCATCATGCATAAAAAATGCACTATTCCTTCATTTTAAACGCCTAATGAAATGAGCAAAAAAAACTTTAATTAAAAATGAAGGTAAAAATGCTGTAATTTTGTTCCAAAATCAGGTATTTTTCATGCATAACAAATGCTTTTAAAATGCCTTATAAAATCAGCAAAGAATCTTCCTTTAAAAATGAAGGAAAAATGCAGTTTTTTGTTCCAAATTCAGAAATTGTTGCATGCATAAAAACTGTATATAAAATGCCTAACAAAATAAACAAAACAATCTTCATTTGAAAATGAAGGAAAAATGTTTTCTTTTGCTCTAAATTCAGGCATTTTATATAACTCATAAAAAAATATCAGCAATTTTTCTGCAGTTTTCTGAAATGCAGGAAACGTGCTGATTTTTTAATGAAGGAAACACGACTGAATTTGAAACAAAAAAACTTCATCTCTCCTGCATTTTTAAATGAAGTTTTTATGCTGATTTTTAATGCAGGAAACATGCCTGAATTTGGAAAAAAAAATACTTCATCTTTCATGCATTTTTAAATGAAGTTTTTATGCTGATTTTTTTTGTGTGCTGGGTTAACATCTTTGTATTTTGTTACGCCAAGATTTCTATAATATGAATTTCTAATGTAGGAAATATGCAGATATTTTAGGTATTTTCATATTGCAAGAAAATTGCTCATTTTTACATATTTCTTGATACCGGAAAAATAAATATTGATGAAAAGCATTCCATCGCTAAACAGATATAAATATCACTATAGTTGACTTTTATCTTTAAATTAGAATTTATTTCAACTAACTATAACATTTATCTGATTTTTTTTCCTGCTAATAGGCATAGTTGAATTATAAACTAAATCCAAGAAATTTGATGATTATCATCTTGAAAAATAACATTTAACCCTATTATTATAATTATTATTAAATATTACTTTCAAAAAGTAAATTACAAATCAAACTCGTGGCAAAATTGATATTTTCTCTAAAATCGTTATTACTTAAAGTTACAGTACGGCGAAGTTAACAAGTCAAGATAGTGTAGTGGTTAGAGTATCAGCCACGAGTACCTCAGACCCGGGTTCGATTCCCCGAAACCTCACCCATATAAAATTTCCCAATTAGAAAAAAATAATAATAAATATAAATATAGTTAATTAGTAATGCTTGAAAAAGATACTGTCAGTTTTATTTTTAATTTAATTAATTTCTCATTTATTATTAATCTAATTAATTATTACGTACGAATAAACACCAGTTCTTTCAGTTCACAATTTTTAAACCAGATGGCGACACTAAAAAAAATCAGCATAAAAACTTCATTTAAAATGAAGGAAACATGAAGTTTTTTTTCCGAAATCAGCATGTTTCCTGCATAAGAAATCAGCATTATTCCTGCATTTTTGTGAAATGCAGGAAACATGCTGATTTTTAATGAAGGAAAAATGCAGGAATTTGGAACAAAAAAACTTCATGTTTCCTTCAAGTTTTTATGCTGATTTTTTTTGCTGGGAAAGCGAAATATTTCTTAGTAAATTGCGCTGATGATAACGATGAACAACAAACAGATAAAAGAAATATTATTAGAAACCATGTTTGGTTTAGTTCCCAAAGCTAATCAAATGATAACGTTTGTAAAAGTATCCAAAAACGAGAGAAAAAAACGATGAAAAGATGCCAAGTTTTATTATTATCAAGTTTTTATTTTTTTGTTGTTATTAGCAGAAGCTGCCTATCAATTTTTAAATTATTATATTTCTTCATATTTTCTAAATATTAGTAACTTTTTTGTAGTTTAAGATTTGAAGTTAAGTTTATACTTCGTAAATGATGGGAAACAAAGACTAAAAGCAGTTTTTGAAGGTCTTAGTATTAATTTATTTTTTTTATTTTTAGGAAATAATTTGATAGAATAAGACGGCTATTACATTTTCAAGTTATATGTTTGCCAATTACCTTAAATTGAAATTAGTTTTAATCTTGTTCATACATTCTTTTTAAAGTTCCTCCAAAATTAATTAAATTCCCATATTGTAAAAAAAATGTTATTTAATATTTAAAGCAATAAATGCAAGTTATGTTTCTAAAATTAAGTATCATTTAATGTATTTCAATAAAAACGTAATAAGTTGCTTTAACAAAATCTTATGTATTTAATATTATTAAAGAATGCGATATAAAAACTCATATTATTAAATATTAAGAACAGATATTAAAGTAATGAATCAAAAGCCAACTAGTTATGTATAAGTACTTTTAATGTTAAACCAAAATTTAGTTAATTGAATTTTCGTAAGCATTACCTGTAAAAAAAATAACGACAAATATATATTTCCCATTTTTAGCGCCACTGTTTATAAGAACTTAAAAACTATTTAAAATCTCATCGAATAATTTTCAGTGCAATTCTATAATCATTAAGTGTCGAAAAAAATAAAAACAACATTATTTTTTTTTACATTCCCTATACCTCGGATTGCAAAATATGAAATTATTAACTTAAATCTTATAGAGTATTTTTAGGACAATCGTTTAATTAAAAAATTAATTAAACATATTTTTTTAACAGTTCTAATATCACTGTTTATACGAAAGAGCAAACTTATATCTAATAGAACAATTTTCAAAGCCACCTTGTAATAATAATATTTCTTTTCGCGTGTCAAAAAATATAACATATGCTTTCATCTGTCTAGAAATATAATAACATCTGTTTTCACCTGTCCAGAAATATTAATAAATATGTTTTCATCGATCTAGAAATAAAATAACATATGTTTTCATCTGTATAGAAATATTATAGCATCTGTTTTCCCCTGTCTATAAATATAATAATATCTGTTTTCACCTGTCTAGAAATATAATGATACCATCTGTTTTCACCTGTCAAAAACTATAACAATTACATGTTTTCACCTGTCAAAAAAATCTAACAATAATTTTACACATTCCTAATCCCATTGATTATAATAAATAAATAACTTAAATCTAATAGAATATTTTTCTGTTTTACAGCGGACTACGAGTTCTATAACGACACCGAATTCAATATCACGTCGATCAATGGTACGTCATCACGAGGCGAACGCAGCCACGATGATGCCGATCCGATCCTTTTGGAGCCCAGGGCCCGGCCCGCGGCTGGTACATCGGTAAGGCCAGATGATCCCCATCACTATCCTTTCTTCGACGATCAAGAATCGGAGAAGAACGTGACGTACCAGTTGGGAAAGACGGCACGCCTTCATTGCAGAATAAGGCAACTGGGGAACCGTGTAGTAAGTATATAATGCTTTCCATGAAATTTAAGTTGGTAGAGTAAGCAGTTTTATAACAGAGTCAGCTCTAGTTTCAAATGGGATGCATGGTATAGTAATGTAGAAATGCTTAAAAAGATGATGATGTTAAAAGCGCGTCGAGAAAATCTCAGTTAACCGCCAATGAACTGACACTTTTTAATAAATACATTTTTTTGACATGAAAGTGTTATACTTCGTTAAAATACCACAAATACAATATTTCCTTAACTTTCTTTAAATAATTGGCGTTTTATAATCATTCAGCATAATGTTCAAAAAGTTTCAAGGAATTTTTATTTTATCTCTGAGAATAAAAGACAGACAAAGCTCAAAGTGTAACTTTACACCATATAAAAATTATATATTAATACATTTATTCCTACACATTGTGTAGTACACTTCTAGCCATCCTAACTAGGGTAAAAACAAAGAGTAAAAGGGCAGGTGGAAAAGCTCGGTTGGTCCGTTAGTTAGAAACTCTTGCAAGGCAATATTTACATTAAAAATGATTTGAATACAATTTAACATAAATACACTTTTCATTCTGATAAAATTGCCAAATTTTCTCGATTAATATTCAAATCTGTAAGACCTTAAACGAAATTAATGTTTTAGACATGTTTTCTGGATGGATTCACAAATAATTTATGGAACTCTTTACATCCGTGGAAGGATATTCTCCATAGCATGACAAATGACGGTGCTTACGCCCTCTAGAAGGGAATAGTGTAGGCTTTTTAGCCCATTACCCCGCTCGCTAGAAGAGACAGTCACAAGAGACACACAAAGAAGGACGCCACAAACACATGGACAAATAACAACATTTATTGACAAACACAAACATCCATGCCATTACCAGGATTCGAACCCGAGCCCAGCAGCTCCAACAGCTGGCACTCTAACCATTGCGCTCTCCATAGCATATTTCTATTTTCCCTACTCAGATTGGCACAAGGGTGCAGATTTATTAGTTTCATACTTTGCTAGTATAGCAGGAGAAAGAACTATCCAAACATAAAGTACGTGTTTTTTTCCCTTTAGTTTAGGCAATGTGAAAAATAAACTTTTTTAAAAAAAACATTCATTCTGTATTTTATTTTAAAAAATTAAATTTTTTAAATTATTCAGATAATCGTAATTAACATTACAGATTAGGTTATCTAAAGCCTGCTCATTTTTAACATTGAAATATTTCCCGCATGGCTTTTCATACGGTCTTACTTTGAAAAACAATTTTATTTTTAAAAATATGCAGCACTTAGAAGTAATAGAAGTGTTTTGTTTTTCAGTCAATAAAAAAATATAAGAATTCAAATCGAGAAAACTCTCTGTATGGGAAAAAAAACATTAAGCACACTTAATACCTTCTTAATTACTATTGTCTTAAGTTTCAGGTATAATTTGAAAATTAGTAGAAAATGTGTATCATTAGCTTTTAAATGTTGTAACAAGTACTTAAAGAAAAAATCTGTTCAAAATTAAGGTTTTTTACAAGATCTTCTAAACCAGAAAAAGAAGATGCATGGTAAAATTTGGAGGCTTTAATAACATATAAAAGTACAATAAATTAACTTGACTTCCTTAGATTTTTTTTCATTATATAACAGTTTAAGGCAGTAATTTTTAAAATTATCAAGTGGTTAAAAAATGTACAGTTAATTTTTAAAGGAGGAATACTTACAATGCATTCTAAAAATTTATGAAATAAGGCTCTTTGAACTCAAACAATAGTCTGCTGAAACAATAGAACCTTTGAAACAAAAGGTTGCTTTTGAACTGCTTTTATAATGATTTTTATTTTTTAAAATGTGTTCCTATACATTAACGGTTTATCTTTAATATCGATTCCAATCAATACTTTTAAGTTAGGTAAAACTTTGCCTTGATGATATTTTTTTTTAAAACTGAGTACCAAAATAGATGGCAAAATCCTTACACTATATACATTTTGTATAAGGAATACACGATTAACTTTATGGGGGACATTATCGAATCTCAACAGCCAGAATGCTCAGCTTTAATATGAAGCTCGAAAATGAATGATATAAAGTCGTCGAAAACTTTTAGATATTTCAGCATTTTTAACAGGTTAATCATTAATATTTGAAATGATTCTTCTACATACAAATACTTAATAATTCAGATGAAAAAAGTTTTATTAGTTTAAAATTACATGACGCAAGGTAGGATATGATTTTACCAAAAATTATATTATTCCTACCAAAATCTTTTGAAAGGATCTTTTTTGGTAATGTTTTTGTCTACGTTGAGATTTTATAGCGAGTGATTTCTTTACGATTTTTATGTTTTATAGTAACGGTTTCTTCTTTTTGGGATATAACGGATCGTGACAAATTTTTATAGTCAGAACTTAGTCAAAAGTCTTTTGATATTTTCCAGAAGTATTATGTCCTTTGTGGATAAAAAAATATTTTCAAAAGAGCAGTTGTTTAAGGATTATATTTTGCCTGCATTTAACATTTAATGGATTCGTGGCAATAATGTTATATTTGCTTTAATAACGAGGAAAATATATTTAATATATTTTCTTTAAATAATCACGTGAATGTCCTACATTTTTTTAAAAATAATAATTAAATTATACCACATTTAATTTGTTTATAGTTTTGTATTATGTATATTTACAGCACTTATTTATGTCTTTCATTGGAATCCCACAATAATTTCCTAATATTCCCTTGTAAAAAATGCAGAAATTAACAAGGCTTATTTTATATTTTAAACAAAACTACACTAACTACACAAGTCCCATTAGTTTAATTCTAAGTTTCGCCGAAATATTCAACACGATTCCAATCAACATTACCACCAGCATAAATCACCATTCCGCAAATGTCCACGCGATTCCCGTGCCATCACCAAATACTCAATCCAAATTACAGGCCTCCACATAATACTCCCATTCAAACCTGTAGCGTCATTACTTTGCAGTTAGGACGATTCGTACTTAAGCTCGATAGAGATTTTACTTCTGCGGCAAGGGAGTTTCCGCTTAAACGATTTATCGGATGAAAGTCTGCGAGAAAAAAAAATATGAATGAATATATAAAAAAAATCCGACAACAGAGCCTACATTTATGAACAGATATCACAGCAGTAGTTAGTAAGTTAGCTCTTATCTCTTCTTGTTTTTTATCTCCCGAGCCCTTTTCTCACTTTAACGACATAGTTAGTGCCTTTTATGTCATTACTTTCGATCGCCGGGAACGATTTCCGGCGGGAAAGAGATAATATGAGAAACCCGTCCAAAATGCTTTGCAAATGCCAGAGTCTGGAAAAGAGGGCGTTAGTCGCGTTATTTATTAGAATTGGGTGTTCTCGTATATGTTTTTTTTTAACCTTGCAATTGGTTTAAGTAAACTCACTTTTTAAATTGTATAGGTTTTATTTTATTTTTTTTATAAAAGGAGGACTTCCGTGTTATGATCTTGATCAACAAATATTTATGATGATTCCAGGATCAGTTTAGTTTAGTTTAGCCATTGCCCGTCGGTGGCGGTTGAGTCATTAGACGGCGAGCCTCCCAGTAGCGAGAAGTCAAGTCAGGAGAGAGGTGTTGAAGTCCAATGTACGACAACAGGTAATTCGCAACCATCCTTTCAGACGTGCATAGCGGGCAAATGTCCGTGTTGGTCACACCAATGCGGTGGAGATGGGCCTGCAGATAATCGTGTCCGGTGGCCATGCGAAAGCGGGCGACTGCAGCACTCTTTTCCAGATTGTGGGGGATGAAGTCCAGGATCAATCACAGGCTATTCAGCAAGTTCTCTGAAACAATAAAGAGTCATGACATTAACACGCTTTTGGCATAATTATAATCTTTCTTTTCCCCTAATGACAGTGTTTTGGTTCGATATAATTAAAGACTATAAAGTTTAAGCTTTACGTAACTTTTAGGCTCTATTATATTGAAGGCATCTTCTCACAACTCAAAAAAGGCAACCTAAATTTTGTAATTTAAAAATAAATGCATCAAAATCGCATAAAAACTCACGGAAATCGTTAAGAGTTCAATAATTTATCACTTAATTACAGATTATACCATACCAAGACATTTCGATGTCGATTCTGTGTAGTAATATCAGACTGATAATAGGCTGAATCCGAAATTATACCATACAGTATGTCATGTATTATGCACTTCATCTATTTAGAATATATATCTTGTGGCAACAAATATAATTAACATTATGGTTGATTTAAGTGAATCGAGAGTTCCACCACTCCTATCGTTTGCGATTAATAACTTAATAAATTCACCAACGTACTGAAGAAAATCTACATCTTACTTAATTTTAAAATTAAAAGTCTATGACTTAGCTGTTTTGTTTACCTTAGTTATTATTAGCCTAAAGGGAAAATCACTATTTTAATATCAGAAGTAAACAAACCGATTTGCTGGAAAAAAAGTACATACCAAAATAAGCACGTAATTTAAAGAACACATGCACAAGATTATGGTCATATTTGTTTCGCATCATTAGAGGAAAGCCACGAACGACATTCTAGTTGTTGGAGGTTAATCGGAATTTTCACCACCCTTTGTTCGCGATTTTCTAACAATGAGCATGGTTTCCTTTTGGGTTCGCCCGGTGGAAAAGCTTTCTTGTCTCTCTCCTTTGGCTTGATTGTAGGTTTGGAAGGTGATTCGATTAGACACCACGAAGTTTCCGTCGTTTCGGAAAAGGTAGTTATATTTGATGGTGGATATTTGGGAACATTAAGAGTCCTTACATTGATTTTGGATAGCTTTTTTTTTACTGTCGTGTTGTATTGGGAGTGGAAATACCGAAACTTTTTTGATAGGAAATGTGCTCATCGTAAACTTAATTGCTCAAATTAGATTGCATGGCTTTTTTTCAGTTATTAGAAATATATGTAATAGTTTTAAACACGTTGATAAATATTATTTTAAAAAAAAATCTTGCTAGTAGTTTTTTTAAGAAAACATCTAATCAGATCAGTTTTAAATAATTAAAAATATTTGTAAACTTGAATGTCTTAAAATCACCTTAGACCTTTGTCCCAGATAATAGAGGATAAGACAAGCAAATTCTGCAGGGAAACATCATTTTCCTTCGTAAAGAGTACAATATGCAATGTCCAAGAATGCCTTCAAATGATGTGCCTTATTTAAGGGGAATTGGCACGCTGCAACGCGGGTCTCCAAAGCAAAGTGCATCAGTGTTAATACAATGGAGCTCGTGTAGCTCCAGTGCGACGATAATTCAAATCAAGCCAAATAATACAATGGAGAGAAACATATTTTCTCTTTTCAAATATTTTTTATTCGAATTTAAATTAGTTCAAATGTTTTTTTTTTAACTTTCGAAACACAATGTTGCGCAAAATATTCGAATCAATTTCAAAATGTGGAAAGATAGAGACCTGTTAGTTATTTATATTTATTAATTAAAAAAACCGTTTGTGGAAATATTCGATACAGCAGGAGGTATGTGGCAGATAAAATATTTGTTTCTCATTGGCTTAACACGGATGCACTTTAGTTAGGAGACCCGCGGTTATACTTATTTAAAACGCTGTTTTTGCTTACATTTATTGATGCAGACTTACAGGTAGAAAAGTATTATAATCAATATGTTTTGAGTTAATGAAAATTTGTATCATATAGGTGCACTACTAGATTATTTCCAGCATACTAAAGAATAAAGTGAGTTGCTATTTTATAGGTGTAAAATAGCGTGGACGCGTGGTAGCCCAGCCGTGTAAAATTCAAAAGGTTTTTAGAAAATTCTGCACATGTTTCCGTAACATATTATAGTTTTACTAACACAAAATGATATAATAAAACAATTTTATTGTAACTATGCAGAATACTTGGTACATTATTTGGTATTTACGGTAAGAATAAAAATAAATTTTCCTAGGAATAAATGCACAATTCTAGAATATAAAGATATTCAAAATTATTCATTCATTTAATTTTTTATCTTTATCTATTTCCTTAAATTTTCTTACACATCACTTTTAATTTTAATTTTACCACATATTTCTATTAATGTACAACTTTCATGCAATATTCATTTAAAATTTCTTAAGAATACTGGAAATAATTTCATGGTGTGTTTCTTTTTTTGAAATCTTTACACAAAATAAATCATCAAAGAATTTAGTGAGAATCTTTTTTTCAAGATATCCTTATATTTTAATATGTTATAGTGCTTTAATTAACAAGGTGATGAAGAAGTATGTACCCCAGAATGCAGCTTTATTTATTTCCTAAAAAAAATTAGTTTCTTTCATTCGCCAGACTAAACTTCTTTTAAATGTTTTTAAGAAATGATAAAAATGGGAAAAGTGTCTTTATACCTTTTAACGGTTATTGCGTTGGAAAAATGACAGTGAATAAGTTTCGGAGATATATTTACTACTTTATATTTCCCTTGAGTGAAATTTTGAAGTGAATACATTTTCTTGGTCGTGTGCATTAATATGATCGCAAAACGAATCACGATTTCAAAGGTACTTCTTTATTTATTACATATTTCTGCCTGAGTCTAGACTTAAAATCAAAGGGATTTCGATAAAAAATGCATTGGACTAATGATTATCATGTGTGAAATTCGATTGAGCTTATTTGCAAAACTTGATTTTCATGTTTCAACAAGTTATACTTAAAAGGTTTTCAAAAACTTTTTTCGATTTGTTGTGAAATATCGTGTCAAATAGAATTTGATAGTAGTCTGAAGGCGGATAAAAGCTTTTCAGAGTCAAATTTAATTGTTAGCATTTTAGGAATTAAGGTACGGGCACTAAATCCTTGAAAAACATTTTCATAAAATCAACTAATGTGTTTATTCCAAATTTATATCGAACGTTACACTAACTATGATGAACATGACTTCTCATCAATCATAAATAGCTTTGGGCAGAGTAGGAAGATTTAAGCAGCAAATGGTGAGCTAATACTAAAAAAGATAATTGAAGAAAAACGGATTCGTACATAAAAATAAGTTTAAATTTCCATTATTATATCATTAAATAAGACATTTTTGTGGAAATTTATCCATATAAACGATTGTATTCTACTCATATTTTTAGATTAATTGATTGAAAATGTAACAGTACTGGGCATTGTAGTTGTAACTCTGTAATAAGACTGACTTTAAACCGTTTAACGTAATGTTAAAACTGGTGGTGGCAAGTGCTGCCTCAAGTTTTATGGAATAATGCTGCAGTATTAAACGGAATTTACTTTTTGGAAGGTTCCTAATGAATTTGAGTTAAGTCACCTCAACAAAAAATCATAAAAAATTATTTTCAAAACAAAGGGAAATCAAGGGTTTTTTTTTTCATTTGAATTCATGTATTTTTCTTTCATAAGTGTATACTTTTATGTATTTCGCAATAATGCATTAAAAATGCATTTAAAGCAAGAACATTCCGGAAATTTAAAAACGAAGTTTTCCTTAATGAAGACTATTTGTTGATTGTAAAAGAGGTTATAGTTTTTTTTAATAAATCAACTGGTACTTAACTCGTTATAAGTAATGAGTATTAAAGACACGAAATAAAAATAAAAATATTTTTTAATTGTAATAGAAAAATTTCCATCTCCCCTAGTTTGCTTTCACCATTATAAGTTTATATGTTTTTTATAACTAATTTTGGCTCTAAGGGAGCCGAGAATCGAACCAAAGTTTAATGTATGGTAGTTTTGCAGTTTACTCATACCAAGCTATTTAGGTGAGAGAAAACAAAAATGAATTATCAATTTTGTATTTATGAAATAGCAATTTTGTAATGAAATTTATTCGTTATTTTATATTCGAATCGAAGTAGCAAACAATTGTAACGATAATTTAATAAATATTTGTAATTGTTTAGCAATGAAATATGTTAGCGATTATTATTTTCCAATAAACGGCAGAAAAATAATTTTTATTTTGGAGAGACTTTTGAACCAAAGAATTTTTCGAGTTTTAAAACAAAGGTATTTTATGGTTGAATGTTTTCTTATATTCAAGTATAACTTTTGCAAGTTTTATGAATAACTAAAAAAGGCAATTTAATAATTAATAAAATTTAACTCAAATTTTATGAATTCTAAAACGCTTTAACATAACAAGACATATAATTATGATGGAAAAACAATTAAAAGTAAAAATTGCAAAATATTGATATTAACTTTAACTTTTTTAAATTCCATTTTTTCTGCATTATGAGATATCAAATAATCGACAATGTTCCTTCTTTTCAAAACGAAAAAAAGTTGTCATCTTTAGCAGAGCAAGATATTTAATGTAAAGGAAAACAATTAAAAATCAAACTATTCGATTTATTAAAATTAATTGGAAAATATTTTGTATTAACATACACAGTTTTTTAAAGTGCTTACTAAATCTCAAAGTTTTAAATATTTATCAATTTTCTGTACAAAAAAAAATGTTGTATTTCAATTGCCGCTTCATTAGAGTCTTTTTGAGTTTTTCCCTTATCACTTGTTAAGGTATATATCATTAATAATTTTTTTAAACAAATTTTTGGAGCTTGACAGTATAAAGAATGAACGCACTTTATATTTTAATCACATTTTTCTACAATTCACCCAAACGTTAAAGCGTATAATTTTTACATATGGTTTAGCTTTGGTATCTTCAATCAGTTTATTCATATAGT
This sequence comes from Hylyphantes graminicola, assembly GCA_023701765.1. Taxonomy (NCBI): domain Eukaryota; kingdom Metazoa; phylum Arthropoda; class Arachnida; order Araneae; family Linyphiidae; genus Hylyphantes; species Hylyphantes graminicola. The sequence continues at coordinate 33,945,699 of CM043111.1, read as the reverse complement.
TGCATAACAGGCTGTTTCCAGGTGGAAATATGTAGACCGACATTTATAGCCTTAAATCCGTGTTTTTTAAGAATTATTTATATTTACCGTCAAAGCGGGTAACTTTGGCCACGGAGGGTAACTTTGGCCACGCGTCGGAAAAAGATTCGTTTCTTAATTTCTCTTCATAAAATGATCTCTTCTTAAATTGTTTGACATTTTTGGAAAGGTGGAAATATCTCCTTTCATTTCATGTAAAAAAAATTATCATTCTAATTCTGGCAATACTACAAATGCTGTTTTCATTCTTACAAGCATAAGATGACAAAAATCTATCTCTTCCAACTTTTGTCTGGAACACTTAAAAACATATTGAAAATATTTAACTAAAACACTCTATTCGATTCTTTTATTTATGGGGAAGAATATTACACCATTTGTTTTATTCCAAATTGAATACTTTTTATGCTGTATTTAAATATTGGTAATTGGGAAGCTTTTGCCGATGAATGCGGGTAACTTTGGCCACATATGTAAATATTTATTTATTTAACTTTGCGCTTTAAAAAATATACGTAAAAGCGTATTCTGTTTAACTATTTTTGAAAAATTCTTACTTTTATGATTACTCATTTTTTAGATATTTTTTTTTTAATAAAACGATTTTAAACATTAAAAAGACAAAGATAGAATGCAAAAAACGTATACCACTCAAAATCGTAAATGCCGAAAGGAAAACATTTTCAGATTCCTAATTATGAATACATTATTTTTTCCCCTTTTACAATAAAATCGTTTGCTTTTTATGAATATATTTGTTATTACATCTTGCTTCAAAAGAGTTCTTTTTTCCCTTATTAAAATAGAATTTTATTTTTCTTTTAAGCGACAAACAATACTAGTATTCATTGTGTAATGCCATTCTACGATGCACTGCAATGTAAATGTTAAGTTATATGCCATTTTTAATAACTATATGTCTTATAACTTTGTTATTTTAAGTTAAAAGTTTTAATATTGCTATTTAATTCTCTATTACAATGATGTTAAAAAGTGTGCTTTTTATGTATTTCATGGGTGGCCAAAGTTACCCGCCCGGCTCCCAACAGTGTCCTATTTTTTTTTAATTAATACCAATTTTTTATTAATTTATTAAATTTAACAAAAATGCTTGAAAATTATTCCTAAAAGTACAATACTTAGAATACATAATGATTTTAAAGTGATTAAATCGTTTTTGTAGTTAAATTTTTCTTCTTTTGTAAAAAAAACTATGATTTTGGCCAAAGTTACCCGCACTGACGGTACTAGTAATTTTTTTTACGTGTAACTATCTTTATACGTTACAAATTATCATAATGTTATTTCCAATCCTTTCTTGTTAAAATATACAGCAGATCGCCTACTCCTTCTTGGAACCTCAATTGCAAGCTCACCACACATACATTCCAAAACATTACTTTGAAATAGTTACAAATGCAATTTTCGTTGAGTTATTTCTTTGCGTTTGATCACAATCAAAGTTGTTGAAATTTTGAATATCAAAAACCTTGGTTAGTTTTTTTAAGAAACTAAATTGTATTTTTGTTACATTTAAGTAGCTCTAATTACTCTAGCTACAAAATCCACATCCTTCAAATTTTGTTTTAGGAACACCTAGGCATGAAATTTTAGTTTGTACTTAGTCGAAAATTATTTATTTTCTTTTTAAATTAGATTGTATGCATTGCCAAAAAAAATCGTATATATTATCGCAAACGTTCTTGGCTTTTCATAAATAGTTTTTCGTGGTTTTTTTTTTTTTAGATTTTCAGATTTTTTACAGACACGTAAGTAGAAATATCAACATAAATCTTTTGGAACAATTTAATTTAATGCATCATTGTTGACAATAAACCATTGTCGAGACGTGTAATACGCAGTTATAAAGTGGTTTAAATAATGTACTCAGAGTTTGGTCCAGCAGATACTACTCCAAGCAGGATCTAATTGAAAGAAAAGTAAAATGAGTGATGACACCTTCCTATGTAAACTCTTTTATGATTTTTTTTTTTATATTTTTAAGATGGTTACTTTTTAATGTTGGAATGTTTAAAAATTCCAGGGAAAGTTACTGATATATGTATTAGGAACATTACTTAAAAAAATTGAGCAGATCATCTGCCAAAAATTTCTAGTACATTTAAATTTTTTTTCATCGTTTGAAAGATCCAGCTGATTAACTAATTTCACTTGGATAATCAGACACCTTAAGTTCAGCAAGCATTATAAAAACTGTTAGAAATAGAAACTGTTAAGTGTAACCGATCTTACACAGTTACAAATTTGGTGCAACGAAATAATGGAACTTTCCAATTGACGCTATTATTCGGAACATGAATTTACCTATATTATGGTTAAATCGATGCTTTGCTACACCTCAAAGACGCTAATCAACTATCGAAATCGTGGTGGCAGCAAGAAAGCTCCTGGTATCCGGACGAAATGTTGGGCAACAAAAGTTTTAAACAGTGTACAATACTGTCAAAACAGCACCAGCGTCGCCATTTGTCCCTCCTAATTTCGAGGGGCGGAATAGTGTTTGGCTTCGCATGCAATAATTGACGATAGTTAGGGCGAATCGATGGCGCAGGGTGATTAACATGAATGAAATCAGGGTAATCTAACCCACTGCCTGTCAGTCTGTCCGGGCTGCACGTTACCTGCGCACGGGCGGATAAGCGATTACAAGGGGCTCAATTCTATCAGCAGCCTTCCAGTGCAGGTGTCCCGTCCAGGTGTTATGATTATTGTATTGGCCATAAGGATCGACTCTGATGAGTATGGTATTGCACGCAATATGTATACTATATATAGCGATTTCGGTTGTGGGGGGTTATATAGGACAATGTAATATGAGTGTTACAACCTTATTTTGTCCTTACAAAAGGCTTTTTGGCCCTCTATGCGACAAAACCCTTATCTTGTTATTGTTTAGGGTTAGTCAAAATGAATAGCACAATAAGAAAACTATTTTTAGACGAATGTATATGTTTATTGAAACCAAACTACAGTACTAACTACTTGTACAGCTGTGGAAATAAAAAAGTACCCACTTGAGGTTATTTCATCCGTTAGTCACTCTATAGAATCGGACTTTTTTGACATTGTGAACAATTAACATTCTGAGTTAATTGCATGACACAAAATTTGCATAAGGGGTCATCTTCATATTAAAAATGTTACTAACTTTAAAATTTTCAATAGCAACACCCCTTTTTGAATCCATATTTCAAATCTATGACCTATGTAAATACGAAATGCCAAATTTCGTTAGTTTTTAAGCATTATTAGAGGAGTTAGAGACGTGCAAAGTTTAGGTCCCATAATGTTAAATGAGTTGCACATAAAAAAACTATCCCAATCTATAAATAATTAAGATAATGAAACGAATTTTTTACAGAAAAGAAATTATAATAACCCAAACAAAATGCATTAATATTGGGGTATTTAAAACAATTTTTATATTTTTAAATAATTATTATATTGATTTTAAAAAAAAAATATGAATGGAAAACCTTTAATATTTTTAAAGAAATAAATTCAAGACAAGAAGTTTAAGCGAAATCCCAATTTTTAAAAGTTGTTATTCATAATTTGCTGAGTAAATCACAAAATACTTTATAATTACCCTTTAGGGGACTGTGTATAAGATTACGTGTGTAATTGATAAATAACGACGGCTTTGCATGCATGCTTGCTTGTCATTTTAGAGATGGTCCCCAAAAGGTCCACAAGTGGTTCGATTGAATAACTCGTCAAATATTCATTCAAATGTAACAAAAACTTAGATTTAAGGGTTTTCAAGAGTGCTTAATATTTCTAAGTTATTAAAATTGGGTGTTGCCATTGGAAATTTCAAAGATCGTGATATTTTTAATATGAAGACGGTCCCTTATGCAAATATTGTATCGTGCAATTAACTCAGAATGTTAATTGTACGCAATCTTAAAAAGGTCCGATTCTATATGGTGACTAACGGATGAAATAACCTCAAGTGGGTACTTTTTTATTTCCACAGCTGTACCTACCTACTTACTGTCCTATTCATTTTGACTATTTTACCAACCCCGCATATTTCTAATATCATCTATCCATGTATATTATAAAGATAGGCTATGAGGAGAATGGTATTGCACCCATATATACTTGTACTATATATAGTGCTTTGTTGTGGGATGCGTAGGAAATGTTGCAATACCAGTAACGGGACCTTATTTTATCTTAAAATCGGCTTTTTGGTTGACTAGACTATGTGAAAGAACCTTTATCTCATTGTTGTATTGGCTATAATGATGGACTATGATGAATATGGTATTACCAACCATATTTATTGTGCATTGTATAGTTTCGAGGTTTTTAATAAATAATATAAGTTTTATTCTGTGTGACACAACCTTATTTTATTTCATAATATGGCTTTTTGAAGGGATAACCACGCAACAAAACTTTTACATGATTATTGTAGTAGTTACAAAGGTGGACTATAATGAGTATGGTTTTTCACGAGAAATATACGTAATAGTTATGGGATTGTGAAAAACATGTTGTAAACTGAGTGACACGGAACCTTATTTTATCCTAATAAAACGGCAATTTGGATAGCTTATCCATGTGACAGAACCTTTACCTTCATCAGTTCTCAAATACTATGAAACAAGATGCTTTGTCACAAGTTGCTAAAATAAGATACTATAGAACATCAAATTTACATACACGATCAAATAAGAATATTTGCAACCCAATAAACGTAAAAACAAAATTGTGTGAAAAAAATCAGTTATTATAAAAAATCATTATTATTTTCCATCTTAAAAGAAAAGTGTAATGGGGTGGAGTTATTTTTAAAAATATTGATAATAATAATTGGTGTTTTTAACGCAGAGAAGTTAATCACTGAAACATTACAAACATTTTATTTGCAGTATTATTTTAAGACAGGAATTTTTTGAATTGAAAACCAATTCTATTTTTTTTTCTTTTAAAGGAGGTAAGTCGTGAAAACAGACAACTTCCTTCCTGTTTTATTCGTGATGAATCAAATCAAGCACTTCCCAGATAAGTAGTGTTTTTAAGTCTGTGTTTTGCGCCATAAACGTCTTGTGTCTCATACTTTTAATACAGATATTCTCAAAAGATAAGCATGGTCACATTTTTACAGATTTTGAAATGAGTTTGCAAATGAAAATGTAAAGAAATTAAAAAACGCTCATTGTAATATGCATTTCACAGATTCAGTACGATTACCCAGCATGGATATGGAGGCAAAATTCAAAAACAAATAAAAAAATATTGAAATTTTCAACATACACTAAACAAAATGAGTCTATCTATGTAAGTCTTCATTATTTCTATAAGCAGACCAGGCACTTTCTTACAAATTCAATGCAATAAAACCAGAATTTGTTCCTTAAAAATCCTCCATTTTTCTCATACTTTATTTAAATGCTTAAGGAATGATGTAGGAAAAGGGTTTTTTTTCTCATCCTGAAGAGATATTTCACAATCTGAAAAAATGACCATGCATATAATATCCAGCATACCCTGTAAATACGTTACTCTTTTTAAATGTTAAATTTGATTTAAATATTAATAAGGACGTATAGACAGATTAACAGATGTAATCAAATGTATCGGTAAATGTTGCATAATCTCTGCTGTTATTTTTTAATAAAAAAATAATACGACTGTTACAATGGAAGTTGAAAGGGAAATGAATAGGTGGACAAGCTAAGAAAAATCAGACAAATATGCAAAAAGTGTAAGGTTTTATCTTTCAAACAAACAAAATTAAATCTTTATATTAGAATGAAATTAAGAAAGGCACATATGGGCAGGCTAACAGACGACGAAAATTCGAGCCATTTGTGGCGTAGTAAACTCTTACTTGATCGTACTTAGTGTAGCACTGCTTAGGTGTGGAGTTAGTAGTATAAGTAAAAGGCAAGGTCACAAAATTCTTTCATTTACAACAAAAGCACACTTTTATTTCCCGGATCTGCATACTCATACCATCTCTACAGATCAGTGATGTTGGAACGGACATCACAACGGACAAGCACAGCATGAAACTAGGAGAGCACAACATCGAGAGTGGAGAGCTGATACACCGTAAACAAAAACTTGCATACCATTGAGACACGTATTCCGACAGCTTTTAAAATACCACTAAAAAGACCGAACATTAAAAGCACTTCTAAAAACCATTCTAAAGTTAAAAAACCAAAACTTCATTTCAAACCTACTCCGCCAACGCTCGGCTCTCCTTCAGTCAAAACAAAAACCACGCCCCCTCTCCCGTCGAGTAGAGTTGAGCAGTTCCGCAGCAAATCATTTCACGGTTATAATCGCCAGTTAAGCATTACATAAACTTGGCCGAAAGGGGGGAAAATTGGCAAGCGGTGTCAGAGGTATACGACACCATTCCAATTACCAATATTTTCACTTCATTAACTCCTTTAAATTAAAATCAAAAAAGCCCAGTTAAACATAAGAAACAAAATATAGAATAGAGTAATTAAAACAAGTTCACACAAATCATTTCAATTAAGTCTATAGTTTTTCTCAACAAATTCATGACGCACATATATAAAGTGTAATTTATTAAATGGCATTTCAGTTGCCAAAAAAAAAACGTTATAGAAATAATTTTTATCGTAAATTAAAAACAATTGTCGACACAAATATTAATTAAACGCTTAACAGATATTTTAATTCATAATTTAATAAACTTTCTTACTTCATTTTTACAAACGAAATTTAATGCCAAGTTAAGATAGATTCAGCAGTCTTATATTTTATAAATTCCGTTCCATTTGAACAAAGTATAAATTTATTTTATTTAACTTATATTTAAATTATTTTCTGTTTTTACATACTTTAGTTTTTTAATGCTTTAGCATTTATACATTTGTGGTTCTTCTTAAAGTTTTGGTCGTCCAATTAAATTCTTAGAGCAAAATATAGTCCTTCAAATCTTTTCTTTGAATAAACGCGTAAAACATTTACATTTGTTTTGATTTTTTCGGCTTTTAACTTTCAATAAAACTTAAAACTATAAGCAAGTTCAACTGAAACAAGTTTTTGAATAAAAAAAAGTATTTCATTAAATCTTCATTCTTGCATCAACACTTAGCTGCGTCTAATTTCCATTAGAATTCGAAAGTTCCCTCATGTGTTCTGCAAACTAATTAAATACCCTCTTTTAAACAAAGAAGTTAGAATATTACCATTGTTGTAGGTCTTAAATAATTCTAGGCTTAAGTAATAAGTCAATACTTCGTCCAACTTCATTTTATTTTATTTCATCGAAAATTATTTGAATTTCGATAGAGTTATTAAGTGCATTAAGGTAGCTACATTTAAATACCCTTTCTTCAAGAAAAAATTCTTTAATTTTTAAAGTATTGAAAAATTCTAAATAATTAATAACTTAATGTTTAACTTTATTTAAATGCATAAAATCCTATTTTATGTAACCAAAATCGTTTTATAAATTTCAATATCTAAAACAAGATAAGATTAAAAAATGATTTTATACGTAAGTAAAATTTATCAAAAACAAGCGCTTTCTTCTTTTTTTTGAAATAATGTAAAAGAATAGAATTTATGAAAAGTTTTGCACAAAAATTACAGATTAAGCTAAAAAATATAATCGCATAAAATTATAAGTGGCTTTATAATAAATAGCGAATAATTACATAAAAATACTGTATTAAGATAATTGGGATATTGCAAATACGAACCTCACCTTAGACGCTCGTGGTAATCTTTAAATTAATTTGCTTTCACTTTATTCATTTATATTTTATTTAAAGAATTATTATCCCATCCTAATTCTCTTAATTTTTTGAAAAATATCTTTTTCTAGGAATTCTTATATATAAATAAAGCAGTTACCCATAACTTAGAAGATTAAAATTTCATACTTTTATCTTTTATTTCAAATTTTTATATATAAGCTTTTCTCTTTACTCGCTTGTGTTTAAATTTATTCAATTAACGTATAGATTTTTGTTTTGTTTTTATAGCTCATTTCATTTTTTTCTTTGGCTGATTCCACTAAACTACAATATGTTTATCTTATCAATAACGATGATATAGTACTTTTTATAGATATCGAAAAACATTTAATTTTTAGAAACCATAAGAGAATTACTTTAACAGTAATAGAATCATTTTGTTTCCTTTACAAAAAAATTACTATTATGTATTTATATAACCCGATAATTTTTTTTTCAAAGAATATAGTAAATATAAATTGCCTGGAATTAAAGTGGAACACAATGTACCGACTTAAAAGAAATATTATATAAAGTATCAAAAGTGTGAATGTAATGGTGAAATATAGGGTACTTTAAAATGTAGCAATTACGAAGGTTTCAACAATTTAATGGGAAAAAATTTATAAAAATAAAAAATAGCGAAAACAGGTTATTTGGAAATCGTAGTAATATAAATATAGCCCTGTCTGTTATAACTTAAATAAAAAAATGTGTTTGGTAAAAACAAAAGTTTGTGATACATAGACAAGTGAAACATGAAAATGTGTCAAACATAAAAAAAGCGTTGCCATCACATTTGAAAAGCAATTGATTAGCTTTAAAACATATGATCTAAAAATTGATCTTTAAAACGCATGTAAATAATAAAAAATGCAATTCCAATGGATAAAAAATATTCAAAAATTTATGATTTTTTTAAATAGCCCACATTGTATTCAATCGATTACTTTTAACGCTACTAAAGTGCCATCAAGGTTTTTTGTAAGGGCCCTTCTTGAATATGAGTTAGAGTTTGATTGTGACAGACTTTTATTGATATGAAAAAAGTTTATATGTTTTTTAAGTTCTTAGTTTTAGTTCAATCATCTTATAATAATAAAAGAAAGAGTCTGTCTGTGTGTCTGTCTGTGTGTATGTCTGTGGATCGCAAAAGACCTACTCAAACTGCTCTAAAAAATTCGAAATTTTTAAGATAGATTCCTTTTAATACCTACGTGTGCACCTGAGGCTTAGTTTTTTCATATTTGATTGTGATTTTTAATTAATATAATTAGTTTTAAAAAAAGCGTCATCCACGTGGGATTGCGGGACCATAACAGGGCTTGAAAATACACGGACCGGGCCGAAACGGATGCTTGACGCCATCCTCTATTTGTTTGATTGATTGAGTTTGGTTGCGATATGCGCTCGCCCTAAGGCTGCTTCATCCTCTATTAGTTTTGCTTTTTTAAGTGCGCACGCGCCAACACGAATTTAATTTTGTTTTGATTTTGAGTGTATTTTCACAAGTAAGCATGCCTCTAAAAGGAAGCAATGCGAAGTTAACGGGTTCCCAGTAAGGCGGGACCATACTGCTAGTTATTTTATAAAGTAGTTCTATTGAGTGTATGAAACCTACAAACACAATTTTATTTATTTATGAGGTTCATTTACTAAATTAAGCATTGTTTACAGCTTTATTTCATTCTGAATTGTTCCAAGACATAAATGATAAAATATTAGTTTTTGTGTTTATGTCCGTTGTTTTTATGTTGTTTTTTTTTTTTGTTTCTGACAGTTAATACTTCTTAGTGTAATAATAAGATTTACTTTGGATTGTTTTTCAAAAAGATTGTTTGAAAATAAACTGATTGGTTGGGGAAGTTCACGCCTTTGGAAGCAAACTATGAGTAATTTTTTATATTCCAAATTTATTTTAATTTGTATTTATAAATTTTTTTGCTACATCGGATATCCACAAAACGTCATTTCACAAATGAATGTGCATAAGTCGGTATTACAAGAAATTCCAAAAACAGTTCCCCCCCCCCCACCCCCCGTTTCATAAATCCACTTTTAACAAGCGATGCAAAAGCGAAAGCTAAATGCAATGTAATCAGGTATACCTAAAAAAAAAAAAAAAATGGCCATTCTGCTTCGTTATTTTTTTAAGATCTAGATAAAAAAAACATAAAACGGCAGGAATGCCAATAGAATATTTGGTCAAGGCAATTAATAAATTTTAAATCCCCTAAGGTTTTAACTCAACGCAAGTATGCTTCGTGAACAAATATAATTTGATGCTAACTGAAAAGTAACGAAATTAATCATTTTAGCTGCATTCTAATCTGCCATTGTGGTAGGCTCAATGACTGGGAGGCATTACGTGCCCGCCTCATGAGTGAAAGATCTCGACTGACTCGGCAAATTTTCAAGGCGGGAAAATCGTCGACATGCATGTCATATAATTATGTGATATGTTAAAGATGCCTTGAGTACCAAGTTGGCTTATATTCTCTCGGCAAAATTAAATATCAGCATAGTTTAACATCTACAGAGAGCTCGGATCCATTGCTATCAGGGCGTCAATAATTTTTTGCGATGTGCGCCTAAATAGTTAATAAAAAAATGCACTCAGTTCTGGGTAATACGTGCAAAAGACAGGTGGATACATTTTTTTTTGTTGAACTATTATGATAAGTTGAAATGTTCATCGACAACACAAACTAAATGATTTTTTGCGTTCTTGAATAAGGCTTAAAAATTTTATTATCGCAAAGCAAATATAATTCAGTAATATTTTATTTGCCTTTAACTGGCGATGACATATAAAATGTATTGGTTTTCCTTATTTTTTTATTCGGCTTCGATTATAAAGCTTTTGAAAGCAGTGACAAAACGTTACGGTGCCATCATTTCACCATATTTTTTATCAATAGACTTCATAACAACTTTAAATACGTGTTTAAAGCATTGTCACAGGCTTGAAGGGCATGTCTGCTAATCTCATATTTTCCCATGTATAACTAAAGTACAGAGTGCGGTCCATGCATTTGCGACTTTTAATAATGCTAAATACAATTGATCAAAATTTTTTATGAATTTTTTTTTGCATCATTTCAAAAAAATTTAAAGAATTTAACTTTTATGGTAAATATTATATAAAACGAAGATAAAAAAAATCAAAATTCTATCTAACGTCTAGTAGCTATCTAGAGTCTATCTCACGTCTAAAAGTTTAGTTCTAACAAAATTATTTCTGTATCTCTTACTTCTACCATCGTAATGATAAGTAATTTTATTAAATGCATGTTGCTTGAGACGCATTTTCAATGTAACTCGATGTACTGTCTGTCAAAGCAAAGAAGTAATAGATCAAGAAAAATAACCACTTTAACACCTTTAACTAACCACTTTAGCACTCCACATCTAGAGGTCCACCTACTTCGACCCTTGAAGAATTCCTTTCATTTTGCAACCTCATTTTACATTTTTTTTAAATAATACTTACTCTATTATAAACGAGAATGTGATTAAGCTTCATAAAAATACCGATAGCAAAGCATCTAACAAGTATCTGTCATTTATTTGCATAAAAAATGCCGCTGCACTATGGAGAAACACGATTTATCTGTCTTGCAAAAATATTTTTTCAGCTGTAAATATATCGGAGATTTAGCATTAAAACTATTAGAATGAGCTTTTAGATACAAACAGCAGATAATCGGACCTTGTTCTAGTATTTGTAGCACACATAAAAAAAAACTTGCATTGTTTATCCTTATCTTCAATTTTTATTAAATGAATGCGTCGCTCCTCAGAGTGTATATTAAACTCTTTATTTAAAAAAATAATATTTCAAAGTATACTTTTAAATATACCTATGTTGTAAAATATATTTATATAAATAATATATGTATAGGATTTTTCTTAGGATTGGTGTGGTAAAAAAAATCATCCTTCATCTTTACTGAAACAAAGGCAAATTCTTTTTTATTTTCAACTTTATAATTTTGAGGATAATTACCCTTGATATTTAATTATTGCTTCATAAGAACTGAACTGCTAACTCCTTATTTCGTTTCAGGTATCTTGGGTACGCCAAGTCGACCTTCACATCCTAACTGTCGGAACTTACACCTATACCACCGATCAGCGATTTACATCCATCCATAAAGAGTCAACTGATGATTGGACGCTTGAGATCCGGGAATTGCGTCGAATGGACCATGGCGTATACGAGTGTCAAGTTAGCAATGAGCCGAAACTGAGCTTGGCTATCACTCTAAATGTTATTGGTGAGTGAGGTTTAGCTTTTACGTTATTGTGTTATTGTTACTTAATTACGTTATTGTTACTTAAAGTGAATTCTTAGTTACTTTTTTATGAGTTCAAAACCAAACTAATTGAATTCTTAGTTACGTTGTTAAGAGTGTCGAAACTGAGCTTGGCTATCACTCTAAATGGTATTAGGGAGTGAGGTTTAGCTTTTACGTTATTGTGTTACTTAAAGTGAATTCTTAGTTACTTTGTTATGAATGCAAAATCAAACTAATTGAATTCTTAGTTAAGTTGTTAAGAGTGTTGAAACTGAGCTTGGCTATCACTCTAAGTGTTATTAGTGAGTGAGGTTTAGCTTTTAGGTTATTGTATTACTTAAAATGAATTCTCAGGTGTTATGAGTGCAAAACCTTACTAGTTAAATTCAACTAGTTCGTTTTTTAATTGAATTTAAAATAATTTTCAGCTTAAAAATAATTTTAAATATCCCAGGTAAGCACAGTGATGTTAGGAAAAATTTACATATGGGCCCAGTTCAATTATGTATGTGAACTATCCATATAATCCATCCGAAAAGAAAACGACTCATTTTATGTATTTATAAAAATTGTGGGCCCACAAGGACACAAAGGACAATGGACTGCCCCCACTTATGTAAGAAAACAATACAGTCACTCTAAAAAACAAAAGAGTGAAATCCACCAGTTGGGAGAAGTGCATTTTCGACACACGTAAAAAGGCACATATATTTCTCAGACTGATTAAAAAATCACTAGTTTGGAGTGATCCTCTGGAAGGTTTAACACACAAAGGATCCACTCCAAAAGGAGAAGTGCAGTCTGGAGGAGTGAAATCCACTCAGACTGAGTTAAATTATTAGTGTTTGTTTTAAGAGTGTACAAATACATCTATCAAATTCATCAAATAAGGAACAGGTATTTTTTAAGATTAAAAAGAGATGTAATGAACTTCTTATCTTCTTCAAATTTCCATTACATAGCGAAATCAATTTAAATAACTTCTTCTGGATTTAATTTCTTTTCAACAATTTCATACAGTAAATAAAACTGCTTTTCAAAAGTGTTTTCTTAGTTTTGTAAACTTTCGAAGAATGAGTTTATTACTGAAATCAAATAAACACGAATCCATTATAAATTGATTTGAATTTAAAATTACCTAGGCATCATTCTAATCCACTTTAATGATATTTTCAATGTCAAAAAAATTAAACTGACTTTTTTTTATTTACGATCTATGTTTATTATTTAAAATCAACCATAAACATTTTTCTTTGCCTCAAAGAAGGATTATTTGTACAGATTTTGAAAAGCAAGTTAATTAAAGTTCATTTATTTACCTTAGATCGATCGTAAAATTTGGAATTTAATTTACAACATTGGCGTTTATTGAGGTGTAGCTCTGGAAATATTTGTTACCAAACAACCAACTAATTGAAATTTTGGTTGGGATTGGCGTATTCTAGCCTAAGTACGGGCAAAAAATTTAATTACAGTCTTTGAAATTGAAATTCAATTATTCAATTTATTATAATAAAACAATTGAAGGACAACACTATTTTCCCCGAATAATGTTCATAAAACACTGGTAAGAGCTTAATGGGCTCCATTTCGCGTTGTTAGTAATAAAGAGGCGGTACATTCGTTCCCCAAAATATAGACAATAATCAAACAGTTATCCCAGTAAACACTGTCCTCTGATTGAACAATACAGCCTATTCATTGCAAGCGTGATTATGAAACGAAACAGTTCAATCACATTTTTCAATGAATATAAATTTATGTAAATCGATAAAGTTTAAAGTTAAAATTATAGATAAACACTTGTGTTCACAAATTTTGCTTTTATTAAGTTAAGATCACAAATGACCTATAGTTAAAGTTACAAAATTACTACTTGAATAGGAAAAACTCAAAATAAATGCGAAATTAAGCTATTTTAAAAATAAATTTGACTTTTGTTAGAAATGATATATTTTATATATGTATTTTGTTTTTCTTAAACTCCCAAGTTAAATTGATTTTAGTAGTTATGTTATGTCTCAAAATAATTATACCCAGCAAAAAAAAAATCAGCTTTAAATGACCCGACAAAAAATAATAATAAAACAAGAAAAAAACATCTGAATCTAAAGAAACAAAGATTTTATTTATACTACTTTTTGATGTCGTAATTTTGGAGATGAGCCATCCTTGGCGAAACTGTAATAGTTGTTTGATAATAAATATGACTTCAAGCCCTGACTTCTCGAAAAAAAAATAGAATATCTCTAGTTGTCCCAAGAAATGGTTCGTCTGGCCGACACAATTTTGCTTTTAGAGTCTCGTCTAGTTTCCAGTCATGCAGACTTAATATTTCAAAGCGTTCCCTTGCTTTAGATATCCCATACTTCACCCACTTTCCCTTGACTTGTTGAGAAACAGGGAACATTTACATTTAGCGGAAATTTCGTTACGTGATCTGGATTCTTATACAGGTTATTCATGGAATAGAACCGTACATCTAAGGAAATTTATTTTGAGTTTAACGTTTTAAAATATTACATTGCTGAGATTAAAGAATTGATGTTTGTTTTACGAATTTAATATGCAAAAAGCGTGCTTGCGAATTCGGAAGAAGGAAGTAGCGGAAAACGTTGTTTCAATTATTTAAAACAGCGAAGATGATGACTGTGGCTTTTAATATATTCCTTCATCTACTTTTACTTTGATAGTTATGGATAATTTCGCTTCCTCATTTTCCTGCTTTATCAAGAGAAAAATATTAAATTATTTTCTCCGCGTATTATTTATGTTTGCTCAAATCATTTGTGAAATTTACAAATATCTGTGAAGGTAATTGCGTTTTTAGATAATGAAAAGCAAAATTAGAATTAAGAACATTCATTTCTGATAGAGAGTGATGTAAACGAATTCAATAAAGATTATTCAGTTTAATTAACTTGAAATATTATATAGCCTCCTCCTTCAGTGTTAGTAAAGATGAAAAGCTGCATATTTCCAATTATGTGGATGTGAAACATTTTTGAAATAAAAAACGATAGGTTTAGTATGGAATTACAATTTTGCACAGCGTTATTCAATTCAACATTAGGTGAAAAATGCATTCGATCACGTGAATACCTGGATTTAAATCGACTTGTACTAAAATTCAATATAAACCTTAATTAAACTTGTTTCTTTTCCAACGTTTCCTTTAGATAAACAATTTAGGTAGGAAGATGTTAGTATTTAAATATGACTTTTTAACGAAAAATCAGATAAAAATGGTTATAGAGTAGCTTCTACATTTGAGAATATAAAGTGCTACTTTTTTAATAAAATATTCAAATTATTAAGAAAGAGTTGATTGCCTTTGAATAGTAATTCAAAAGCATTGCTAAAGGCATTTCTTATTTAAATTATGCTGATGTAAAATACTTTTATATAAATACGGTGTAATCTTGCATCATTTTTTTTAACGATGCAAATCCAGAGCTTAGATCCGAAGAGATTTACGTAAACTGTAGATTATTTTCTTCGCTACCTTCTCTTTAAAAAAAAAACTGGATTAGCAAGTGTAAACTATAATTTCTTCTCTTGATTACATTTTTGCCCTGGGCCACAAAGTTGCGGGTTCAAATCCCGATAAGGTATGGTTGTTTGTCTCCGACCTCGCGTGGATAAATAAATTATTTTTCATCATTTTTACGTCACAAAATTACCAATATGTTTTTTTCTCCTTCAATTTAATTATCCTAAAAAAATTCTGCTCTATAAATGAAATAGTTTATAAGAAAATGTACATAAACATAAAAAAACACTCTTCTGAGAAAAATGAGGTTTAACGTTGAAAACTTACATTATGAAAATACTGCTGATCTATATCCAAATGAAATTTCAACTAGGTTAAAGTTGTCTGAATACATACAAAGGGGATAGTTGGAAAGCGCTTGAAACGTATTATACACAAATACTAAAATCAAAAGTTTGATTTTTTTTTTAAAGTTATATGGTACTGACCTACCTTTTTCGTAACTCTTTATTTTCTCATAGTGATGGAGGCCCGCATCGTAGAAGGCCTGAAACGTATTTTAGGACTCTTGAAACGTATTTTACACAAATACTAAAGTCAAAAAATTGATTTTTTTTAAAAGTTACATGGTACTGACCTACCTTTTTCGTTACTCTTTATTTTCTCCCAGTGGTGGAGGCCCGCATCGTAGAAGGCCCGTCCCTGTTCGTGAAGGCCGGCGACGCTGTCAACCTGACCTGCCTCGTCACCGACATCGTTGGCACCAAGTTCGTGTTCTGGTACCACGACAACAACGTCATCGATGCGGAGAAAAAGAGCAAAGGGATCCGGGTGAGCACCGACCTCGGACCGACCACCGTGAGCCGACTCTACATCCCGTCGGCCAAGGCCAACGACTCCGGTAACTACACTTGCGCTCCGTCGTACGCTGAACAAGCTACTACCATCCTGCAGGTTCTCATAGGTGAGTTTCAGCAATGGGAATGCTTCTTATGATATCACGCTCCCCATATTGTGATTTCATTGGTTGTTTTGTTTTCTTTTCGTACTACGGGAAACAAGTCCATTTAACCTACCTCATATAGGAATCAATGGATGGCATAAATAATATTAAAACTGATTCATTTTTTATGGTTTTTTGAGTGGAAGAGCCTAATGAAAGAAAGTGATGACTTTCCGAACGGTTTGGAAATGATCAAAACCGTATGGTTGTTTTCACCGTAAAAAATTAAAATTCAATTATTTTCAATTAAACTATATTTTGAAAATAATGTGTTTTATTTTTGAAGATGTGACCTAGAAATAATTTTCAAATGAAAAATAAGACATTCTGAATAAAAAATTATTTATTAAATTTTGAAATTTATTTTTATTGTAAGAAAGACAGATGCTTGAAATACTGAAAAAGCCGTGATTAACATTCGAAGGGCTAAGTGATTTTTTTTAAAACTGATTTATATGTCTGTCAATGAACAAGTTATTCAATTATGTAAAGATATTGCAAGTTCCTTCTTTTTTAGCAAACTCTTCGAAGTTAAGCACATTTTTTGCCATTTGAAATACCAATTTGTAGACAAAATTCAGCAAAAAATGTATTGCTACCAAAACATATGGAGCCTTATGCAGTGCTTATTTAATGTTATTTTCTTTAACATTGTTTCAAATAAAATGTTTGTATGCATGTAACGAAGTAAACACAATTGTAAATTTCTCCATGATCCGAGAAGTTCTTATCATCTTTGGCAACAAATGATATTTACCTGTCAGAAAAAATCTTATTCTTTAGATTAAAAAAATAAAATAATAGTGACCAAATAGCATCGCCCAAAAACGTTTTCCAATTGACACGATTTTGTCACCTGAAATTCTTGTTTTTTTTATACTGTGACCAAATCTACTCACAGTTAAAGCATACAACTAGGTGCACCAACCTTAAAATTTAATAATATTTCCAAGCCTTGTTGCTTTATATGGGTTCATTTTTTGTTAATTTCAAATATAAGATTCGATGTTTGTGGTAAGCTAAATATAACAAAAAAGATTTTTGGCGAGTTAAAGCAAATGTTTAAGCTGTCATTCTTGTTTATTTCACAAAAGTTATTTAAATATTTTTTATTAACTATACTTAAACGCATAGCTTGTAAACTCGTGTATCAAATCATACAATAATTAAATCTCATTTATGTGTGAATATTCTTTTTAAAAACCTTTTTACGAAATTGCAAAGTCTTGCAAAGTCAGTGCAAAACAAAGCCTTTTTATCTGTAACTAGCTAACAAACTCAATGAAAAAATTAAATTAATCAAAATTTAAATTCTGTACTAATATTTTATCGACCTTAAGATTAATATAACCAATACGAAAACACTGATTGCTTAGGAATTCTAAGAAATTGAGACTTTCAATTTGCAAAATTATGCAGCATATTTTTTTCCCATTGCTATAGATCAACTTCAATTTTTTTTTAAAGTCATCTATTTACCAAAATTTATTATTTGAAATAAAGAAAATTGTTCAAAATGGAAGTGGCTTTTCTATTGTTATTAATATAAAAGTTACAAAATTTAAATCAGTTGTAGTTCAAATTAGTTGTAGATTTTTGAGGATTCAAAGCTTAGGCATATCTTCAGAAAAACGAATAAAAAATAATGACAATAATAAAAATAATTACAAATAAAGAGCTTGTAACTGTCATCTCACTGTAACTTAAGTTAAATTTTGAGCCCAACAATATTTTTTCCCTAAAATAAATAACAGTTATGAAACCATAAGTTTCAAAAATACTAAATAAATATCTAACTTTGCTGAACGATGCATTTTTTGAATAGCATCTTTTTGACCTTGTACATTTTTGTCACTGAAGACTTGACTGAGATGGATCACTTCCAAATTTTTCAAAAAGAAATGTTATGATTTTTTTCTTTGCCTGAACATTTTTCTCCATTTTCTTATACATGTTCGTGGATTTTGCGGCAACAACGATACAAAAACTTGGCGTGTTAAGGGTTTTATTTATGTAAAAACTGTAATTGCATTCTAAATTAGATTTTGCAGACAAAGGATTTATTTTCTAATTAAAAGAATTTTGTCGTATGCTTTTTATCTTAAGAATCCTTGATGTAGATAACTTTAATTTGTATTGTAATTAAAAAAGCAATACAGTTTATACGTTAGATTTAAAATAAATATTTTGAAAACAAATGAATTTTGAATAAATATATTTGTTATAGTGAATAAGTAAATATTAGTAAGTTTTGTACTTTAGCAGTTTCTTAAATATCTAAATTAAAAATAATTTTAAGAAATCATTTTTAAAATTGACCGCGACAAAACTTCAATACCCATAAGGAAATTAAAATATTAAAATCTTTTATTATTTGTTTCTGATTTTTTTAGAGAGTAAAACATTATATATATTTTCTTAATTTTTCAGTTCATTTTGATAATTCGACAAACATTTTTGTTAAGAAAAGATATTTTTCAATTTTGAGAAAGTTTTATGTATAATCAGTTTTGATTTTATATGAAGAAACCAAAGTAAGATAAATATCATTTATTTATCAAATATTCTGTTTTCGTCCTGATTACAATACTTCATAATGAAGGTTAAAACTTTTTTATGTAGCCAATTATAACGCCAGATATTAATTTCGTTAGCGAAAGTGATTATTTTGGCTTTTTTTTTTCCCAAACAAGAACTATACATTCCACCTAACTGAATCTCGCCTAATTCAATCATGGGATTAACGTGTTACATTTTTCTCTTACACAACGTTACACCTAAGATAGTAAAATTTAAGGGTAAGATTTGTATTAAGAGGGTTTTAAAGATGGCTTCGCCAACAGTTGCTCGTATATTTAAAAAATAATTTATTAGATGTTGCTGGTTTAATCATTGTGCAATTTAACCCTGTCTATAAGTTAATCTTAACCCATTCAGTCCCAAAAATTTACTACACTACAGAAACATCTGATATTCACAAAATAAGCTTATTTTAGGTCAAATATGCGAATTCCATAAGGAAAAAATCCATTTAAATTTTTTATATGGTTTTTGAAACAATGCCAAAATTCTTTAACTGTGGAAAACAAAAAAATAAAAATATATATATTACCTAAAAACACTTCGTGTTATATATTTTAAGGTATCTGACCATATTATTAAAAAATTTAGTAATTATTTTAACCGAAATAGTTTAAATTGTGTTTTAAATATGTGGAACTGAAGTGAACTTATAAAAAAATCAGGAGAAACGCTTGTTGACTATTTTCTAAATAAAAAAATAGTAGTTCTGACTTCTATTGAGATTAAAGTAAAATTTTTCTGATAGAACTAAGTGTGAAGAATCGAATGACGTGTGTTCGGATGTCATAACGGGACATAAACATTTTGAAAAAAATATTGAAAGTGATGATGCCAAATGGCATCACTGGGACTGAAAGGGTTAAAATTCCATCTGTTAACACTCTCTCTTAACTTCTCTCTTAAAACTCTTTCTCGCTATGAAAATAATTGATAAATAAACCAAGACTTATAGCTGGTATTATAAACATAATTTATCGTTTTTCAATAAGATTCCAAGATATATTTTATAATGTAATGTACGATGCCAAATCAGAATATTTATTTGGCATGAAGAGCGTCATCTAGGGACCTAATTAAAAAAAATCATTAGGGTATCATCAGTCTTGGTTTAATTATAGTTGCTTTTCAGAAAGAAAGTATCAGCTTGGAGACTTTAGTTAAATTCCACACGGGGCTTGCACCAGTAATATTTCGTACAAAGGTATCTCCCTACCTTGAGGGGTCTAATTTTTTTAATACTTTAGAAATAACTAATGTCTTTAGTGGTAATGATGAATAATAACATTAAATGAAATATTTGACAAAAAAATCAAATTATTATTTTTTTTAATGAAATTTTGAAGAAATGTACCTTAACTATAAGAGCGATGCAAAACTTCAAAAGTCAAAAAGTAATTTATTTGTACTTTAAATATAAGGCAGAGTCCTTTTTTGACCATGTTACATCTTTTGAAATAAGATTTAAACAATATTTCTAACATTTTGAGAATTACATAATATCAAAGCCATGTTGCAGAAGTTTTTTTAAAAAAATGGAAATTTTAATATTAAAAAGACCATAAAATAAATTCTATCGGTGATTTTACTTAAATCTCCTTTCAAAACACAATTAAAATTATAATAAACATGCTATACATATTTTATTACGTTATATCAAGCGTTTTTTGAGATGGGTTACAGAAGTATACAGGGGATATCCTTCTTTGAAATAGTCATAACTTTTGACTAATTATTGTAGAGTAAAAAAATTTCTACAGTATTTTAAACGTAAATAAATGATAGGGCTTCTCTTTAAAACTTTAAAATAGAATTGTGAAAATTGTCTAAATTGACGATCATTTGACGTTTTCGAGGCAGGGAGATACCAGGAGTTTATTCTTAAATGCACTAGCCACTATAACAAAGATTTTTAATTACTTTTAATCTACCAAAACTAAAATCAAATTTGGTCCCCTTTGATTCCAGATGAGAAACCGGCCGCCATGCAACACGGTCCCAACCACGCCTGCACCGTCGAAGCTTCCGTTGCTTTAATCATCATCGTGGCTCTGAGCTTGTTCTTCAAGTACTAAAAGCTGAAGAGACAAAGTCGTTGGAAACTCCTCATTTGCATAAATGGGACTGTCGGGAAAAAGTTTTCCGGTATTACTCTCATACTTATCTGTGTCATCCAATTCATTGTCGTGTGATGTGTTTCTTCTGTGATGATGGGCACTGTTCTGTTGTGGGTAAACAGTGTCTTCTTGATGTAATCTCGGAATGGAACGGTGAGGCGGGGTCTGTCGCTGTAAGTTGGTGAAATACAAGATCCATCAAGTTTTTGAATTGGGCTATTTTAACAAGAAACAAGGGACCAGTTGACATTTTAAAAGCATTGGGAAATTGAAAGCGTTTGGGGATTTTAAACTGAGTTCCAAATCTATCGCCAATAAAATTTAATAAATCTTTTCGAAAATAATAATTTCCATAATCTTAATATTATAAGCCTTACATAACATTATTATGTTATTCTACCTGATTTATGTATTCCGACACTTTATATTGGATATTTAATACTATTGAATACTTATTTAATGATTTGTGTTATCTGAACGATTTATTTTAAAATTAATTAGAGTGGTTAATACTCGAAAATGCTTCTTATAGCCATCCAAAGAAAAATAGTGCAAAACCGCACAATAGAAATCTCCCCAAACATCGATAAAAGTGTTAAAGAAAAGTGGTTGAAATCATTCATCCAAAAATACGAAAAGCTGCTGTTAGCGGCTATAAACAAAATCTCCAACTTCGGCGACAGTCGAACCCTCCCCTGCAACCGTTCATTCTTGTTAAAATCATTGAGCAGAAGCCAAACGGGAGCTTTCTGCACGATAACATTTTTTAACAGGAGGCCATGTACAATTGAAGATGAGCCTAGATTAAAACATAATATTTATTTTATAAAGAATTTAAGACGAAGGCACGAAACCGTTCGTCGTGTTTTGATACCGAGCATTTGTACATTTTCGAACGGTCATTATTGTTTTACTTAGAAAATGGGTGCTCAACACTAGTCATTTGCGATGGTACGGTTAATAACCACAAGCAGGCTAGAGTTTTAATTTACTTTGTATAAATGACTTTTTTTTATTCCAGCTGCTTTAAACATCCACGTATTCACTAGTGCTGACTAGAAATATTTTTTTTTAATATTTAAGTTCCGAATTCGTTTCCACTTAAAAAAATTAGTTTGCATTTTTTATAGCTTAAAACAAGTTGAGAATCAAAGTAGCACATATTAAAAAATGTGTTATTTTTGAAGAAATTTCTTGAAATATGTTGCTATATATAATCTTACTTAAAATTAAAAGTTCTGGTGCATTTGAAGTTATCTAATTTTATTTAGAAAATAAGATTTCTTGTTAAAAATAATTACATGTTTTTTATTATATTTAAGTAAATTTAATTAATTGCTGATTTTTTAAACTAACAAACTTATGTATGATTTAAATTTTATGATAGCTTAAGTAATATCTATATTCATTATAGTCATAAAAAAAGTTTTACAAACAATTTTTTACAAAACTTTATGATGTCCTATTCATTGCAGTTTTTATATGCATATTCACTGTAAAAAAAACCTGTTGTTTTTACAGTTAAAAACTGTCAACTTTGACGCCAGTTAATAACTGTTTATTTTACAGTTTAAAACTGTATTTTTTACAGTTTAAAACTGCATTCTTTTACAGCTTAAAACTGTATTTTTTACAGTTTACAACTGTAATTTTAACAGTTTAAAACTGTAATTTTAACAGGGAGAAACTGTTAATTTAGCAGGAAAACTGTTAATTAAAAAAAACTGTTATTTTTTTGTTAATTTAACAGTTTTTCCCTGCTAAAATAAAATACCCTGTACTAGCCTTAGTGACCGAGTGGACCACCTTTATCGCAGGTGGCACAGTATTGGGCTCGCATGCAAGAGGTATAGATCTGGCCCGGTTTTGATCCAGGAACCTCTTGTGTACGAGTCCAATACTGATCCGCCTGCGACGAAGTAATTACTGGTCGTGAGGGCTAGTATTGGGTATTTGTGCTTAGCGATGATCTCAATCACACGTGACTCTTTGCATGTCTAATTTAACAGTTTTTCCCTGCTAAAAAAACAGTTTCTCCCTGTTAAAACTACAGTATTCCTGTAAAAAAATGACAGTTTTAAACAGTAAAAAATTACAGTTTTAAGCTGTAAAATAAACAGTTATTAACTGGCGTCAAAGTTGACAGTTTTTAACTGTAAAAACAACAGGTTTTATTTACAGTGTAGAGTTTTAATTTCTTTTTAACAGTTTGGCAGGATGAGAAAGACAAATATTTAATTTTTAACAGTGACTTTCACAATAAAATATTTAGTAGTAGTAACACTATATGTATATTAATAGCATGTTTGTTTATAAAAAATGCGGTATCTCGGCCATATATTAGATACCTGCCGAGCACAACGTGCATTTTTAAGTTACGTTTAATACCACCGGAATTTTTCAAAAAAGGGAGGTTCATAAATGAAATTCTCCATGACATTTAATTTCAAAGATTATAATTTTATCAAACATTAAGCATTTATTTTTTTATTTGAGTTAATCGTGTTTGTGCTCAAATAAACATGCATTATATTTTAGTGCATTAAAAGTCTAATAACATTTTACATGGCTCAAACTAGATATGTATACAACGTACTGTTCAATGAAATCATCAGTTTCAGTACTGTTAAGCGTTTTTGTTTATGTAAGATAGTACGAATCACTTTTTACTCTCGTCCATATAAATGTAATACAAAACTGTCAAAATGAGATTTGCAATTTAATTTTCATTTTCATACCTTTAATTTCCTCCACATTCCAAACTAAGCGTTTTAGATACACCATTATTTTTAATGAAACTAAGCACGAAAATATTCAAACAGTGATGTATAGTAAAATAGTTAAACCTTGGATCTTGTGCTATAGAGTATTCAAGAATTTGTCAAATTCCTGATATTACGAGCTTATTAACATAATCTTTATTATGTACAGATTCAATTATAGTTTCTGTATAGATGTTAAAAAAAATTCTAAGAGCTTCAAAATTATTTAATCAGTATTGGCAACTTCCGATGACGTAAATATTTAAATATTTCATCGATTTTGTCAATGGGCAATTATGGAGTGTGGTTTGTTTGTAAGAAAGAAGACAATGCTTGACGTAACTGTTGCATAATTGTAGGCGTGATCGTTTTAGTTTAGACGAATTGGATGAGGACTGGTTTGTTTTCGAGGTTTAAGGCAACGGTTGACGTCAAGGTAGGCGTGGCCGTTCCAGATGTCCATTCTAATAAGTAAAATTAAACTGTAATACTTTCTATAAGAGTTACCCGGATGAACCTCGAGGTTCGGGTCGGGTCATAAATCATATATACTATAAGGGTTAACAAAGTCGAATATTATGACTTTTTACATTAAAAAAATTATGAGTTTCACATTAAAAAAATTATGAACTGTTAAACTTTAATTAGAAAATAAAGCTTTTTTTTATTATATTTCTTGAAATGAGCGATGTAAAATATTATTATGTACTGAGCAGAGCTATTCATACTAGTATTCATGTTAAATGTTATATATGGAAATAATAATTGGTGTAATTATTGTGAATATACTGTTACATGATTTTTGAAGTTTACTGTAAATGTTTATGTACTATATGTATATGTGTAAAGACTGAAATAATGAAAAATGTGCTATATGTTAAAAGACATGTGTGTGAAGCACATACTTACATAAAGCCTGAACTGGCTAACAATGGAATTGTAGTTTCACTGGATGAATAAAATTTTTACGTGTGAAAAAAGTGTTTTGTTTTATTTATTTACATTTCAGTTTAATAAATAACTTTCGTTGATAAAAATTTAAATGAAAATTATACATTTTACTCTATAATTTAAATATTTTCCAGTGTTTTTTGAAAGAGGAAAATTTATATAACGTAGAATTATCAATTTGTCGGTTCTGTGTGCATTCATTAAACTAAATTGAAGCATTTCAAATATATAAATCATTGAATTTTGCATTCAATTTATAATAGCGTGAGTTATAGTTCATAGTTATAGAGCGTGAGTAACGACCAAAAACTATTTCCACAAATCAGCCAATTTTATCATCTTTAAAAATAAGATAAATCTTTATTATAAAACAGTATTTTTATCCTGTGTCACAAGATGTAAATGTTAATTTCTGTCAAGCATATACCCCTTCATTTTGCAACAAGCGCATATTAATATTTACCTAATAAAGAATAATCGAATTTACAAACTTTCAATTACCGATAGAACTCATTGAAATACTGTATATAATCAAATCACAAAAAAAGAATCAAATCATTCGTGGAATGATAAATATATAAAAATGAGAAAACCCTGAACATTTGGAAGCGAACCAATTCCTAAGCTACACCATCCCCAGAATAATAATGCATATTAGGCATTCCCACTTTTCCCTCAACCAGATTTCAAACATTTGATAAAATTGATGTTGACATTCTTCGAAAAAACGTGAAAACCCTTTGGAACCCCGAAAAGATCTCTTACGATTCCGAATTCTAAATAAAACATCCGCATCTGAGTCGTGTTTCTTTTGCTAAAGACGGCATAGGGTCGGTCCTCCCACGCTTATTGGGGGGATACGTCGCAGTATTACAAGGCAGCAATTTTTTTTCCTACGTATTATTTCTTTCCATTTTTTATCCTGCCATCTTTGCGAGTTATTCATAGAGGTTTTTTGGGCGGATGTTCGGTTTGGAAGGAGGCCATGTTTTTTCCCCCTTTAATTCCTCCCAACGACGGAGAGTTGCCTAAATTAAACAGAAATTAGGGACGCGTAGAGCTGAATTTGAGGCGAATAATATGGTTTTTGTCAAGAGTCCCGGGAAAGAGGTTTTCTATAACCTTTTTTTATGTGTTTTCTATTCTTGTAGATGAAACGTGCCAGCATGCATGGTGTAAAGTGTAGTGGAGTATGGGGGTTGTTTTAATTCTGCATTTCTAAATTGTTTATAATTGAGAGAATTTATGGATAATTACTGAACTTACAATCGTTCAATTGCGGCTCTGTGGCTAAAAGGTTAAAGTGTCCGCCTCGTAAGCCCAAGATCGCGGGTTCGAGTCCTGGCTGAGTCGTCGGATTTTCTGGATGGGAAAATCTTGGGCACGCATGTCATATGATTATGTGGCATAAAAAAGATCCCTGGATGGCTCATTTGGCTTGGGTTCTCTATTCGAATTTAAATCTCGGCATATTTAAACATCCACAAAGATCTCAGATTCACTGTAATCTGTGCGTTAAAATTGGTAGCGAGAGTCGCCTAGATGGTGCCACAAAGAAATGTCTCTCAATTTTGGGGAATATGCAGAGTCTGCAAGGGTTGGACCGCCAAAGTTGCAGCCAAATTAGATAATAAAAATATCTTAACCAATAAATAATTGAATATTAAATACATAAAAAAGAAAATCCTGAACATTTCATGAAAACATTTCCTAATCCAAAAATATTCTACAAATGTTCATTATGTTAAAAGGGTCAAACTAAATTGTTCTACTCAATTAGTAGTATATATCTTGGTCGGCATACAAAGTGTCGACGCGGTGCCCTTAACCATGACAACTTTGATATATTTTTTTAGCAGGTGGTTCAAATATACAGGAGGCAAAATAACTTCGCTTTAAGACTGAATTAGTAAATAAGTTATCCTCTGAATTGACGTAATTTTTTTTGGAAGAATGTATAGAATGGTAATATCGAAAAAGAATTATAAAAATTAATGATTAATAATTTAACTTTCCATTCAATTGATGTTATAGGTTTAAGTTATGATACTTTTATATTTAACAGTTAAGATTAATTTATTTTTCAATTTTAAGAACTAAGTTCATATTAATTGCACCAATTACCATTGTTATATGTTACAATGATCAAGTTTTACGTTTAGAGTGTCAACAATTACCTATAAATGAAATGGTGATCAAATTGGTTAATCAATGTAGCAACGACCCAGTAAACAGTGAACTGCTGGCCCAGCAGTTGATTAGCTGCTGGAAGTGATGGTTTAGTGCTGGTGCAGGTATATTTCTGCTGGAAAGTGCACCTTTACGTTGCTGGCATGCGTGTGCTGATTATCTGTTGGCAAATTGTTGGTGTACCACTGCCGGTCTACTGTTGCTGGATTACTGCTGTCGTATTTCTGCCGAGCCAGTGGTGGCAAACATCAGTTTGCAAGCAGTTGAGCATGCGCATGCGCAGAAAAGTAACAATGTTTTGGTTGGTAAAAGATCTCGAAATATCTTCTTAGATTACGGCTTTTAATTAAAACTTTCTTTTTTTATACTTTCATCTTCAGATTAGTGTATAGGAACAACATTGGCAGGTAATTATAAATCTTTTATTACTAGTGTTTTTATGTGTTTGTGTTATCATATCAAAATTAAACTTTGAACAATGCACATTAATCTCACCTTTTAAATAAAAAGTAAGTAGTAATCATTGTAGAAATTCAACCAGTATAGTTTTAAACGTAGAATTAGATTGGATTAATTTCATTTTGTGCAAGTTTCTTTTCACTGTATTGATTGTATATTTCCTACATAGTTAATTGTTTTTCCTATTTGTTGTTTTGCTACGAAACAAGTAAATACACTGTCAGGGTTATCATAAAGTTGGAAGCCTGGCCATATTTGTTTCAGTGACTAGATTTTAAATTATGAAATCATTATAAAATTGCCATAAATCATGCTTTTAAGTTGTTTTTTTCTGTAAAAACTTTAACAAACAAAAAAGATATGGGTAATTTTGATATTAGAGCTTCCCAGTAGTCGAAAAACAAACTTCCCGATGGTAGAAAAACAAAGTTGGTTCATGTATGGTATTATGGCCGGCCCGACTGTTGACAAGGTGAAAAATTCAATATAGGGCTCTATACTTAGCGAGTTGAATGAAATATAAATTGGGATTTTTTTTTTTACATTTGCATTTCTTGACAGCGTAACTCGAATCACCAAATCGCGACCGTCCATCCGGCCATAATATCATGGCTTTTCTAAAATTGATATTACACTGACGATTATAGTTAAACTATTACCCATCTGGCAAACATTTTAAGTTTACCTTATTCTTAGTACAAATTTAAAAAGTTAGTTTACATGTTTATGATATCAGTACAATTGCTTTTTGTAGGCAAGATACCTAGGACAATATGGGAGACGAAAGACTAGTGTTTAAAAATATGTCTTTTTTTTTGGGTATTCCCATATTTAACGATTTTAATAGTTTAAGAAGTGTTTTTATGGCAACCCTATATATTTCTGAAATTTGTGTTATTTTGTGTAAGTAAAATAATGTTGTAATAAGCTATTTTTTAAAAAAGATTTTATGCTTAATTAACCTTATATTATGGTGCAGGGTTTCCGACATTGGCGATAAAAATATTAGGCAATGTCTATTAGCCAAAAATATATACAGGTGTTATTAAATTTATATATTCTGTTGGATGTTATACTGACTCATAGTGTTGTGATCGAGTCAATACCCATATTTCGGGTACTTATTACATTAAATTATTTATGTATAAAGTATTATTTTAAACTTTAATATTTGGATCATCATTGATCTGATTTGGATTCTTTATAGTATTTATATGATGAAGTAATTTAGTGAGTGTGTTAAATTGCTCATCTGTATTTTATAAATATTAACAACATAGCTTAAGACCCCTCCATCTGTATATTAGTGATCTTTTGTCCATTTTCAAAAATTATATGTAGCAAACTCCCGGGCTGAAGTTATTCTTAGGACATTAGTCAAAAACTATCCCTATCGTAGAATACAATTCTTGCATGAAAAGTACTCACAAGATTTTGCTTGACTCACTTTTTAGTTATCATTTATTGAATTTTTTTGCAATTAAAATATTTTTTGCTTATTTGCATACCTGAGTTTTAAGCAAATATTCAGTAACCATGGTTGTTGTCCCTCATAGAAATACTAAATAATTAATAAGTAAATTGAATAAAATAAACATGCTTTCGTTTGTTGATATTTATTTATTCTTCTTTCAGTTGCTGTTCCTCAAACTCAAAAAGACTCCGTGCGGATAAATGTAGAAGTGATGAAAAAATTGTATTTGAAAAATGCCAAAAAAATAAATGTGTATTTTAAAATATAGAATTGAATCTTGTGTTAATTTTATTGTACTTTCTTTGAAATAAAAATTGTTAGTGAAAATTGTCAAAAATAAATATACATATTAAAATATTGAATTCAATCTTGTGTTAATTTTATTGAACCTTTGAAATAAAATTGCCTATTGAAAATAATTGCATTATGTAATTGAGATATTAAATAAATAAGAAGGAATGATAAGGATAGTATAAATTAGGAAATAAAATTTGAAATTAAAAGTAACTTGTTTTGGGCAGGCTGCAGCGAAAAAGGCGCTGAATTACTGCATTATTGCTGCTGTTATATTGCAGTTTTCTGGTAAGGCTGTTGGAAATAACTGCTAAATCACTGCATTATTGCTGCTGTTATATTGCAGTTTTCTGGTCAGGCTGTTGGAAATAACTGCTGAATTACCACCATATTGCTGTCGTCAATACAGCAGCATACTGCTGGGCGGCTTACTAGAAAAGTGCTGGCAAATCGGCACTTGCTGTTGGCCCGCTGCTAAATTGCCGCTGGAAAACAGCAGTAACTGTTGGACGGCTTACTAGAAAAGTGCTGGAGAAAACGCAGCTGTCTGCGAACAAGTGATGGATCGCTGCTGGCCAGCACTGCTGGACCAGCATTTTTCCCGTGGACACTTTATTGACTTTTAAGTACACTTTCTCCCGGCACTGAATCAGCAGTTTGGCTGCTAGAAGCCAGCAGTTTCCTGTTGCTGTCCCAGCAGATTTTTATTTATTGGGGAATTAGCTTGCCGTATTATACCACCAGTCATTGAAACCACCTATGAAATCCAAGAATTAAGGAACTTAAACATCTAGGTTATGTGAACCATTTTTACTGTCACAGAGAAAGGAAAGTTCACCCAAGGCGAAGGAGGGAATCGATCCCACAGCCGTTACAGCGCGCAGACTGCTAGTGTAATGGTCCGAAATACTCGACCATCCGGATTGCGGGCCCCGTTGTCATAAAACGTACTACGATGTGATTCTTTGATTACTAAGAAAGCAGCATGGCATTCCCTTCTTTTTGCATCAAAAGCTATAGTAGCTTAAATTTATCATTTCTTCATTTATAGATCCAACTTAAAAAAATTTCATGTTTTTTTATCAATAAATATTTTGAATATATCGAGATTTTACAAAATTAAACAATTGCAAACTCTTTTAAGAATAAAAAGCTCGCCACATTTTTTTCCGTCGCTTATAAGATAACTCGTTTCCAAATGCGTCGTCGTCTGGAAGGGATGCTAAAAGTTGGCAAAAGCAATTTTACATAATAAATCTTTGAGGTGCAAATACATTTATTATTTATAATTAATTTTAATTTAATTTGTAAAAGAAAAAAAAGGAAATAAGTCACGGACAAAATGTTTGCCTTTTTTGTAAAGACAAAAACTAAAAGTTTAAACTGCATTTAAGGGATGTTTAACATTTTTCTTCCTAACCTGTGTAAAGCTTGTCCGGATGTGATTCTAGGTGAATTTACTCTTACAAATATATTTAATTTTCAATAACAATTTTATTGAGCATTTAAGTATCGGAAAAGTTATTTATTTCATAATTTTTTCAACTTTTGTTAATTATTATGAATAATATTTTAGTGTAAAACATTAACGACAACATATTCCCTTCTGGTTTTCAGAAGCATTATGGAATTATTATTTATAAATATTATGTTACAAATAATTGTAAAAAGATATATTTTAAAGTTTATTTTTTTTAATTTCAAGCAGCTTTCCCAGCTTAAAATGAACTAATACATATTTTATTAAACTAAAACGGAATATGTAATGGTATATTATTTAGGTCCCATTAACCGTTCAAGTACACCTAAAAAAATTTATGTACTTAAAACTTTTATCTTATTAAAATATTATTATTGAAAAAACCATTGAACCTAAACTCATATTAAATCACTTTAAAATTTAATTTAGTTTTAGAAAGTTGAAAGTAATTGGATCTGTAGTGGGGTGAAATTCTTCATCGCAATATTTAATATTAAATTTAAAACCCACAATTTTATAAATATATGCTTTGCTTAAAGAGTGAACATTAACATTCATATCGCCTGGACGTCTGGTCACGTAACTCATAAAAATGATACTTTCGGAAAATTTGAATTGGTACTAAAAATTCACAAGAATTTGAATTTTTAAAGCATGACTCTTTACCTCGGCTTAATAATGGTTATTAAAAAAAATGCTTGGTTAAATTCTTTGCGATTAAAAGTTTAAAATAAAATTCATACGTGAAAATGTTCTTTCAAACGTGCATTTTCTTTTATATTTTTTTCACTTCAAATTATAAAAGAATTTATTACAAAAATTACACTGTTAGTAAAGTAATTACAAGTTTAAGGTAGTTTAGACTTTTTCCATGTACCATTAGAAAATTATTAATTTTAAAAAAAATAGCATAACAAGATAATGCGAGCTACATAGTGCACATAAATTAAAACTTAAAAATAAAGTTTAATAAAATGAAACGTAAAAATATTAATTACTTTGCAATCCAAACAAATTCCGAGTTATATAATGACGAAAAAATACCTATGGTCCAATGTAATGTCCCTTAATCTATGGTCCAATGTATCTGCCATTCCAAATTTTTCACTAGTTTTCACTGCCATTCATAGGCACAATTCATATAAAATTTCAAATCATATCAGAGGTGTACTTGGTTACGCCACTATTCACTCCTAAAATCGTTAAATAGTCTTCGTTATTTATGTAAGTGCTTAATAAAAAATTATTTTCATTTATACGTTTTAAAATCATTAGTCAATTAGAACACAGCCACTACTTGACAAAACAAATGAGCTATTTCGGACTGAAAAAACAAAGCGAATATTATTCTCAGCTCAGAGACAGTTTGTAAATTAATCTATGTCTTTTCAGCGCGTCAACAAATAGAGCTTTGTTTAAAAATGAAGCTATTTTTCAAAAGAATTGTTCTTGATTTTGTAAACTTCTACTTTTTAAATAGGTACCATCTTATAAAAAAGTACAAATAACGCGATGTTCTACCTTATACAAAATAACAAATGATCAGTATGCTATTTATGTAATAATTTAAATTTCAATGCCTAAGTACCTACATACCACGAAATTTTTAACAATTATTTAATTTTATAATAATACTTTCAAAAACTACTTAATAAAAATTTGCATACTCACTTAATGCGTTTCTAATACATATTTGCACAATATAATTCTTACTAACTTTTTTTGTGTTTATTTTATATTCATACCATTTTGTTTTTTACTATGTATCTAATAGTTTTACCTATGGCTTGCATTACATTTCAGATTCCTTGAACACTTATCATTTCAACAACCAATTTACTATACATTAATACTTTTTTCAGCAGTAATTTCTGCAGTTTCGTTGATCCCTTATTTTACCTGAACTATCACTAACGTAATTAATTCAGAAACAAGTTGATTGGTTTAAACTAGGAGCCTTAGTTTAAACTAGCGTAGTTTATTTCCCAATTAAACACTTGGTGCTTTGTTCATTTGTAAGAAAGTGTTTTTAAAGTTTAAATAATTTTCCATGATAAAAGGCAATTTTATAATGCTTACTTAATGCTCTCTAGCTTTTACTTAAAGATTACGGATTATTCACTTCATGCATTTAATAAAAGGCTCATTTATAATGCTTACTAATTGTTCTATTGCTTTTACTTAAAGATTACGGATTATTTGCTCCATACATTCAGAAAGTGCAATATAATTGAATGCAATACCAATATATTTTTTTCATTGATACAATGTAATTTTTTTATTAATTATTCTCCGACGTTTTTATCTAAATTTAAATTATTTGAGACAAAATAACTTAACTGAATCCCTTGTCAAATTATACCTTTGTTCTGTAAGGAACAATAAAAGGTGTACCTTTGTTTTGTGTAAGCAACAATAAAAATTATTCCTTTGTTATGTAAACAACAATAAAAATTACACCTTTGTTATGTAAGCAACAACAAAAAAAAAATCAATGCAAAGTCATCAAGTAGAAGCTTTTCGTCTCACGTGGCATAGCGTCTAGACAATTTCTAAAGAGTTGTGAAAAGTAAAACAAGACAAAGTAACAAAACTTTACACCAGTTCTTAACAAAAACAAAAAAGTTGTTCATATTTAAGACTGTTGATCAGTTTCCAGCTTTTCTTGCAATGTTTTTTCACAGATTTTAACTCGAAAAAAAATGTTGATGGAAATTTACTATAATTTAATTCGGATTTTCAATGAAGAGAATGTGCGCTATAAGAATTCTAAATTTGACTTTAATTAACCAGAATAAATTGCAATAAAGAATCGTTTCTCAGTTTAAAAAAAATAGGTAGAAAATACTTTTCATTATGAAAATTGCGTTTTTGGATTTATTTCCCACTTAAAATTGATGGTTTATTTATGGTTTTAATTCATTGCCCCAAACAATTATTAACTTTTTTAATGTATAATTGTATTTTATTATATTTCTAACTACTTACATAGCCTTTTATGTTGTCCATTTTTTTAATCACTACTGATAAATCTTACTCCTTGGGTAATTAAATAAAATTTTCCTAAAACTCACAAAATATTTTAAAACATAGCTTCATCTTTTAAGGCCCAACGCAGTTTAGTTTCTTTACCCATACTTAAATGTTTCTTACATACCACAACAAAAAATTAATAATAATAATATACAAAGTATGAAGCACAGCCAAGAGACCAAAGCCAGCACTACTGCTGTGTATGAATTTATGTATGAATAATTTTAAAAAAATACAATTTTCAAGAGTCAAAGTTTCCAATATAAAAAAAGAAACTACTGTACACAAGGAACCTTTCATTTAACGTCAAAGTGCCAATAACATAAAAAATACCAATAACATAAAAAACCAAACACAGCTCTTAGGAAAAGAACGTACAAAATCCACCCCCACCTTTCCCACAAGCACAACTGAGTTTCCCAAGAGAGAGAGTCGCAATGTATTGAGCATCGTTGGGCTCTGGGCCAAGTCAGTGTCACATTGTTGCGCCGCGCATCGCATAGCAGATAATGTTCCGTATCTCCACCGTTTGGGAGCGCCGCGTATTTCATACAGTGTCAAAGCACGCGAGGGGGAGTGAACACGGTTTAAAATAAACTATTAGCCGAAGGCGTTGACTTCACGTGAGTGTTTCGGTTGATATGGAGGAAAGGCCGCTTTTTAACAGACAGTGGGGTTTTTTTTCTGTGAAGAAAAAAGTTTAAAAATTCCTTTCTTGATACGAAAAGGGTTTGTGTGAAGTACAGGTTGAAATGCTTTGTGAAAAGTTTTTAAAAGTGTTTATGTCGACTCTACTGAATGCAACATTTTGTTGGAAAAAATTACACGATTATTAATCTTTTTATTTATATATAAGCTTATATGAAAAATTTCGGCTTTCTTTATATAACCACAAGGCATTCCCACACGATCAAAATATATGTGTCAATATTATGCGATAATAAAGAAATCTTTTTTTTTCTTTGCATTTTCTCTTCTTCAAGCAAATACTTTGCACTACCTACAAATCGGGTCACCTTATACTTAAAAAATAAAAAAATGCTCCAAGAAACTTTGGGAAAATAATTCCAAATTTGTACAACACTATAAACAAATCCTGCAAATTAACAGCACAGGGGGGTGGTAACTGGTAAGTATATTAAGAGACCTCAGAGTCCACTCTTTATCTTTACATACCATCGTGGCATGCATTGATACCACGGTTTCTTGTTGAGTTAAGGTTCATTTAATGTAGTTTTTCAAATGATTTTTATTAAATATTTTGCATTACGTTTCTAATTAAGACTTAAATTTTCGACGACTAATATGGAAGCAGGAAGCATAGAAACTAGAAAGAATCGGGAAGGTATATGTTATATACGCATATAGTTATGGAATTTTTAACAGTGTGTTGTAAAATAAGTTGGCAATATGATGCTCATATTTTTAATTTGTTTACAACATTTTATGTGAGTTTGGGACAACATTTTGTCTCTAAACACAAAATCCGTTGCATGGGTACGGGTTCGTTGTTGTTATCTCAAAATGAGCTTTATTTAAAATTTTATTTTAACCCTATATTATCTCATTAGCGACTAATTTGTGTGAACACCAGTTTCACCTACCTAACCAAACAAAAAACATTCAAAAAAATTAAAATTCGGTTTTCGAGTAACTTAATATGCCCCACATAATTTTTCTAGTACAATGTGGTCTTCATTTGGCTCGCATTTAGTTAATTTAGATAAAATAAAAGCAGGAATCTTATTTATGCTTGGAAAATGTTCTTGAAAATCATCGTTAATAAGTTGCAAGCAGTATATAGACCACGAACGTTTTTAAGCCAGTTTAAGTTACCTCTTCTTACAAATTACTTTGTTCGTAAAGTAAAAATAGGTAAATATATACCATAATGGATAATGATACTTATTAAAAATCTGGGCAAGGTCAATAAAAAGAGTTAAATATCTGACAAAATATTTCCCTTACAATACAACTCTAGCGATAAACAAATGAACACACTAATGATGTGCCATTTCCTCATTAACGTACTTAAAAATAATATTCAGTAATTTAAAACGTAATTAACTTTGAAAACTAATTATGATTCTTCAGTGTTGAAAATATGTTTTTAATATGGTTAATAACCACTATTATATTTACCTCGTGTGTTTAAGTTCGTTATTTATAAACATAATTGGATAAAATGTTGTTATCGTGTTTGCCCACGACAACAACATTTTATCACGTTTAATTTGCATAAATTTGAAACATAAGTGTAAATTAAGCTCCAATTATATTTATAAATAACGAACTTAAACACGAGGTAAATTTAATAGTAGTTATTAACCATATTAAAAACCCGTTTTCAACACTGAAGAATCAGTTTCAAATTTATCCAAATAAAAAGATATAAGTCGTGATAAAATATAAGTGGTATAATATAAACAAATATTTTAACTTAATATGACCTACTTTATACAAAAAGTGGAAAAGAAGTTGATATTTTCATTTTTATTTTAGGCTATAAATTTTGTTTCAAATGCTTCAAGTATGGATACGCCCGTCGAAACATTATACCTTATAATAATCAAATCATATAATAATCCAATATTTTCACCGTTATCTCGAAACGTTAGATCAAGTTATTGATCTAATAAAATTAAAATTAAAATGAAATAATCGTAATACATATCTATTAGCTTAAGTTAAATGAATATATATCATGGAATCATTAATACCTACTAAAAAATAAACATTTTTTCCCCAACATCAAAAGTAGTTTCGGTTTTAAATTGTTATTTAGTTTAATAGAAAAATGTAAAAAAATATTTTTATAATGCTTTAATCTAAAATAACAAAAACTCTTGAAAAAATAATTATGTTTTAGTAATTGATACAGACTATTGATCTTCAAAGTAACTAAACATAAAAACCACGAATAAAAAATAAATGAAAAAACTTCAAATAAATCCTTATTTAATCCTCCAGGGGAAATAATTTATGATCATTGACTTTAATGTGTTTAAGAGTTTTTGTTTTTAATTTATAACATCGCGACAATTTAAAAAGCTATTAAGGTAAATATTTTAGCTATGTATTTTAAATGTATATTCGTAAATAAAGAATAATTTTTAGTTATTTGTACTAAAAGTCTAACAATTGTTTCTTAAATTTAACATTTTTTTTATTTATGCTTATTTTTTTCGTTTTTTGATATTTATCAATCTTTAATAAAAGGTTTTTCATTGTTGTTTAGTGCCGTTTGTAAAATTCGAAGTCGCATTATATATTTTAAAAATCGATTTACATAAAATAATTTTGAAAGATTTAATAAAATTATTCGAAACTTTACAATGAGCGGTTACACCATTAAAGTCATCTTGTTACATCCATTTATCTAGTCATCTAATTGTTTTTTAAAAAATGAAAAAATATATTATATTTACTTAACCAGCCATGAGCTACAGTGCTATTTCGAATATATTACACAGTATCTAGAATAAAGCGAATATTATATGTGAGTAATTACATTTTATATCAAAAGCGACACTCTTCTTTGAACGATGTTATATCCATTGTTAACTACAGAAGTTCCCAATTCAAAATTTAACTAACAAATAGAGATATATAATTCAGGGTACTCAGCATTGTACATATACAAATAATGCCCGCAGTTTCAATAGTTGGTATATCTTAAAATAGAAATATGTTAAGTTTTGTAACATCAAATATTAACTGATTATAATCAATTGTTGTGACTAATTCTGTTAATTAGAAGTGAATATTGTGAAAATTAATTTAACGCAACTAAGCTTAACGACATGTCCTGGCTTAAGTTTAGTATTAATGTAAATGTTATACTATATTGAGCTGCATTTTTTCTTTTCTGTGTAAATTAACTTTTTAACTCTAATACAAATAGGTTCGATGATATTTTATGATGCATATTTCTAAGTTTCGAAATTTAAATGTCTTCCTTTCTTCAGTCATAGAAAACAAAATACATTAAAATAAACCATGCTGATCCAATCCAATTTTAAAGTTTCCTAATTTATTTCTCTAAAGCTAGAGTAAAGTTTGGCAATTTTTTTATGATGTAAATGTTTTTTAGGATGTAAAGTTTAAAAAAAAAATAACTATAACTAGAGTAATATTATCCGAATATCTCTGATACGAAATTAAAGCTTACCAGAAGCCCACGAAATTTTTTTAGTGGAAAAGCAATAAATGTTATTATGAAAAACTAAACCCAAAAAACTATTTAAAAATTTGGAAGAAATTAATAAAAAATATTCGATGTTTTTATAAACTCATTACAGGCTGCAAAGCCTAATACTGCCTGTCTGTTATACAGCCTAAAAATACCATTTGTTTTGCTTCCTAGATATTTTGATGACAATCACCGATGATTGCCTATTAATGATTGACATTGTTCACTGATATTATGTATGTTCACTGATATATTTTGTTGGTTTGAAATCATCCCTGTTTCAAAATTTTTTAAACAGGAGAGAAGCAAGAAATTCTAACTGTGGCAATATTTGCGTAGGCTTGAAGGGCGTGATAAACGATTATCGGAAAAAAACTCCTTAGAATATGGATTAACAGTAGGTTCCCCAGTTTAGTTACTTTAGAGTAAAACGGGACTTTTTTAGGAAGATTCCACGTGAAGAAAAGTTCATTTTGATTTTACTAATGAGCACATATGCGTTCATGTTTAAACCACTGTTATTACAACTTAGTAAAATTATTTAACCACATTTAAGTATGCAAAAAATTTAGTTATTGCACTCTGTTAAAAATAAAAAAATCACTGTAAAACAAATAAGTTCAGGAAGCGGCATCAGATATTACAGTCACACCTCGTTAAAAAAAAACACTTTAATATAGAAATAGATGAGTAAAACCTGTAAAAAAAATCATCTGAATTTTCCAACAGTCTATCGCAGTGGTTCTCAACCTTTTGTAGGTGACGACCCCCTAATGTCACAAAATAACTTCGCGACCCCCCCCCCCCCCCGTCCTACACACGTTGTACTCTTTATTAACTATTATATATGGGTAATTGCTTTTTTATTTATTATTTTTTTTTATTTTACGATTGCTGTCCCGTGGAAAGGTTTTGAACAAGTTATTTGAGCTGCTTTCTGAAATGCTGCTATTTTAACTAAAAACTAAACCAGAAGTGGCCGGACATAATTTATGCACCTAAATGAGCTAAATACCGAGCTACAAGGTCGAACATATAACAATAATCAAAATCCAAGACAAAATTAACGGATTCTTAAAGGAACTGAATGTTTATGCTGCTAAAGTTAAGGAAAATCTAATTTTGAAAACATCCATTTATGTTACGAATTTAAAAGGATTCCGAAAAGTTCCCACAAGCACAAGTTTCTCATTAGCTTGTTGCAACGTAACGTACTAGAACTAAAAATTCTGTAATAATAACATAAAGAAGTTTAAATGTAAATCAACCAAGATATAAAGTAAAATAATGTGTGGTGATTTTTTTCTCTTCCATTCTAGCTGTAAAATTATTGTATAAAACGTTACTTAAATATATTTTTTTTATTTTTAAAAACATTTCGCGACCCCCCCTAGGTTCCTTTCGCGACCCCTAGGATCCCTTCTCGACCCCTGGGATCCCTTCGCGACCCCCCAGGGGGCGCGATCCACCCGTTGAGAACCACTGGTCCATCGGATAAGGCCGTTTATTTAGGGTGTCATACCGTTTTGAATCAAGCTGCTTCCCATAAAAATTAAAGGGCACAAGATCGTAAATTTACAGTTTTGTCAACAGTCGATTAACATACAACTTTATCTAAAACAATAAACGACACTCCCCACTACACATACAAAAAGGTCTATTTTTGCCCGTCAAATCAATGGTAGGCGCTTCATTTTTCACTAACAGCGCGGTATCACCTGGTGGGGGTGGGAAAATTCATATGCTAGAAGCCTGCGAGTAATTTGCCTTTGGACTAAATATAGAGCGGAAGTATGTATGGGTGCCAAAGCCGGGTGCTGCCCTCCGACACGCTTACCTCGGATCAGTTTTCTTTAAAAATAATATGATGGCGTTTTTTATTCACTCCTCCAAAAATATAGCAGTGGAAATGGGTTTCCCAAGGTAAATTCGGTGGTTTGTGTCTTATAATGAAGGCCGTTGCAAACCCGTATTTGTTTTGTGTGAAGATTTTATACAATATTTTAACGTGGATTAGATCAAATTTTTAATAGAGGCTTGTAGTTAAAAGACTTTTATTCGGAATATTTTTTATATAGCTCTAAAATTCTTTTGTTACTTTAAGTAATTGTTACTACCTTATGGAGATGCATACAAAAATAACTGTATTAAATGTATATTTAATATTTTATGTAAAAGTGATCATTGGGCATTGCAGGAGTAAGATACTTGTAGCTAATTATGAAAAAAGTACGAAATATGATGCTAAGTTTCAAACGTAGTTCGGATTGTTTTTTCTCAGGGACACACACTTTAGAACAAAAAGCCACAGACATGGTATGGTATGGTATGCTACATATATATTCCAGCTTGTGTGCTTGTTCAGAGAACCGCTTATAAGCTTTCGTCAAGTGGGACAGACACAGAAAGAAATTTTACAGTCCCAAAAAAATGAATAACACATAGACAAATAACAACATTTATTGACTGTCACAAACATCCATGCCTGACCGGGATTCGAACCCGACCTCAGCAGCTCCAAAGACTAGTACACTAACCATTCAGCCAACGAGGCGGCGCCACAGACATGCCGCCCCGGTGGCTCAATCGTTAGTACTCTAGCCTTTGGAGCTGCTGACGTCTGGTTCGAATCCCGGTCAGGCATGGATGTTTGTGACCGTCAATAAATGTTGTTATTTGTCTATGTGTTATTCATTTCTTTGTGTCTGTAAAAAAATTTCTGTGTCTGTCCCACTTGACGAAAGCTTATATATAAGCTGTTCTCTGAACAAGCACACAAGCTGGAATATACCATACCATATGTTAGACATTTGATGGTGCTTCAACCGATCGGAATGACCACACATTGTCATCATCTAATTTATAGCGATTTGCTCCTTCTCACAAAATACTAGGTAGAGTTCGTTTGGAACCAATTTAACCAATGGGTCATTCTCATCATTTCCGCTCGGTTATTCGTAAACCAATATAAAACAAAAATTTACAAGGCTGAAAATATTTGTCTACTAACCAACCAACAAAAAGTCTAAGTTTTGTTACAAAATTGTTATTAGTATATTTCGAATTCCATATATATTACGGTCATATTTCTTGTAAACAATTAAAATAAATCATTCGATTGAAATAGCGACAAAGTTTTGTTTACACCTTCCATAAAAACTTTGTTACGTAACGAAAAGTTATAATATCAAATATTAATATTAAATTGCTTGGGCTTCGAAAACAGAAAAGATTTAATTGTTTTCATGTTTTCAAAATTGAGGCTGAAAATTATTTTTTCTCATATCAAATCATTTTAATTAAATTTCTGTCGTTGTTTTCAAGATACAAGAAACATGTAACAATTCCTATTGAAATTTCAAAATTATTTTTAAAACAAATTAAACAAGAAAATAATGGCACATTTATTGCTTTTTACGATTATTTACATAAAAATACAAGGTACCAAAAACTTGACTAACTCCGAACTCTAAAAATCCTATTAAAAATAATATCCTATGAAATATCCAATACTTCGGGATGATTTTGAGCCTCATTAAAGCATAATTTCTTCCGCTGCGGAGACTCTAAATTGAATTTTAATGAAAGCCTCAACATTCCGAGGAAATTAAACGTTTCCAAGGGAAACCCACGCACTACAGAACCAACAGCGAGATCATCCAATGTACGAATTTGTAAGTTCCTCTTGATAAAATTTTTTTTGTCAATGTTTCATCTTCAGCACACACAAAAAAACGATTAATGTTGTATCTTTATAATGACAATGTTGTAATCAACATTTCAGTCAAAGTTTATTCATGGACTTACAGTATTAAAAATTGTGTTGCAAGATTGCACCGAAATCCTGGAACTTCTTTGGAACCAATCTCTTCCCTTTTTATTAACTATGTTTGTGGCGTATTTAAGTTATTGTTATATGACAAAATTGGTAATATTGTATTACTCTCCAAATAGTGGTGGCAGCTAGAAAGTTCCAGTATTTCCGTATAACCTTGCGCCATACTTTTTAACAGTGTAGTTTTCATGCTGTTGATTTTTTTTTTAAGAAAAGAACACTATATATTCTAGAACTTTTAAAGTGTAATTAAAATATTTTGTACGTCATGTGTCAAAAAAAAAGTTTTTTTTTTTTAAATTGGAGAAAGCATTATGAAAAGAACCTTTAAAAAATTCAAACATTTAATTGTGTTACAATTTCGAGCCATCATATATATTTTAAAGCAATGGGGATTCAACATAAAACAAACCATATCTGAGAAAACTATGGATTTTATTTTATTATAAGTGGGTTTTCATAACTAACTAATAGAATTTCATGAAATATTTTAGTAAAAAAAAGTGGTATTAAGATTTTTTATACATAAAATTTGACAAGTTTCTAATAAAAAAGTAATGAGTTGTGTTTCCATTTTGATTCGTAAAGAAATCACATTCCTTTGTAATTTATATTATCTTGTTCTAGATCTAATTTGAAGGGTCTATTTGCGAAACTTACATTCGTCAAAGCATAACCTAGATATAGGATTACTCACATTCTTCATAGTATAACCTAGATAGAGGATTCGATCCGATTATTGGCTGCGTTTCTTGGTCTACTCAAATTTACACACATCAAAAGTCACTAATGAATAGCTCATACTCTTCTTCTTGGATATACCTTGTAGAACATCAGTTTTACAACTAGACTCTCTTAATCTCATTCCAAATAAGTAGAAAGTCAGATACAACTTATTCGAATTTATTCATAACTTTGTCAGAACCAATGACGGTCTCACTAATGAAGAGATATTACTTTTTCTTCTGAAAAGGAATGAGATCTTTTGTGTTTTTCTTTAAATGTTGCATAAAGAGTAAAAGTAATAAGAAGGAGAACTAACTTTACGCCCCACTCCCCGCCGTCACCTACCCCACCATTCCTATTCCAAAAGAAAATAACTTTTATTGTTTCTAACTCCTCCTTTTTGTCGTTTAGATGAGATGCTGTGGCTTTCGATGAACTATAGTAATTTATTTCTATTCGATAGTAAAT
Source organism: Hylyphantes graminicola (assembly GCA_023701765.1). Lineage (NCBI taxonomy): Eukaryota > Metazoa > Arthropoda > Arachnida > Araneae > Linyphiidae > Hylyphantes > Hylyphantes graminicola. The sequence continues at coordinate 33,902,542 of CM043111.1, read as the reverse complement.
TATTTTGTGGCTCGAAAACAAGCAGAATATAATATATTCCAGTGTATGAAAAGAAATTTTGACAAATAATTTTAATCGATGTTTTCAAAGGCCTTTTTTTTAAAGAAGTATATTGTCTTTAAATAAAGACATGTTTGTGTTTTAGCTTTTTTTTTTTGTTGTCTCCAGAGTATAATTAATTTTTATTTGTTTTTTAATCATAATGATAAGTAAGATTGGAGAAGATTATGGAAGGTTTATAAAATTAGTGGCGTAAAGGCTTTCTTTGTTTTTAAAGTTTTAAATACATTCCAATTATAACTCATCTAAGCTTTTTTATTTTTGCTTTGCTTTTCAATCATAATGATCAGTAGGATTTTAGAATATTAAAGAAAGTTTGTAAAATTAGTCGTGTAAATGTTTTCGATGTTTTTAAAACTTTAATACACTCCAATTATAATTCATATAAGCTCACTATAAAAGAAATATAAAAAGCAATAACTATTTTAGAATTCGACACATCTTTTAACTTTTTTAATATCAAATATTGGGTAAAATTTGGATTATTTTAAAGCTGCTATGTTCTTAATAACCTTGTCCCTATACAAAATGTCAAGCAAAATCTGAGAATAATTTCTGACACATTCAAAGTACAAAAAAAAATCATTTTAATTGTTTCTTATAAATTTTTTAGGTAAATATTTTAATAAACTTTAATTCATTATGTTTTTTTACTTTTATTTTCCGTTCAAAATGTTATTTATGATGATCAATTTTATTTAACCGATTTAAAACAATAAATTATAAATTTAATTCTTATGCATTTGCATTTTTAATGTACCATGTACACAATGTGTATGACAACGAGGTTGATTTTTGAAGACATATGACTCTTATTATTTGCGATCTAAACTATATTTTGTAGTATAATACAATTTTCAGCTCTGAAAATGTCTTAACCTACCTGGTTTTAATTAGGCTGAAGGATAATTCAAATAAAAAATCCGGATTTATTTTTCCCCTGCCTTTTCATTACCACACGAATGTACTCAACGCTTACTAGTAGATGACATATTTGAACCTTAAAACTCCTGTCCCAAATCCGATGCCCTAACTAGTATACCATTAAAAATATGGATTTGTTAAGAGATTTTAGAAGCATACATACATTTGAAAGTTATCAACATCATTATGAAAAATAAGTACAAATAATTCATAAGGTAATGAATAAATTTTTAAAAATAGTTATTCCAAAAATATTTACATTTATTAAAGCTTGTTCATACGCATTTATGAACGTGATTTTGCATATAATTACCAGCATCAATGTAGAAATAAATCGAAAAATAGAATTTGAACAACTCAATTTCAATATTCAATAACTATCACATATTTTCTACAGTTTAATATTATAACTAATAGAACAGCCATTAGATGCCCAGAATATCTATGTATCTGTCAGCGACACATATTCCGGTCGCAAACAGCATAATATTGACAAGAAGTCAGAGATGTGAACGGCTCTCACAAGTTATTAATTGAATATCAACTAGTACCTCCCTTCTTTAATAATGCACTAAGAAAAACTCTAAAATAAGATAACTTTTTTTTTTGGGGGGGGGGGGGGATCGCAGTGCTGTAATGTTTTTTTTTTTTTTTTTTTTTTTTTTTTTTTTTTTTTACAGAAAATTGAAATTTTCTGTGATGTCGTTTTTTTTTGACAGCAAATTAAAGTTTTCTTGGCGTCAAGAATGTCATGAACAGTTTACTTCAATAGCAATTTAAACAAAGAGAACTTTATTCATTGTAAGTGACGCAAACGTTTTCTCCGATACAATCTAATAAGCTTTGTTTCAGGTGTAAAATCACAGCATCGGGTGATGGCAGCACTTCTACCGCCGCACTGTGACGGTAAATTATTTAAAAAATGGGGATTTCTTTTCTATAAATAAACTTTTATTTGAAATGAAGAACGGAATAATCGCTCTTCATGAGTTGTGTCTTTATTAAGTTTTAAAAAATTGTAATATGAGACATTTTTAATATATTTACAGGAAATAATAATCATTTACCATATATATATTTAAACCTTAATAATAGAAATAAACTAAAAACACATTTATATCCCAAAGTACTCTATAATTTGCGGTTGAACAGAAATTCCACAAAGAAGCTCAAAACTATCCTAAAAACGAAACTATTCGCCAACTTTTAAATTGGGAATTGCAAAAAAAACCAGTATTAGCTATTTATTGTTCTTCCTAAAAGCAAAATGCACACTTAGAAACTTTTTTACAACTATATCGGTTGCACCCAATTCCAATTTATTCGACAAAATAAACCATGTTCTATGGGAACAAAATGCATTTTGAAAATTTTCAAATATCGCCGTATTCATTGATTAAATTCCACTAAAAAATATCGGGGCCCTTAGATGGATGAACATAAGACTGAAAAAAATTCGGCCAATCAGAAACGACTGTATACATTTCTCTTTATCATGTAGTGATCAACTCTATCTCAACTCACAGTGGAGATTTGTCCCAATTTATTTCCATAGTAAACACCCAGTCGTTTAAATTCTATTAGATATTCTATATATCCAAGTCCTTATTATATGTCCTCACATACGTGTCTCATAAATGTCTAAAATGTGATGTTATGGAATAATGTGCAATGCATGTCAGAGGTCCCTCTGACGCCTAATTGGTTACATAGATTTATTATAGGTACATATGATAGAGGATAGTAGTTATTTCCTGTAGAATTAAAATGTCAGCATAACAAGTTTTAAATTACGTGGGTACTCACAGAACTCCTCAAAAACGACTATGCAACAATTCAATAAATATACAGCTTCTCTTCATATTATTTATAAACTTCAATTGTAAAAGTTTTTCGTTGGATGGTATTGGCAAGAATCGAAGGTTTGAAACTCTTAATTACGAATGGATTAGGAGAGTCATTACTTTGTTCTAACAGGAATTAAAAGAAATCCTTGACACAGGTCAATCTCTCCACAAAAACACTGAAATGTAACAACTTAGGTTAGATAATGGAAATACAAAAAAAACATCAACAGTTTAATACAGTACAAATTATTTCATTGAATATAAATATGTCTGAACACGAACAGAATTTCTGGATCATTCTGAAATTAATATTCGAATTTAATACTAATCTAACAAAAGAAACTAATTAATAGATAAAAATATTTATTTATTCCGTTGTTCTTGTTCTCAAATTATTTAAAGGTATATGTCGAATCCATTTTAAAGGCTTCGTTTTCATCAAAGTAGAACTATTCACACTACTTCAGGTGGAAGCCACAGTTTTCCAAGAACTGCTACAATCCCTCACCTACGTACTTCAATATGAATTATGGCAGGGCTTTTATGTAATGATTTGTAAATAATTATATAATTAATTATATAATTGTCCTCATCTAGTTGATTGAATTTAAAATAAAACTTGTATGTGATCTTTATTTGTATTGTTGTGAATGAATGATGTATAAAATATTCAAAAGTAATAAGTTTTTTTTTTAATAAAATGGAAATCCTAGAAGAGTATGCAAATAATTGTTGGTTTTAAAGTAAAAATCTATGCATATTTTGTCTGCTGCAAACTCAAAATATTTAATGTTTTCCTTATACTTTTTCAAATCTTACAAAAATATTACATTTAAATTGCATTCACAGCACTAATATACACTGAATTTACTTCCTTAACTACTTCCCATGTAAAACACATTATCTTAACTTTTTATGATTGTACTTTAGATAACAGAAAATACAAGCATTGCTCAAGACTTGATATTGAAAAACGAACACATGAGTGTCATAAGTAAATCATAATCAAATGCGAACGAACATGTAACATACACTTCTAAAAAAAAAAAGGATCATTGCATTGTTTACAAGCTCTTTTTACTCAAGGGAAGATACTACATTACAGAATACCTTAAAAACCTATTTATGACACAATGAATGGATTTTCTTTATTTCACGTTATAAAACACATTTAATGTAAATTGAAAGCATATCTCTGAAATCTCAATACATTTTACGGGTTTTTTTCGAAAGCGATGTAACTGACTCTGTGTAAAACTTAACTGTTACGTTACTCCGAAAAATTAGAGAAAGCGCCAAGCTTTCTCCTGTTTTGTACCTTTGTTTTGTAACGTTAGAGAGACGTTTGGTTAGAGAACAGTAAATATAAGCTTATTGTCATATAACAGATTAAGTATTACATATACTAGGATCGATTTGAATTTTTTTAGTCCGTGCGAAGAACGAGTATTTATTTGCTAGTAAAATTATATTTTAAGAATTCAATTTTTGTTACTGGGGCATTTGTGATCACATAAGTGACTGGGTATGTTGATTCAGATGAAAATAATTTCACATTAATTTTTCAAGAAAAATATTTACCATCCGTATTAAAGTAACGCTTCACCAAATTGCACCTTGTTTTTTACAGTTATGTTTTAAAAAAAAAAAGTGTTCGGACTTTGTATTAAAATAATTATATGTATTGTAAAACATAATGTATTTTTATATCTATTTAATATAAAAAATAATTACAAGATAACAAAGCTATATTTTCCTATTTTTTTATTTATGTTATGAAATCAATTTGAGGACCTTTTTAACCAGAATTAGCCTAATGAAAGAAAATATCAAGCAAGAGTCCTATTCTCTTTACCAAGAACTCTTTCTCAACTGTGATTTGCTTCTTGATTGAGAAACATCCAATCACAACCGATAAACAGTTTTGGGCAATAGACACTGGATTCTATTCACCACAAATACATTTTTGACAAACCAAAATGGCGATTTGGTGGCTGAATTTCCGGAGAGGAAAGCGATAGGCGCTTATAAATTGGCTATCCGAAACACCTGACCGAAATCCAATAAAACCTGTTCAAAACGTTCCATGTTAATGGATGATGGGTATTACTGCATTTTTCAACTAACGTATGGCAGTAGTACTTTCACTTTATAATATAGTTTTAAATCAATAAATTGCATTGAAACATAAACTTAATTTTTATAACAAATAATTTTAAATATTTTTATTTTATTTTTTTGCAACTGAGTATATAAAACAGTTATCAATGTACCATTAAAATTAAAAATGAATTTTCGGCTGTTTAAAAATATCACTCTACTCTTTAATCGAACAAAAATTATAATAAATGTTATCCCTCTAATTGCGATAATTTTTTTGTTGGGATTTTTAATATATTTTTTCAATATTAGCATAATTGTCATTAGAATCGTAATTAATATAATACACAAAAGGGAGTGCGGGGCAAGTTTGTAATGTTTTATTTTTTATTTTTTAATCATATAAATTTTACTTTACATTCCACGAAAAATAAGATATCTTTATATACCTCACATGTTTATCTTCTATTCCTCCTTTTTTCAAAAAAGTAAATTATTTTTTTCTCAGCAAGTGGTAGAATGCAAGCACGATGGCAGAGAAACCACATTTAAGTACACGCAATGATAAAATAGTAAGTTTAATAAAAATATAAGCTTTATTTAGGATAGAGTGTAAGCATGAAAAGTCAATCAACATTGACAAAATCACAAAAACAGCTGTAACAAATATATTAAGACACCAACCAAGCAAATATTATTGTGGGTGTCTCATGATGTGACATGATGTGATTCGAAAGACAAGCAGAAAGTTGGCTAAAGGCTGATTTCCAATATATAAGGCCCTGTGGAAAACTTACCCCATAAGCAAACTAGCCCCATTCTCCCCTACTTCTATAAAAAATGAATAGATACATCATTCAATGGAACATTTGTTTAAAAAAATTGAAATTTTGATAAAAAAAGAATTTAATGGTTTTAATTATTTCGTGAAAAAAAAATAGATATATTTTAAACTATATTTTAAACAAATTTGTTTGTCTTTGAAACTATTTAACATCGAAGCATCCTATTAGAATACCAGAAGTGATTCGAATAAATGGTAAACAATGTTATGGCTTTACGGATACGTGTAAACTAATAATTGGGGATTTTCGAAATGCTCGCTAGCTACATTAAACTCCGTTGTGACAATACTAAGTGCTATTTAACCGTGCAAGTAGGAGGAAATGCATTCATGTTTGTAACATGTTTAGCGTTGTATAAAATTTTCAAATATATATACTTTGGATTCGATTTAGAACGGATTTTTTTAAACATATATTATCTAAGAATGATATAAGTTTAGAAAAAAAAATAAGAAATACATCTTTTTGTTTAAGTAAAATATTTCACAGATTTTTTTCCTATCCTTAAAAAGTTCATTGCACCAATGTTTCCCCCTATTTACCGTAGAAAATGAGGTTTTTTTTGTGAGGAAAAAATGCTTTGGAGCTTACAACAATTTTTTCGGTGACGAAAAAAAATCGTTATTGATATTCTATCTAAACATTTTTTATTTCTATTTACACTACTACACAAGCTATTTATATACATTTGCCTTACATGTTTCAAAAAGGCTTAAGGGGCCCTAATGGCTGGGTGGTTGGCATCGCAGGCCAGCAGTCTGCGCGGGTTCGATTCCCGCCTTTGCCCTGGGTGTATACTTCCTGTCTGTGTGACAGTAAAAACTCTTTCTGTATCTGTCTTACTTGAAGAAGGCTTATAAGCGGGTCAATGATCGAGCACACAAGCCGGAATAAAGACTACCTGTGTTGCTAAGTGTAAGGGCAAATAAAAGAAAGTATAATTAAAAACGCACACTTGAAAGATGAAAGTTTTAAAAGAAGTTATTCATTTACTAGGATTTTTCAAAAAGCGTTAGTAGTTTTATATAGCATCAAAGCTTTTTTTATTAATTTTTTCTGCTTTCGGCTCAAATTTTAAACTTCAAAAATTTTTAGTTTACATCAATTTTTCAATTGTATGAAACATAATCAGACAATATATTCATAAAAAACTTTGTTAAGAAAAAAATGCTATTCCGTATGTTTCTCTATTAATTTAATTTTGATTTTCCAACCATCAAAACCCTTATTTATCAAATTCCGCTTATTTTGTCATTAAACAAACATTGGTTTATATTTATTTTAGCAACGAGATAGAATTGTATGAAGTCATACGATGATCATTTATATAGAGGACAAATTCATCAAAATTTATTAAATAATATTATTTTTTAAAACAATTATTTCAACAAAACATTAAATATAAACTTTAAAAAGTGTTCAGATTGATTTTAAAAATTATTTATACACTTTACAAGTCCAATTTTTGTGAATAGTCAAAAATACATTGCTTTGAGCTCACTAAAAAAATTTAAAAATTCACCCATCTTTCTTAACCCATCATTTTTCTATACTAATACCTAACCAAGCTTTATTGAAAAATTGGGAACTATAAATCTTTCTTACAAACCAGAAATTTTATTTCTCATATTCAGTCTTGTGTGTAAGAGATATTTATGTCGCATACACATAACTCGAATCACAATAGGGAAAACAGCGATAAACCTTTCACTCCGTTTTTCTATTTGTCCCCTCTAAGAGGAAGAAAAGAAATGCTATCATGTCCCACAAAATGCCGGTGTTTGTTTAGGCAAAATAAAAACGAGTCGTAATATTAGGATAAATGTAGAAGGATCCTTATATAATTTTAAAAAATACGAATTTTTTCCCAATTTAATAAACGATAAATGGATATTTTAGCAAATCAAACACGTGTTTATTCAAATTATGCCTAAAAAGTTTGTATCAAAAATGTTTTGCATTAGCAAGGAAGTCTGCATGTCAACTACATGCTTGTATTTAGATTTAGTAAATATAATAATATTTAATGGTAAATTAAATACCAAAATTCGCAAATCAATAATTTGTAATATTTTTCTGTAACGTAAGTAAAAATGTACGTTAAAAACGATTATAAAAATAGTTTCATAAATATTTAAAAAACATATACATCAAATGAACATCTTAAAAATATTTTCATAAAAAAATACTCATATGCAACTGACATAAATTAAAGCCTCATTGAGAGCTATTTAAAAAAAAAAAATGTATAAGATATTTTTAATCCTTGCTTAACTCTTGTTAAAGGCAACAAGCACCAGATTTTTTATGTAGCGAGTTATAAAGAACTCTTTCAAATGGAAATGCGATGCATTTTTTTAAAAACTTTTTTTTGTAAAGCAACAATTCCCAATGCAATTAGTGTGTTTGTTGTTCATTTACCCTTCTCTTTTTTATAATACCGTTGACTTTTTTAAATGGTACAAAATGTTATTTTTTTATATTTATCTTGAGACATCTTATTTTATTATTGATTTTACTTAAAATGTTTTTATCAGACTCAAAAGAAGGTAAAATGAACTGAAACTAATAAGTTTAAATATTATATCCGAAAATAGGTAAATTGTTTGTAAAGAAATGACAACAAATATAATAGTTAAAATACCTTGGCAAAGACATTAATAATGACGTGTAGAAGTACTCAAAAGCTGGTTGCACACCGACTGCGATATTTTGAAGATGTATTTCAAAATTTTTGTCCCGTGTTTCACTAGGTGAGCATGTATATATTTAATACAATCCGGCAATATTTGATTGATAGTCACCTACAATACGTTTTAACCAACCTCTGACTAAATGGTTGTTCCGTGTTACACTTGGTGAGCATGTTTGGAAAACATCTTGGATGACACTATCTGATAGGTAGTGGGGGCTGGGGAGCCCAGTCATTTAAGGCGTTTGCCTAGCATGCGGAAGGTTCCAGGCTCGGAACCGGGCATCACCAAACTAACTGGCTGACCTATAAACGGTCCGTGCAGCCAAAAATTTCCGATGAATATAACCCCGCGTAGATTCAGTGCACCTTAAATATGTTCCAAAGTCCCAACGCTCCCTTAACGATAACGCTGGGTGCCTACTTAGGTGTATGCTCGTCACCTGACTGTGGTTCTAGATTATGACAACCGTCACCAACAGCCCTCGCGTGGCTCTAGTTCGACGATAATTAAAACTAAACTAAACAAAAAAAATCGGAATGGTAGTCGCCTACAATACGCTTTAAACTCAATATGACTTTTCAATTTTCATGTTTTCTATGGAGCTTTCATTGTTTATATTCACTGGTAAAAATTTTTTTTTTTTGTATCGGTAATAAAAAGAATGGTTCATCCAATCCTCCGTTAAAGACTACCTCTACAATAATTTATTTTGAAATGGACATGGACTAGAAGTTGGACACATAGGTTAAATCACACCTGTAAGTAGAATCAGGACTTATCGAACTAATATGACTTTTCAATTTATAAAAAAAATGGCAAAATAATCGAAACTTTGAGGAATCCTTTCATTAAAGCTAATATTATATTAATCTATAAAGCAGATAAAATATAAGTAGCACATACTTTTGTTTTCAATATTTTCAATAGTAAATGCACAGGGAAACATTTTCGACAATTTTCTGAAAAACAATATTTTTCCGTTGCGCCATTCTTCTTCGTATGATGTTCGATATGGATACTCTTTCAGTTCTAGTTTCAGTTTTACTATCCGGAATTAGTTTTTTCATCGAATCGTAAAAATTATTAATCTAGTGTTAACGGAGTTTTTTTTTTTTCGACGGAAAGGTATTTTTCAGTTGTTATGGAGGAGTAATACTTTTTTTATGTATCGAAAAAAACTATGATAATTCTAAAATATGTTTTTTTTATGAAACAAATTAAATATTTTTGATGACAAAAGGAATTGAATATTTTCATGTTACTAATGATTTCCTAAACTTTACAGTCATAAAAAACGTGCCTTTAATAAAAAGTTAATGAAAGTTTGAGCAGTTTATGAAAAAATTATTAATTACAACGTGAAATTCTGAGGACGAAGAACTAAAGTCAAATTTAATTCTTAAAAACGATTTTGTTTTTAATCTGTTTGATGGTTTTGTCATACTCCAAGTAAAATTAGACTGGAGTTCACTGTTAAAAATTTCAGTTCAATGTTGAACCAAATATTGGTGAAAAATGAAGATCTTCTAGCAGATACATCATAAAATGGTTCAACCAATTATAACATTCTGGAAATAGACCTGCTTTCACGAAAAATTGGTTCGAATTCTACTCCAATAGCAAGATAGTTCGGTTCAACTTCTACTAACCGCCATCCGACAATTTAACTGTTTACTCAAACGCAGCGCCATGACTGAGTAGTACTGTTTCTGCTTGAGAATTGACCAGTCCTTGGACGAGTGGTTATGACATCAGCCTAGAGTTTCAAGCATCTCAGGAGAGCGGGGGTTCGAATCCCACCTACTGACAGTAATCCTATAAATCGGATCTCTGTACTGGGACAGACGTGCTCGTTAAATCTGTGGGGTTTTAAGTCCCGACGGCGTTAGCTTACGAAATACTTTTTTTTCACCTTTCACTATTATTATGCATTGGGAGAAACTTTTTATGGTTCAACCTCTCACCATAGTTACGCAATTTGAAAATACCGTTTTATGGTTCAACAGTCTACCAAATCATGGTTGCAGCAAATTTGAACCGTATTTTGGTCCAACCTTGAACTATTATTTTTAACAGTGTTATTCTAACTTGATAAGTCGAATAAAGTTTGGTCCAAAAGATTTTTATTAATGTAATTTATATAATGTGGAATTCAAGGTATACAAAAAGTAAGAATTTTTCATGCAACTTTTCAATATTTCAATTGATAATTTATCATAGCTCGAGTTATATGTGTGTTTAGTTCATGTTATAAACTCTAAATACATAGTTACAGCATGATTAGCCTACAAAATTTACTAAATAACCAGAGGGGCCAGAGAGCTCAGTCAGTTAAGGCGTTCGTCTTGCAAGCGGAAGGTCCAAGGCTCAGGCCCAGGCATCGCTAAATATAATTGCCGACCTATAAACAGATTTTCAGCACAAAAAAAGTCCGACGAATAATACCCCGAGTAAGGGGGGTACACGGTAAATTTGCTCCAAAGTCCCGACACTACGTACGATATCGTCCTTAACGGTGGCGTTGGGTGAATATTTAGGCACCGTCTCGTCACTTGACTGTGGTGCTAAATAATGACGTCCGTCGTTAATAGCCCTCTTGCATCTCTAGTGCAACAATAATTCAAGCAAAACTAAATAATCTGATCCAAAAATCTGTATTTAAAAATCTGAAGAATATAACTCCGTTACAACTTAAATGTGGAATCGAATTTTTTATACTACTTACCAAAACACATTTTGAGAGAAATTACTACAATAGTTCATTATATTTAAGAACAAATTACTTTCTAAACAACAATTTATAAACTGATCGTGAATACCTTATTTTTGAATCTCCTTGGCTGTGCATAAACTTCTTAAAACTTATGAATAATACAATGCCATTTAATCCTCTGGCGTGATAATCCTCGCTAAGGTGATGAACCATTCAAGTTTAATTCCACCACATTAGTTTGCCAAACTTGTATCGAGGCATTTGAGCACAGTCGGTTAAGACGTTCACCTTGCGTACGGAGATAATATGAATTTTTTTTAATATAATCGTATATTAATGGTTAGTACAAAATAAAAATTGGATTATTTTTCTTTCTTTTTTTCAAAATTTTGTCAAAAAACATAAAAAAATGAATTTTTAAATTATGACGAAAAATGAATAGCGGAAATACTTTTTCACACGTGACTAATTTTGACTAATTTTCACATTGGCTTGGTATCTGTGATGTCACTAGTAAGTATAAACAATTTTGGAACATTATAATGGAATATACTTTATATGCAATCTACAAATTTGTTTAAATTTGAATCATCCGCTTTTGTAAAACTGCTTTCCTTTTTCTCTTTAATTCTTTTTTTAATAGTAAATCAAATTAAAGCAAGTTTAATTACCAAGTTTAAAAAAAACATCCTGCCGGTTTGTTTTTAAGTACTAGTGACGTCGTCAAACTTAATTATTGCTTGTATTAATTATTTAAAGATTTATTTCTTAAAACTGTACATATATTTTGTTAGTTTTGAATTTAAACTACATTTTAAATAATCCTGGAAGGTATTTTTTTCAATACAGAGTTAAAAACACTATTCAAAACTAAACTAAACCAAACTTGAATCCGAACCACTCACACACGAGGGGACACGAATAGTTATCTTGTACGTGATTGGCCAATCCACCATGTGACTTGAAAATGTGTTTGCATGAACCGATATGCAGCTATATGAGAATTTTTCGTGGTGGTCCACAAACATTTAACAGTAGTCTTATAATCTGGATGTATTTAACTACTATCTTCTTTGAACGTAATGAACAATTAGATCAGGGCGAGGAAATGTTTGTCTGTCGGGCAAAAAACATTGTTTGTGACGTGGCTGTGATGTAAAAGAAGGCTTGGCCGTTACAGCTGTTCATTGATTTTTAGTACAAGAAATTTCGAAAATGATTCATAACATAAGTCCATAGAAATTGAAAATATGCTAATATCTTAAACAAGAATGCACTACAAATAACAAAAAAAATCCTTTTTTAAGTGTTTATATTGGCACGATATAATAAAAAATTAAATCAAATTGTTTAGGATACAAATTCTTATTGTAGTTTACCAAACAAGCATCTACAATTTTGTCAAGCCATAGTTGCCTTTTGTCTGCTATTACAGAATTTCTAAAGCTTAAAAGTCATATAAATCTCAATAAGTTGCATGATTAATATGAAGTATACTGTGAAAATATTGGTTTCAGTTTAAAATTATATTTCACTAAGGAATATCATCATGAAATAATATATGAAAAGAGTGGGTGCCCATTGTGATTAAAGTTTATTTGTATATTCCAAGCCTTCGATCTTTCATCTGGAAGTTCTGAAGTTCTGGAACGTAATTGTTATTTAATATTAAACATTTTATGAGAACGGGTAAATTATAACGTGTTTCAAATTTTTATAACAAGATGAATTACTACTAGTTCCATATATTAGTTTTAATTTTTGCCAATTTTTCAGTTTAATTTCGTATTTTTAATTAATGCGGCAAGCAAAGTATAGTATTCAATTCCTTTTGCAGCACTATTTGACAGTAATACACTGAAAAGTATAAAACAAAATTAGTTAATATTCTAGAATTTTGAATATTCTAGAATTCTTTAACATTTTAATTATATTTGTTGAAACACTATTTCGCTGTTACAAACATGGTAATTAAAAGCAAAAAATTTCAAGGAGTCTGATAAATTTTTATTAAGAAACTATCACGATTTTGATACTCATAAAATGTATATGGCATAAAAGAACTTAAATTATTCACAAACAATGAATATTTAATCTTATTTCAACTGTCTGATCAAGTATAAACATAACGCCGTCTAAGGGGAAATAAAGCTTCTTTCTTGTTAACCCAATCAGGGAGTTGATATGTTTTAAAATATTTAATGGAAATAGTATATTTGGATTGGATGTAACTGTGACTGTAAAGGGTAATTGTCTAAATATAACAGTAACTTTCATCATCTTTTTAACAGAAAAAAAATTGATTTTCAAACACACGTACTTTTTGTTCAGTCATTGATTTAAAAATATAATTTTAATTATGATTGAAGTCGGATTCATTAAGGGGGGATCATAGTTAACAAAAACCAAAAAATCGAATTTTTGAAACCAGTATTTTCTGATAGATGGAAGCCCAATCTATCGAATAAGACCAATTTTGTATCGATCGGTTAATTATTACTTATAAAAAATTAAAATTATAAAAATAAACAAATGTGCCACGTCTCCTTTGAGTTACTAATTGTATGCTTGTATTACTTATGTATTACATTATAAAATATGATTTTTTTGAGTTGATGTTTTAAAACTAATTACTGGCTCAATGTAAAAAAAAATTCCTGACGATTTACATGAAATTCGGTTAACAAGAAATGTTTCGGTGGTCATTTCGAGTTCGTGTTAACGGGATCGACTGTATTTGTTTTTCGCGTTTTTCTCAAAACTATAATTTTCAACACTTAGGTACACTTTTCTCCAAATCTATTAAATATTTTTTAATAATTTTTTGTGTGTGTCGTAAAACCATTTTAGATCTATTTAAGTCACCTAATTTAGTCTTACAAATTTCAAAAAATATTTTATTATTTTACACTTTTCTTCGTTGAAAATCAGAATTTTTATGAATGTAGAATATAATGCTTTTAAAATATAATTAAAAAAAATTTTTAGGCAAAAAAATAGGTGACTTAATTAGATCTAAAATGGTTTTATAACACACAAAAGAAATTATTAAGAAATATTTAATAGATTTGGAGAAAAGTGTACCGAAAAAATACTTGTATTTCTGAAAATTCGTAATTGTATGTTTCAAAAGATGTATTTTTTCAAAAATAATAATTTTCAAAAATAAGATTCTTAGGTGTAAATATAATAATAAAAGTACAATTTATAATTTGGTAAAATTTTTTTATTGTACCATAATTTTTAAATTATTTAGAGCCTTTCGAAATCAATACTAAGAATTGGTCATTTTAGCTGTCGCTAACTATGATCCCCCCCTTAAAAAAAAACGATAGTTGAACAAACAATTATCTTCTATTTAGGGTTAAAAGTCATTTTTCTTCATATAAAGTGTTATTTCCTTAAAGGTATTTAAAAATCTAAAAGCTGATAACCACTTTTAGTTGTGCGGGGGAAAAGCATTTTGATGATACATGAAATGGGGGGCTGGATAGCCGAGTGGTTTGGACCATTAAGCTGCCAGCTGCGTGGTGGACAGTCTGCGCACGGTAACGAGTTCTTTAGTTTGATACCCGCCTTCACCCTGGGTGTATATTTCCTGTCTCTGTGACAGTAAAAATTCTTTCTGTGTCATCTTACTTGATGAAGGCTTTATAAGCGGGAGTCTAATAGTAAACACACAAGCCGAAATACTATTTTACCTACACTCTTAAAACAAACGAGTGAAATCCACTCCAGTAGAAGAAGTGCATTTTCGACACTGGAAAGGAGTGAATATTAAATCAGGGAACTGAGTTAAAGTTCACACGTTTGGAGTGAAGCCCTGTCTGGAGGTTTAACACACAAAGGATCCCACTCCAAGAAGAGAAGTGCATATTTCCAGACTGGAGGAGTGAAAATTACTCAGACTGAGTTGTTAAAATCGCTCGTTCATTTTAAGAGTTGTACCCACTACCCCTGCATCAAATATTTCATGATTCACCCAGTGTTTGATTCTACTCAAAAACATCTTTAGAAGAACAGGTTTATATATTTTAGTTAGCATATATCCATTTAATGATTTTATAATTATCCATTATTTGAAATGTGTGCTTTGATAACAAATCTTTAACCCATTTGTTAATACCATCAATACCTTGCGTGAAAAAAAATTTAAAGGCGTTAACTTAATGAGAGATTTAAGTTTGTGTTTTTTCGTGTAATTTAGAAATTTTATCCAACATAAATTTTCAGTAAGAAAGATCAGGTCAGGTATTTCAATGGGGTAAATTTTAAACTTACGTCCTTTCGCCTTTAACATAAAAATATAAATTGGAGGCGCCACACTGGTGACTTGGTTTATTAAGCAAAGTCTTATATCTATACATCAACCACGAAATTTTTTGTTTAGGTTGGTGGTGCCCTGCGTTATGTGTTCTATCCAACAGCATTTTTTTGTCGTTAGGGTTATTTTTTTCTACGTGTTTTTCGACGTTTAACTTT